>CM022300.1:566519077-566883788 GCA_011799875.1 Thinopyrum elongatum
TTTAAAAATTAATAACTTTTAAACTGTAGCTCAGATCGAAAAAGTTAAAACACGAAAGTTGCTCAGAACGACGAGATGAGTCTGATCGTGCCGTCTGTTTCGATGTCGGAACCTCCTACATAGAAGAACTCGTAACTCCGAGCTCGATTCCGGTAGATGAATAGTGCACATACCACCGGTTAATAAATCACAGATTAATTCTAAAAATAACTAAAATGACTTAGAGGCATATTTAGGCAACCCTGCACTGCATCATAGCATCGCACACACTGTGTTGCATCTGTTTGCATTATATTTACTTGTTTCTTCCCCCTCTTCTCTTTCGGTAGACCTCGACGTTGCCGTAGCTTCTGAGGCAGACGCCGCTCCGGAGTACGACTACGTCCCCGACGACCCTGCCCTTGCCGTCGAGCAGACAGGCAAGCACCCCCATTTTGAGCATTCCGATATCACCTATTCTCTTCCTTCTTATGCTTGCATTAGATGTTACTGCTGCTGTTACCATCCTATATCTGTTGCATAGCCTATTTAATTGTAGCCTACTGTTGATACCTGCCTGTTATCCTAAACTGTTTAGATAGGATGGGTAGAGCCTGATCAGAGACCCACTTGTCCCGACTGCCCCGCTGGACTCTCAGAAGACCCGAGCAACGGGATTGAAGATTTAGAACCTAGCACCGCATGTCACCTCCCCTAAGATGCTCGACACTACTGGGTTACTATCGAGTGCCGAGGGTAATACCTCATCAGCACTTATGATGATAACCTTGTAGGTTAGTTAATCGGTCATGGTAAGCGAGGGTGATTCCTCCTAGACCACCCCCGATAACGACATCATCGTGCAACTATTCAAGTGTGGACCTCGAGGGTGATACCTCCTTCGTTCACCTTGACGAGAACATCAGGTGGGACTCCTTCGAGGGTGATTCCTCAGGGTTCCCCCTTGGTGTCAGACACATGGAGACTTTGGATACTATGACTGATTACTGAACTTTGATACTAAAGACGGGTCGGCCCTGAGGGGTACCCGCGCGAGCATAAATGCGAAGTGATGTGGAGTCGGGTTGACCTGAGAGGTGCCCGCGAGATAACTACGAGGCGTGGCCGGGCATTCTTAGCCCTTGCCGCAAGTCCTCGAGATGGGGCGACGGGGTCACATCGATCGTGAGTCTCTGCTCGTTACCACGCGCTCCTAATCCACTACGGTTTGGATATTTGATCCGAGGGGCCTCTGGCCTGATAGCACTAACCATCACATGGGCATAGTATGGGCGTTCTGCGTCGTATACTTCAGCCGAAGCATAATAGACGTCAGCAACTGAGCGGCATGCGCTGTGTTGGACTGGGAACACAACCGCGCTTGTATTAAGGGGTTGCTAGGTCTGCTCACCGGCGGTGTACGCAAAGTGCAGGAGCGTCCGGGGCGATGGCCCAAGACCCCTAGGGGCATAGGTTAGTCCGGCGTGCTGACCTCTCTGTTAAGTATTTGGTCGGGTTGCGGCGTGTTGCTTAGCCGAGGCCAGGCATGACCCAGAAAAGTGTGTCCGGCCGGAGTTAAGCGAGCGTGGTGGGTAAGTTGGTGCACCCCTGCAGGGAAGAAACTTCTATCGATAGCCTGTCCTATGGTAATGGACACTCGGAGTTGTATCCCGATCGGTACAACTAGAACATGACATGAGATGAGAACTGGATAGTACGGCTCTGGGATTGCTTTCTCGCAGGGAGTCGACGAAGAATCTCTGGTCGAGGTTGATGACATTACTGCTATACTTTACATTATGTTGGTCTGCTCTCTTCTAATGCTGCGAGACCATTGAAGATGCTGAAGATGCTAGTCTTCGATAGGACTAGGCTTTCCCCCTCTATTCTGGCATTTCTGCAGCCCAGTCCACATATACAGCCCCCTTTGAAAATGTTGCATATGTAGTGTAGATCCTTGCTTGCTGAGTACTTCGGATGAGTACTCACGTTTGCTTTATTTTCCTTTTTCCCCTTTATCCCTTTGTCGCATCCAGACGACGGAGCCCCGGAGCCAGTTGTCCCGTTCGACGACCACTACTACTACCAGCCCGGAGAGTACTACTACTACGAGGAGCCGTCTGACGACCAGGAGTAGGATCGGAGGGTCCAGGGCAGGAGGCCCACGCCTTTTCGATCGTAGTTTTTATTTTGCCCCGCCTCTGTGAAGGCTTATCTCTATGTTCTGTAATATATATGTACCCAGATATCTGACGCTTTCGCTGACACTTGTATGTCATCGAGCTATGTATTCGAGCCCTCGAGGCCCTGGCTTGTAATATTAAGCTTGTATGAATTTATTTATGTTTTAGAGTTGTGTTGTGATATCTTCAAGTGAGTCCTTAGGCTTGATCGTGTGCATTTGCGTGTATGATTAGTGCACGATTAAGCCGGGGTCGTAACAAAACGCGTCAGCTTAGTAGGCCCACAAGTCAGCCACCAAATCTGTCGGGTCCCAGCTGTCATCGGGAGGAATAGTTTTTTCGCATAACAAGGAGGCACTTCCTTCCGTGCAAAGATACAACTGATGGGTCCCAGCTGTCAGGAGGAGAAAACAATTTTTTTCAGTTTAATAAGGAGGAACTTTCCTTGCGTGCGACCATGGACCTCGTGGGTCCCAGCTGTCAGGCTCTCCACGTATAGTCCTCTTCCGATGACTCTTGTTTGTTGACCACGGCGCGCCGAGCGCAGCAAGGCGATGGACGACGGCGAGGCCCCGGACGGGAACGACCCGGAGATGGGAAGACGCGGCAATGGAGTCGCAGATTGAGAGGAGTACAAGGGTTATAACTGGTTCTGGTGCGACGTGGGGCTGCAGTCGGTGGAGAATAACAGGAGGCGTGGAGGGATAGCCTGGCCGGCGGTGGGTTAGCGCTTCGCAGCGATGTGTGCTAAGCAGAGCCGCTAGCCGTCGGAGGCCGGAGCTGGCGGTCTCGGCGACGCTGGAGGAAGAAGACGAGACATTGAAGGTGCATGCCGGCCGTTGGATATAAATCCAATGGTTGTGGATGTCAGAATCATTTGTTGACTAAGTTAACAACGCCTTGCGTAGGCTTTGACCTATTGGCCCACATGTCAGCCTGCAAAAATGTGGCATATATTTAACCCATGTTTTCTAGATTTTATAGTCCATTTGCTGGGCTGGGTGAACAAATAATTTTGCATCAATGCGGCCCATTTAATATTTTCTAAGAAATCCCAGCCCATTTGCACTTTCTTGAAATACACGAATTAGCTGGGCTTGTTCTATATTTAATGTTAGGTTAGGAGGAGCAATTAATATCAAAAAATAAACCTGAGCTACACATTTTATTATATATAAAATTAATAAATTAGCGAGTTATTGCTCAAAAAAAATGAGCGCGTTATTGTTACATTGATCCTTAAAATCTTCGCAAGCTTTTGTATGCAATCACCAGGATTTTCCTTGCCTGTGAGTCAAAAACAACCAGGATTTTCCTTGCCAACTTCTGTTAAACATTTACTTTTGTAAGTTAATAAGACGTGGGATGTTTTTATAATGTATAAATAAGTCTCTATTAAATATACGATAATAGTAATAATATAAATATATATAATGCGGTTAGAAGGGAAAACATAAATTGGACACTGCATTATTATTCTTATATATAGATAAATTGAACAAAGATCTGTGTTTTATTAAAAAAAATACATTGGGCTGTCGATGTTTAAGAAAAAGTAAAACCTACGCTGGGAAGCCCATAGGCCGGTACGTACATGATGGACCTCAAAAAATAAGTTGAAACCACTGTCTCGGTATGTCGTGGGCTACGCATGTTAAAAAACAAAACCTAGGACTAGCTGATACTTGTTCGCCCTCAGAAAAAAATTGATACCAGCTGGATCCCTGATACCCCTTTCCCGCAACAAAAAAAAAAGATCCCCGATACCCCTCAAAAAAAGGCTCCCCGATGACAGTCATCGTTGGAAATTTATTTCGTTTATTGACTAGGTTGACAAATACATGGGGCCCAACGTCAGTATATAATTAGGAGGAAACTTTTTTTCAATGAGGCACTTGCTTGCGTACGGCTTGGACCTGGTGGGTCCCCACTGTCAGCCTCTCGGCGTACAGTCCTCTCCGGATTCCTCTCGTTTGTTGAGCATGTTGACAATGGCATACGGCAGCGCCATGGCGAGCACACGGACGGGAAAGAACCGGAGTCGGGGAAGACGCCTTCATTCTTTCGAACATACCGCACTAGCCCGGTGGCTGCTATCCTCTCACCCAAAAGTTGTACTGCCCGGGTTCGATTCCAACTGGTGCAGTTGAAAAATATCTAGCACTTGCCAAAATTTCGTCCCTAGTTTACCCAGTTTTTCGCACACTCAACATTGTCTTGCCATTTTGAAAATAACATATCTTTTTGACTTTGCATCATATGAAGATGTGCTATACATGAATGTTGATCAGCATGATGTTAACTTGTTGTTAGTTCCATTTTTTAACATGAATAAAATTTCCAACATTCTGTTATCCATGTTTGAAAAGTGTGTGTTGATTTAAATGCTCTGCCACTGAAACATGCAGTTTCGTATCTGAAAATCACTTGGACAAGTAGCCATCACCGGTGTTGGATTCGATGTCACACTTCTTCAATCCCCTGGCAGCGCAAGGGGGAAATAAACTTCTGTCCCGTGCTGCCGGTTGGGGAATGGAGCGAACTGGATTAAAGAGGGGGCCGGCGGCGCGACTGAAGAAGCACATCAGACGTGATTTTTTTTTCAGTGGATGGCTCTCAATGGCCTTTTTTTACTTGCCTCTGCACCATACAACTTGTATTTTTAGCCTCCCAGTCCGTGGTGGACCAGCAGCCCATTTGCTGGGCGGGCCAACCTACAGAAAGCAGCACTTGATTTTTCATCAAGACCCAAAAACAACGCAGTACTATGTTTGTTTTGAGGCCGAAAACATTACGGCAGGGGTTGAGCGGGGTAGGGGGGAAGACAGTGCAAAAAGATAAAAAAGAGCTGATGCGCCGTTGATACCCTAACAAGCAGGTGCAATTCTTCTCGGGAAGAAGGTGTGCCGTTAACACTCACACATCACAATCCCACAGTAGACATTCTAACAAGTTCACACACAAGTACAACAGAAAAGGTAAACATTCGTATCAAACTCAGGTTCACAGGACACGTTCATATTCATAGCAAACATTCACAATCAACAACTCAAAAGATTCATATATACACAAGTTCAGCATGTCTAAGCATCCAAATGATTGATAGATCACAAGACAATATTCATAGATAATTCACACAAAAATTCACATATACACATGTTCAGCATGTTTATGCATCCAAATGATTGAGATATCACAGCCAATATCATCCATGGATAAACTTTAATTACCTAGGGTATAGACTGGTAAGTAGTGTTCACTCGGTGGTACTTCTTGCTAAAATTAATGCTTGTACGAGCAAACTTTCGAGTACATAAGAGGCAGTACAGACAATCTGAACTTTGCTTGTAGGTTTATCCTCGAGATAGTGGCCTCGATGCCGAGGGAGGTTTGAGCAACTTGGCCACTACTTTCATCCAACTAGTTTACTGGCTCATCTTGGTCCTGTAGCTCGCCAAAATTCTACATTGCAGATAAGAAAGGAGGCGGTCGATAAAATGAACCACCCAAATTTGTTGTGCAGTTCAACTGAAATGGAGCATCCCTGGCGTGCAGACTGATTAAGTGCCAGATGAATATACACGTCAACCAACTTGTTTAGAATCTTTAGACTCCATGCCATACAGTTCGCTGCCATATGTGCCGAAAACCAAAAGGCACAAGTTGGGACCAAAGACTGGACTGCGTTTTTCTAGGCTATGCGCCAAGCAATATTGTTGGCGTTCACTCTGGCACTTCTTCTTGTCAACATCGATGCTTGTCTGAGTGAACTTTGGAGTACATAGCAGCAGCATAAGTATCTGTCTATCTGATCTTTTTGTGCAGTTCTACTGAAATCATCCAATGTAATGATTTGCCTACGAGTTCAGGCTCCAAGTTACTCCTTTATGAAATCGGCAAACAGTAGCACAATACCAAATTACCAATACATATGACAAGCACAATAATCAGGATAAAGACCGGTACCAATCTATGTGAGGAAGCATATCAATTACTATTTCCTTTGACTAGAAGCCGAGATAAGCGACTGACAGGAAATGAAGGATGCAGTCGAGGCAATGAAGCACCCAAAGTTTTTATGCAGTTCCACCAAAATCGAGCATCCCTGTTGGCACATATATTGAGAGAGTGAGATTACTGCTATAGTGGGACTAGTTGATGAAACATACACTAACAAATAGAAGCACCCTCATTATCTTAATGGGTAAAGTTAGCAACATAGTAGTCTTGCTTAAAGAGAGGTATTAGTTTATTTAATAAGTGCCAATTAGCTCAACACTCAAAGCATTGCCATGTATCATAGGTTGCAAAACTTTAACGTGCAAAGATAAAGGAGTTTCTCATGAAAGTAGCAACACAGTAGCACGATACAAATAGAGATGACAGCAAACTAATATGGATGAAGGCCTTAGGCCGGTACCAACCAGAGAAAGAAGCTTATTCAAGTAGTCCCAGAAGAGATGATAAAGCACTCACTGGAATCATTCAATAGTATATATTTTTGTGCACTTCAAATGTATGGTTGACATCACTGTTGTGTACCAGTGGTGAGATTATATCGAAAGATTATCAAGAACTTCCATCAGAGTTAAAGCACTGGCTGGGATACAGTTCATTGTATTCTCTTGTGAAGTTCCACTAAAATGTACGATTGGCACAACATGATCCCTGTTTGCACAAGTAGGAACAAGGTGAAACCTTCATTAGCTTAGTGAGAAAGGATAGAAAGACATTAACATATTACTTTAACAGTAGCATCAAATTCATGATGGACAATACGCAAAACATTGCCTCATTGAACCAGTGGCAATAAATTAACATGCAAAATAATAGCATTATTATGTCATGACACTACCAAGATTCCATCCCTGCTCCACCACATGGTTCACCTCCACAGACACACATACACATGTACATGATTCAGCATAGGGTGCTACTAAAGATTTGTTTAACTCGGACAGGAAAATTAAGCAGCAATTATTTAGTGCTACTTAAGTAATCCTAATTAATTAAGTGACCTTGCAGGAGAGACAGCAGAAGTGGAAGGGCTCCTGGAGGATCGTCTCACATATAAGGGAGACGTTGCCGGAGCCCTTGAATGGCCTCGACTGAGGCCTCGGCTTCAGCAAGATCACCTTGGCACTGTTGATCGTGTAGAGCTGGGTCACACATGCATCCAGAATCCAGTTAGTTAGTATGATGTGTCATCAAGCCAAGTACTTCTCTGCTGTATTTCTCTATCTATCTACTCTTATAAAAAACAGAGTTGGTGATGATGGTGTGCCTGTCATCCTGCAATATAGGCCATTCGATTTATATCTGACGGATAGGAAGGAAACTATGGAAATTTTGTAAAAAGATACCCACACCCCTCTCCACATTTGCAAATAAGGCCTTCCCTTGTTCATCCTTTTCTCTCACAAGATAAACTACTCATACAAATGCATCTTGATGTTATGTGCAACGCACGGGCATCTTGCTAGTCTTCCAAGTAAATTAAGACTAGCAGCAACACAATAATACAATACCACTAGCAAGATGTCAGGATAATATAGGACGGTACCATCGTGTGATCTTCTTCATTTCCCCCTTCTTCTTCTTCTTCTTCTTCTTCTTCTTCTTCTTCTTCTTCTTCTTCTTCTTCTTCTTCTTCTTCTTCTTCTTCTTCTTCTTCTTCTTCTTCTTCTTCTTCTTCTTCTTCTTCTTCTTCTTCCTCTTCATGCTCTGTTTCTCTTTCTCCTCACCAGTTGGTGAAACCAAGTACATGATTGGCCTTCTATTTCAGACTTGGTTTTGTCAGTGAGGGAGTACAAGTGTACTAGTAAACAATAGCATTATTTTCTCATGGCAGTCGCAAAATAGAGGTGAACACATGCATTAAATATCATTCTTACCTAAAGGAAGGTTATGGTGCCAATATGGAGGATGAAGATTGGAACATAGATCTCCCTTTGTGCAGTTCCACCGAAATGAACCAACGGTTCCATTCTGACATTCCAGTTAAACAGCATAAAAGTCACTTCTTTTAAGAAGTGTTTTGTGCAGTGCACCAAAAGGTCGCAATAGCAACGAGGTGAAATGGATATCCCTGTTTGCACAAAAAGCTACAGAGGAAACAGTCAGAGTCTCAAACAATTACTGGCAAAAACAATTGGTTAAACTTGTCATGGCTTATAACAGTGGCATGCTTCATTTTACCAGGGGCATTAGATTAAGAACAGCTAAATATTTGCTATAAGGCCATGGGACAGTGGGTGCACCAGCAGTCTAGCACCATGTACCTAAACCGGGCCATAAAGTGGTGATTCAGAGTTTGTTGCCCCGAGAAACAAACATCCAAGAAACATATCTGGGTTGGTCCCATTTTTGTTCACTCTAGCCACCTATTCCTATGTGTGGATATCAAATCTAGTCCTTGTCATACCACTGTATACAGCATTTCCCCTATATTTCCCTTTTCGACCAAGAGACCGGTTGGATGACCAGTCTGTACTACTTTCACCCCCTTTCTTTCCTGTTTGTACCAAGTCTGATGTACATACTAAAATTTTTCCCTTTATTTCTTTTTTGAACCAAGTACAAGATTCGACTCCATGAAGTAGCTTTACCTCTAACAATAGAAAAAAAATTAGGTGACGTTGGACCATCCGATCGAGCCTAGCTACGAGGGGGCTGAGAGGTAGAAAATGATGCACATGCAGCGACGTAGCGAGCTGGGAAAGTAGAGCTAGGCCGGTTTCGAAGGAAGATATACCTGAAGGTCGTCGGGGTGTGGATAGGTGGGCGGCGGGAGGCCGGATCCGCCCACACTAGGGCAGCGACGAAGGGATCGAAGGACCTCCCGCACCGGCGCTCGGCCAGAGATAACGGTGCGGCCGGCAGTGGGTCTCCTCCCTCGCTGTCGACGACGGCCTAAACGCTGCCCCTCCTCCCCTTCACTGGCGGAGGGGGATACGTCCGGATCTGTAACCAGCGGTGAGGATAGAAAGACAGTGTTACCACCGCTATCTTGTTTAGATCTGGAGAGGATGAGAGTGTGTGAATAGAGCAACCCTAGCAAGCAAGCACGGAGGCTCCTGCCTATATATATATATATACGTATAGTGGGGTAGTTTTCTTTTTTAACTCCATCAAACCAATCGTTTAAAATTGTGTACGTGCCAGGTCGCCATTTTCTTTAGTTGTTGATTGTTTTTTGAGATAGCTACCCGCTTATTCCAAGTGGTGTTATAGGGGTGGATTAACGAGCTGCTCGGCTCGGTTCGTTCGAAGCTCGTTAAAAGAAAATTCACGTAAGATGAGACATGTGTGGTGTTGTTACTAACGAACTTAGCGTGAAACTTGTTAGCTGGTTCGTTAAGCTCCTTAATAAATTGATGATTGGCTTTGTTCATTAAGAAGCGACCCACGAGGATAACAAGCCGAACTATCGAGGGATCATTGCTCGTGAGCTACGAGCTTTTCTTCCAGCCCTAACGGTGTGCCAGGTCGCACATTGTATCGTTCAAGTCTGGTACTAGACCCTCCATTAAAACAACCACCGCCTCGTAAAAATTGTGAACAAGCCCATGGCTAAAATTATCGGAAACGTGTGCTGCACCAACATGCATTATTATTTATATTTTCTATGTGGGAGTATCCTCAAAACAAAATGTGAGAGTACAATCTTTATTGGGCCGCTTCGTAATTTGTGCTAAATTTTGACCAAAGATTGAACTGACAAAATGTTAGTGCATGTTAAAAAAAATTATATCATTGGATTCGTTTTTGAACATAGTTTTCAATGATGTAATTTTTTGTGACATGCATGAACATTTAGTTAGTTAAATTTATAGACAAAATTTGGCACAGATTATCACAGGGACCAATAAACCAGGACGGAGCTCCTCGTCTGTCGTCCAAACTACTATATGACTAGCCGCTCTATTACATGCGGGACATCAAGCATCCAGGCCCGCGTGCCATCCACCAAATCATAGCGAGGTGCTATAGTCGAGACTCACCAGTCACCCCGGTGTGGCCGTCATGACCCGTTATATCACAAAACCCACACCTTTACCAGTAGTGGTAAAGTGGCCTCGAAGTTGGACTGGACGAAGCAACCATCATTTCACTGGAACGCTCGTTGAAGCCCTTTCTCTCCTATCTTGAAGAAAACCTCACTCCAGGCTACTCACTTCTGCCATTTTTCTTCTGTACCGACGAAGGAAAGGTGGGCGAATCAGTGATGCTACTATATTTTCATTCCAAGAATCTTCTTTTTGCGAAGCACCGACCGATTCTCACTGCCTATTCTTTTCCCGTTTTCATTGCGATTGTGGTTTCCTTTCGATTGCTTTTTGTTTGTCAGTTTATTGATGGATACTGGAGCACTAGGCAAAGAATTGCTGGCGGACAACCCACTCGAGACAGAGATCTCCAGGAAGCGAGCACTGACCAACGAGTTGGCCATGTTGGCGGGCCAACCCATGGAGACGAAGAACTCCAAGAAACAAGCACTGGACAAAGAGTTGACGACGTTGGCGGACAAACTCCTCAGAGAAAGCTGGAAGAACGGCAAGGGCCCCACCGTGCCTACCCCAGAAACTCTAATGGCCACCTATGAGAGGCTCAAGGCCGAGTTTGAGGAGATAGTCGCCATTGAGAAGCAGTATTTCCCTAGCAAAGCGATGGCCCCCATCGAGGAGATGGCCCCCGGAGGGATGGGATCCCCCGGTGAGCTGCACAAGGTAAAAAAAATGGCTTACCATAGTTGTGGTTTTTGATTATTTGCAATGTGCTTGCTAATATGTTAGGGTTGTGCAGGTGCTGGTGGACATCCTTGATGATTTCAATGTCGCGGTCCGTCCTGTGGACATCGCCCCAGAGATCATTTTCGATGTCGCGGTCCGTCCTGTGGACATCGCCCCGGAGATCGATTCCCATGCCGTTGTCCATCCTGTGGACATTGACCCAGAGATTGATTCCGATGTCACGGTCCTTCCTATGGACATCGCCCCAGAGATCGATTCCAATGTCGCGGTCCATCCTGTGGACATCGCCCCAATGATCGATTCCCATGCCGCTGTCCGTGCTGTGGTCATTGCCCGAGGGATCGATGACAAGAAATAGTTGGTCGTGCTAATCCTTCAAGGTAGTTTGCATTGTGTTTAATTACCAGAACGATGCGTGTTATCAAACCATCTTAGGGCTAGTGCACTGTCTTGTGTGGGCGGTACTTGCTACTTTTGTTTGATAGTGAATCATGCGAACCCTCTCCGAGTTATGGAAACATATGTATCCTCACCAGCTTTTGATGTAATATATGGCATGCTTAGATGTAAGTTTGAACTGTTTATCATATCAGCAGGGCTTGTTTGATGATTCTTGGTGTTAGTAGGCTAGCTACTGTGCGAGCTATAGTACTTGCAAACACTCACCGAAGAGAAACGTTGGGGCTGATGAGCTCGTGGTGCGCTTATAGGTCTAATCCGTCGTCGATCGGCCAATAGCCCAAGCTCCTAAAATTGCAGGCTTAGCGATCGATCAGACAATAGTCCATAATTATACATTAATTCACATCAAACTCAAAGAGTTGGTTCACGGATACATTCACATTAATAGCCAGCAAAATTGGCACGTACTTGTAACATGCGTGAATGTGTAATTTTTTTGTTGGAAGCGTGAATGTGTAGTGACGTCGTACTTTCGGAGTGGCTACAGAGAGTGTGTACGTGTGCTAGAGGGGTTGTGGGATGGAGAGACATCTAGAGAGAGAGAACCATTTCTTTCTACTCCTAGTCGTTATATTGACAAAGGATATTTTTTGAGAACACAAAATCATAGCAGTACAGAGACGTACAAATCCTAGGCGGGCTAGTTTGGGCTAGTGGGTTTCAGTGAAATGACGTGCTACAGTGCCGTCCAGTCTTCGCGTGTGGTAGCAGTATTGCGGGTACAGTAAGTTTTCTTGAAGAAGCGGATTCAACGAAGTCATGATGGTTCCTTCGTCCGACCAACTTACAGTGGGAAAGGCTGGGCCTGCGCTACGACCTGGGTGACTCTACCCTACAGTATTGTCTGGTGCACTACAGTATAATTTTGTGCATGGCAAGTGGACCAGGATGGTCGACATCCCACATGCCGGCGAATGAAAGTATTCTTTCCGATATCGAGGACTAGCAAGGAGTATCCATTGTTTATTTTTTATGAAAGCTATTGTCTCCATTGTTACGACAGAGGAGTGTGAAACACGGCAACCCAGTGAACTTGGCATGTGCACAACTCCCTCCTTCCTAATGTACCATAGTGTTGACTATAAGGTTGGCTATAAGGTTACAACTTTTTCTCACTTTCTCTCTATCTATTTCCTCTCAAATGTTTTTTACCTTTTTTTTTTAGACACAATTGTTTTTTTATACCTAGGAGCACGTGTAGAGACGAGCTCTTGCAGAGCCCACTCCTTCACTTTTTCAATGCCTCTCTCCTCCACATAAGCAGGCTTATAGCCCAGTATTGTACTTGCTATGAATGCGCGCAGCTGGCGCCTGAGGGGAGCGCGCGCAGGAGGTTGGAGGGGTTTTCTGCTGGGCCAGGGCAGTCAGAAGCGGGCTTGGAAGCGGTCCGGACTCCCGTATGGCCCACCTCACATTATCACCATATTTCTTGGAGTCCGTGCGCGGCGGGCGGGCGATATCTTCTCCCTCCCCCGTCTCTCTCTTCTCAGCCGATGCGCCCCGAGCGATTAGATTTCGGCAATCGATGGTTTATTCAATTGCAGTCCCACATGTCAGTGAAAATGCAAGACAACACATGTCCCCTTTGGTGAGCGGCGTGCGCGAGACGGACTGTCGGGGGTGCGACGCGAACGCGACATGCGTGCTTTAAGTGTGCCACCTTTTGGTTTTGAACTTGCAAAGTGTAACATTTTCGTGCGATCGATCGATAGAAATCCAGAACAAAATGACGAGGGCGGGGCTTTTCTGCGCGTTAGGCGGGCTAGTTTGGCCTAGTGGGTTTGAGTGGTATGACGTGCTACAGTGCCGTCCACTTGCTCCATTTTTATGTAAGCAAGAGTCTCCACTCTTACGTGGGAGGAGTGCGAAACACGGAGGATCTGATTTTGATCGAGGGATAACTGTTCCCTGCGAAATAATGGAGCACTGTTAGCGATTATAGCATGATAGTTAGGGCATCTCCAGCGCTGACCCACAAATTTACACCGGCATCTGTCCGAGGACACTGATGCCAGAGGATGCCATCCAATGCTGCCCGCATACCTTTCGACAACTATATGAACTAACCGGACGAAATTCGTGCAAACAAAGCAAATTTCAAATTAACTGGATGAAATTCATTACATTTCGAAAACTTTTTCTATAAACCGGACAAAATTCATTACATATTTCGCACAAATCGTACAAAAACCTACTGTAAACCTAATCTAAATGATCGCCGGCGCGCACCCGACAACCATGTCCGGCCATGAGCCCCGAGAACTGACGCTCCCGCTATTGCCTTTGCCTCCTCCTCATCCGCCTCGGCTTTGTCCAGCTCCGCATCGATAACCTCCTCCTCCGGAGCACAAGGTTCTGAAGATTTCCGCCTCCACATCGCCGTCAAGCGGCTAATTAGCCGCCGATGTTTACCCCACCAAGCTTGGCATCGACTAAGTGGAGGAGCGGTGGCCTTCCTGGGACCAGAGCGGCGGTGACCTACCATGTACTACTCTTCCTCGCTGCCAGCTGCGCCCACGCACGCGCGCCGGCTTCGTGGTCGTGGCGGCGGAGGGCGGCCGGGGGGGGGAGCCGGCGATGTCCTTCGTCTGCTCCTGCGGCAGTACGTCCAAGAGAGCTTTGGAGCGCGCCCGGAGCGGAGCCGGCGATGTCCTTCGTCTGCTCCTGCAACAGTACATCCAAGAGTGCTTTGGAGCGCGAGGAGGCCATGGTTGGAGTGGTGCCGACAGAAGGAATGGACCGGAGGAGAATGACTGTGGGTCTTGGGCTATGGCTGGGCCTAAAGTTAATATAGCGGGCGAATGGCAATGAGCCGCAGCAGACGGACAGATGGCTGGCGCCGGAGTAGGTTCGTCGGCAGCCGCGTATCATTAATGTGGGCGGCGGACGGACGGATGGCCGTGGAGTCGTTAACGCGGAGCAGTCGCTTGCACCGGGATGCCGCGCGGGTGGCGCACTCTCGGCCGTCACGCTGCAGCAATGCCGGCACCAGTGAGAGGTCGCGTCAGGCGTGAATGCGGCATTGACATTCTGGAGCGACGGTGACCGTTTCAGTCGGGAAGCGCGCGCTAACGATGGAAGGGGTTCGGTGGGCCAGGGCGGTCAGGCGCTGGCATGGTGGTATATTGTTTTTGTAGTTTGCAAAAATACTCAATTAATGTGGCAGTTCACTTTTTTTCTACGATCAACATACACCCTACAAAGCACCGTGTTCAAATTTGACACTTCTCCAGGTTCATTTACCATATTTAGGCCATTATGTGCATTTTGTAGAAATTTACTACCACTATAAGAATTAAACGAACATCTACATCATTCATATATGTCTCAAAGCTTACATGCTATAGTGTGGTATTTATTCATAATTTGGTTGCTAAATCTCATGCATGCAATGCACGTGTACCTTACTCATAAACATAGTTTGTAGTGATATTATTTGTAGTTACATGCATCAACCAGGACGGAGGTGCAGAAACATCAAATCCCAGCTACAGCTACATGGGTGTGACGATAGGGACGTGGAATGCTGTTCGATCACGGTGCACACGCGCGATTCGCGTGGCTAGGGTGGCGGCCAATCAGAAAGCAACCCACAATAGGGTCAGCGCACATAGTTTTCACAGGCAACGGAAAGTAACCGTGTGCGGTAATAAAGAGTAAAATGCACTAGCAGTCATTGAACTTGTCTCGATAGCTCACTTTGGTCACTGTACTTAAGAATACGATCAATACAGTCACTATATACGACTTAAGATAATTATACGGTCATTGGCTTAGCGTATAGCTCCGTATTTTGTCTGGTTAACCGGTCAAACAGTCCACATGCGCCTCACCCAGGTTCTATGGCCCCACCCGTCAATGGGTCAAAAATAAATAAATTAGAAAAGCTAAATTATACATTGCATGGGTGAGGAATTAACCCCGAACCTCTCCAGTAAAGCCCCACGAGCTAACCAAATGAGGTAATTTTGCAAGGAGAAAACGCGACGCACATGCATGCATGCGGACGACCCACACACACGCAGTACACACGCGCACGCACACAATACATACTAGCACGCACGCGGACGCACTTACGCAGTTACGCTTATGATTGTACTGGAATAAATTATGTGAACTCATGGATGACGAGCCTTTGAAGCGTATGCGGCACGTATAGACAACTAGGCATCCATGCAACCGCTCTTGTCGCCAGCTAGCCTTCGACGACCACCATTAGACACACACAACCATGCATAACTTACGAATAATGGATGAATCGATCAAACACACACTCGTGTGCAGTGGCACTATGATCGGTCCCTCACGATACATATATAGGTACCATAGTACCATCTCTAGCTAGGCTGTTTATAGATTGTCGTTGTGATGGATGATATACATAAGCAAGGCGCCGAGTCACGTCGTCGCGTCATGTGCAGAGCCATGGCTAATGTCGAGCAGCTCGGTGCCCAAGCATGAGTATGACGTTGGTGTTGAGCCAGGTGAATACATGCTCGGTGTTCGCGGAGGCTACCAGCAAATGTCTAAACAGTAATGCCCGGCACCGCCGGGGCGCGCAGGTGACAGGCTCGCCGTTTGCATTGCGCCATGAGCAG
This sequence comes from Thinopyrum elongatum, assembly GCA_011799875.1. Taxonomy (NCBI): domain Eukaryota; kingdom Viridiplantae; phylum Streptophyta; class Magnoliopsida; order Poales; family Poaceae; genus Thinopyrum; species Thinopyrum elongatum. The sequence continues at coordinate 566,535,053 of CM022300.1, forward strand.
GACTTTGATTGAGATGGCGACGTGCATGCATTACCATGGTTTGACAGCGTGAGCGTGAGTGTCTGCACGCGTACATGCTACTTGCGTCTATGGACGGTGTGCGCTAATATGTGCATCACGTATAATATATGAAAAATCGGTTTGTGCATTTAACGCAAAGTATTTCATTTTCATTTGGCTGACGAGTGTGCATTGCAGCGACGAGTCCGTGGTTTGATTCCTCACATACGCATAATTTTGGTTTTTAATTCTTTCTCCACTGACAGGTAGGCCCGCATAGATAGATAGATAGATAGATACAGAACACGAGCTGATGAGGCGCATGTGGACTGTTTAACTGGTCAACCAGACAAATACGGAGCTATACGCTGAGCCAGTGACCGTATAATCACCATATCTCGTATATAATGACCGTATTGACCGTATTCTTAAGTACAATGATCAAAGTGAGCTATCAAGACAAGTTCAATGACCGCCAATGCATTTGACTCGGTAATAAATGACCAGGATTGAATGGGAATCCAAATTTCCTTCGTCGTTTGTCCTTGAGCTCTTGGCAAACCAATGCACTATACGGTTGTCTGGCCACTCCGCCCCAGAGCTCTCACCAAGCGTCGTTCATACCACCGTGCCGCACACTAACCGGTAAGGAAGTGATGGCATCCCGCCGCGCCGAGTTCCTCGCCGCCCACGACCGCACACAAAATGGTAGGGAAGCGATGGCATCCCGCCGTTACGAGTTCATCGCCGCTCGCGACCTCACACCTACGTAGGCGGACTTTGAAGCTGCCAAGGCCGAATGGGCGGTAGGTCAAGAGGCGGCCAAAGCCGCACAGAGGGAACGGAAAAGGCAGAAAGCACTCAAGAAAAGAGAGTCCCGCCGCCGCAAGAAAGAAGAGGACGCACGCACTGCTGCAGAGAGCTCGGCGGAGATCCAAGCACGGTGGGGTGTCGCCGACGAAGCTGGGAAGGAGAACGACGCTGTCTGGCCCGCATGTGAGAAGTAGTAGTACTAGTAGTTAGTGTGTGTGGCTGTGTCACCCGTACGTTTGTTTAATTAATTACGAGCATGTACCAGTACTAGTTACTACAGTAGTTTTTAGAGCAAATTACCAGTACATTAGCCTAGACTCAATGGAAAAATTCCTATCCTATGCATCAAATGGCATCTCTTTATCTATAGGAATTGAGATGCATGTCATCTCACTTCCTATGATTTTCATATTCCTATAAAATTCCTATCCTATGAACCGAAGGAGGCCTCCGCTGGAGTATAGTACTACTGTAGCTAGCATGATGGTTCCTTCGTCCGAGCAACTTTATAGTGGGAAAGGTTGGGCCTGTGATTTGACGGCTCATTTGTCATTATTACTGTGGCGCGACGATCGGGGTGACTCTCCCGTGGAGTTCGGCGTGCATGGAAAGTGGACCAGGATGGTCGACGTTTAACATGTCGGCGAACGGAAGTATTCTTTCCGATATCGAGGAGCAAGGAAACCGCGTGGTATAGTATCACTGCTGATTTATATATATTTTTATTTTTGATGAAAGCTAGCGTTTCAACTCTTACGACGAAGGAGTGCCAAACACGGCACGTGCTGGATGTCCCACACGTCAGCGAAAGGAGTGGGACATGAACAGTGTGGTAGAGCGTCTCCACTTCTTCAATTTCTAGGTCGGAGACCACACGTAGTACTAGTAGTATTTAACGATACGAAGTGCACCCGGAGAGAAAGACGCGTCTAGTTGGAAGGTCTCGGGCCATACACGTAAACAAATATAAAACCTAATATATGCCTCCAATTAATATAGTAGTAGAGTACTTAGGCACGTACATCATAATATCACCGTGCATAGCACGTACAACATTTAGTGGTAGTAAGACAAATGCCTATATGCCACGCATGTTCATACTATTTGTGCCTTTCTACTTCACTTACTGCGCTACATTACTCGGATTCGTACATCCCTGGGTACATGTCCGTCTCGTAGTTCCAGTCCCACATGTTCTTCATAGATGGAACGATCCATAACGGTGGGCAACGGGAGTCCATATCATCGCAGCTTCTTAGTGTGGCTCCCCACGATGGAGACTCATCCAAATTGAAGCGGCATAGATCAGGGATAGGGGCGTTCAAGATATGAATCCGTCGGTGCGCAATGAAAACGCACCCGTTCTTCATGAACAGCAGGCCGTCGGTGTCGTGCACGGAAGGTGGCATTGTTTGCACTATGGGGTAGTTGTCCCCAATGAAAATCAAGTACTCTTCAAGTGTGTTCATCCGCACCCAGGTAGCATCACGGGGGTCGAACACGCCGCCATCCATCTGGTACACCTAGCATCTCAAACCTGGATACATGCTGACGTGCATGGTTATGGTCCATGCAGTATAATAAGGTGCCGTAAGCAGGGGATACAGATTAAAATAAAATACTTTATATTGCTTATTTCTATGAGGGGGAAGGGAAGCAATGTATAGACCAGCTGCGGCACGGGCGACGACAAACAATTTGAGAGTGTTACCATGGCCATGTACATTAATTAAAGTAGGAGTAGTTTTGTTTGATGGAATTATGGCTACCTAGCTAGTACTACACGGAATTGAAATTGTTAAGTCCTTTATAGTTTATACAACTGGCATTATAAAGTTGCGTAGATGACTATCCCAATCAATAAAAAAATGAAGGAAAGAACTACTCCTGCTCCTGGAGTACAAAGAGACATGTACTGAAATGTTATAAGATGACATGGCAATAAGATATACGATAGTTCCTGGCTCTACTACTCTTGGATCGGAGAGAAGGGATTACCTGGGTACATGATCAGGGTCCGATCATGATAGATCGTGGCACCTTGTTGCCCTTCAATGGTACCATGGGTAACGACTGCTAAGATAGTACGTCCCAACTGGGTGTCGTCAGCAGGAAGGTTCCAAGTTAGACCAAATGCCCCATGCACATCCACGATTGGAGATCTGATTTTGATCGGGGGATGACTTTGCCCTGCATAATCGTGCAAACAAGGCGGAATTCATAGAAACCGGACAAAAATCATTACATTTCGAAAACTTTTCATATAAACCGGACGACATACATTACAGTTTTCATACAAACCGGAGTAAAACCCACTCTAAACAAGTTGCAACTATAATCTGGGCGGCGCACAGACGACGGCCGGCCGTGGTGTCGTTTGAGGCTACTCATAGTGGGGAGTATCATATACAATATACTAGTGCATGATACTAGTGTATGATATACTACTTTTATAGTGCATAGTATCATAGAGTAGTAACATAGATGATCATATTTATTGCCATGCATGACCCCCTGTCTCTTCTTTAATTCTCTGCCACATCACCATGTCTGCTATTCCCGAGTGTATGTACCAGCTAAGTTACCACCACTATAGCCAGCGTCGACGCGGAGCAGTCGCGTGCACCGGGAAGCGGCGCTCTCTCGGCCGTCGTGCTGCTTCAAAGCCGGCGCCAGTGAGAGGTCGACTCCCCTCTGGCCGGGCATTAATGCGGCACTGACGCTCTGGGACGGCGCTAACCGTTTCAGGCAGGAAGCGCGTGCCGGCAAGGGAGGGGGTTTGGGTCGGCCAGGGCGGTCAGACGCGGGCGTGGTGGTGGTATTGATTTTGTACCGTTTCAGGTGTAGTACTGGTAGTTTGCAAAACTACTCAATTATTGCACTCATTTTCCTAAAAAATTGTGGTAAAAAACGTTACTTGCAATGCATGCATGCGTGACCAATATAAATGACCAATAAAAAACTACTACATGCACGCAATGATTTAATGCACATTGTAATCTCAACATGTGATGGGGAGCTCTAAATTTGATTCGAAACTTATAAAACGAAAAATTCAACACAAATAAACTGTAAGAGAGGGAATATACCGTAGGATGTGTCCCATACGAAACAAGTCCCCTGGTTTGTCACTGCGAAGATGCGGTTAGAAAGGAGCACAACGTCTTCGTACTCGTACAGCAACAAATCGGCCGCAGACAGCATGGTCCACCTTTGACCCCCATGTGCAAGGTTCGTGAAAGCAATCACGATGTCGAACACCGCGATGAGTGTGTAATTTTGGTTGGCGGACGACCTTATCGGGGCTTCCAGGATTGCTATGTTCTTCAATCTCACCGTGGTTCTATCGTACCAAGTCAGGCGATGGCCCATTGCATGGCTGATCCCAATGTTGGACAAAGGTTCTACGGGAACGGTGTCACCGTTGTAGATGTTGTGCAAATTGATGTTGGTACCCTCCCATACATATGCAAGCCAATCTCCACTGGCACCAAGCCTAACTTGTGAAACAGTGGGCAGCGGGGGAATTAGGAAATGGACACGGAAGTAGTCTTTATAATGCATTTACTACGCGATCAAACTCATCACTTACCTGCTCATCGGACAAAATCCAAGTGCCCCTCAACGTCGGCATCTCAAGGGGCGTCAACTTGCAACTACGGCCACGCCGTGTTGGAGAGACCCCCAAAGAAACATCCTCGTCCTCGAGGACGCATGGCAGACCAACTAGCATGGCCTTCTTCCACGCATATTTATGCACCCTCTTAAAATATTTGGTGCAAGTACAGCTAAGTCTTGCGGATGTGAGGATTTTGTCCCAAAGGATCGTCGTCCAAGGTCTCCCAACCTCGACGAGGACGAGACGCACCACCGCCTTGCGAATCCATGGCAATGGCGACCAACTGCCTTGTCCCTTGTGGAGCTGGTTTACATGAGAGGAGATGGTAACTGCAGGGCTTCGTCCCTTCGGAAAGGATGTTCTGCGGGCGCGCACTAGTGCAGTTTATATTTGAGACTAGCAAGAGGCCCATGCGTTGCACGGAACATCAAGATGCATTTATACGAGCTGTTTATCTCGTGGGAGACAAAGATGAATGAGGGAAGGCCTTATCTACAAATGTGGAGAGGGGTGCGGGTATCTTTTTGCAAAATTGCCATAGTTTGCTTTCTATCCGTCAGATATAGATCGGACGGTCTATATTGCAGGATGGCAGGCACACCATCATCACCAACTCGGTTTTTTATATTTATTATTATTATAATAGTAGAGATAGAGATTAGGGAGCTGGCGAGCGGTTCGTTGTACGGCACGTTCGTGTCCATCCACTAGCCCGGAATTAAAGCACGCACGACATTTACAGCGACTGGGATTAGTTGTTTTCCTAGCGCATGGACCAACGCGGACTAGCGGACCTGGTCGCCCTTTTTCGAGCACGCCTTCAACAAGTACGTGCGTGACATGCGTGCATGCAAATCTTGCATGACCAAACCGTGCGAAGCGGAGCTGTAGGCTGTCGAACTGCAGCCTGCATATTGCAGCCATGTCATCCACACGCAACCTAAAGGCCAATTCATACTCCGTTGGACTATACTGTACTAGTACTATGCATTGTTTGGTACGAACGTTCCTTGGAGCTCGTGCTGCAACTGGCGTACTCCACAGCCCGCTTCCCTTCTCCTTCCTCTTCCACCGCCCACACACATCTGCGGGAAGCGACCGGTCAACCCTTATATATGAGTGCTAGCACAAAAAGATGCATGCATGACCACTAAAATTTCCTTTCTCTTATCTCTATGAAATAAATGTGGCGTGAAACTCAAAGCCCTTTAAGTGTGAGTATAATGGAAATCATCGTCCTCCTCCGGCTTCGCTTCGCCTGCGTCGTCGTCCTCCTGTTCCAGCTCCGCGTCGTTGTTCTCCTTCTCCGGCTCCGCGTGCTGCTCCGCCTCCAACGCCTCCTCGTCCGGCTCCGGCTAGTCCGGACTCCGGAGGCAGGGCGGCTGCGATCCGGGCTTTGCGCCACCTCCAGATCAAAGCGCCGCTCCGGCGGGAGTATGGCGTATGTCGTTACCTTCGGCCGGGCCATGGCTATCGGACGACGGCGACCAGAGAAGAGGCGGCGGGAGGGGAATGAATGCAGCTACTGTCTGGGTTCGCCGTCCGGCTTAAATAAATGCGCACCATCACGTGTACCCGCGAGTGCACAAATTGTAACATACGGGTCTGCTTAGGGGGCGTCACGTAACTGGTATGTGTGTGAGATTCTGAGAGATAGAGTGCGTGTGTGCGACTCTACTCTTTGGACATGTACTCCACCTTTTGCATCGGGATATAAGTATAATGGTATTACACTTTAGCTTGTGATTTACGTGGCCATGTTAACATGGTTGTGTAAAAAAATGTCACTTCCTGCTCGTGATTTGCGTTATATAATTATGAGAAGTTTGCTAACTACTAAAATAAAGTGGAATTTGTCCATGTTATATAAGTAAATTAAGGTGATTGTTTATCATACGGGTAAGGTTGGACGAAGGGTGGTAGGAACAAATGCTCCACCTAGAGCATGTGTGTGTGACATGGAGTCTTAGTGTGTGTGTGTGTGTGTGTGTGTGTGTGTGTGTGTGTGTGTGTGTGTGTGTGAAGCGGAGTCTTCGGTGGCGAAAGTAATTTAAGTGTGTGTGGCTTCATCGTAGAGAGGTGATGTGTATGGCAGAGGCCACCAACAAGGGGGGTGCGAGAGAGAAGAGGCCCGTAAAGAGGGAAGAGAAGGCGTGTGCACGTGAGAGGAGTCGACATCGAGATAACGTGTTTGTTCGAGACACACCGAGGAAGATTATTATATATCGATGGTGCATGTAGGCGGGAATTAAATGAAGGGATGGTCTTATTGGTTTTGGGGATATAGGGGAAGAGTGAGAGAGGGGGGTAGCTAGAAGGAGATTGTTAAGTATGAGTGTGTGTTTTAGAGAAGAGACCCATCCAGGCGGAAGTCATGTGCACACAAGAAGAGAACGATTCGATGTGGGTTAGGGCTGAGGGTAATTAACTACATATGGAGACATAGGAGACCTTGAACGTGCATGTGCGAGAGGTATACATGTATACATGGGATGTGTGTGTGTGTGCGCGTGCGCGCGCATGATCGAGATAAATGAAAGAAGACATAAGTCATAAGATCAACGGCATGGGAGAGACGGATCGGTATGACAATATGCATTCATGTGAGAGTGGAGGGAAGAAGGCCCAATAATTGAGCATGTGGTTTTGTCTTTAAGAGATAGTGGAGTGGGATGGAGCATGCATCTATGGCGAGCAGAGAGAGCGAGACACAACGATTGTGCAAAAGAGATCAACATGTAGATGCATGTATAGAGAGACATATATAGTGTGGATGATAGGAAGCAAGAGTGCGTGCGAGAAAGAAAGGTTGACGGAGAAACTGCAGATAGATAGAGAGATAGAGATGCTAGCTAGAGGGACATCGGCTAGTTTGTGTGTTAGAGATGACCGCCGAGCGGTTCAAAGGGGTGAAGTTATGTGTGTGTGAGAGAAAGATAAAAAGAGGGCGCATGACTGCATGTAGAGAGAAACATATATAGTGTGCGTGATAGGAAGCAAGAGTGAGGACGAGAAAGAAGGTTGATGGAGAAACAGATAAATAGAAAGATAAAGATGCTAGCTGGAGGGAGATCGGCTAGCTAGTGTGTGTGTTAGAGATAAGAGTCGAGTGGATCAGAAGGCTGAGTTATGTGTGTGGGTGTGAGAGAGATAGAGAGAGGGTGCATGTGAGTCACATACAAACAAATATTAGAGAGAAATGAGATCCCGAGAGATGGAGTTTTGTGTTTGCGAGAGATAAAGATATTTCACAAGGAGAGTGATAGCTAGAGAGACATATCAGGGAACGCGAGATATCCCTGGGGAGAGAGAGTGTGTGTGACTGACATACAAGGGAATGGTGGAGAGATATGAGACACTGGGAGACAGAGTTTGTGTTTGTGTGTGAGAAAGAGATATTTAAGAGGGAGAGTCGTAGCTTCTCATACCTAAGGAGCGCAAGACATCTCTGTGTAAGAGGGGGTGTGCGAGAGGCACACAGGGGAATAGTTGAGAGAAATGAGACCCCAGGAGACGAAGTTTGTGTTTGTGTGAGAGAAAGAGATTTCACAGGGAGAATCATAGTTAGAGACACATATATAGCAAGGAGCGAGATATACTTAGAGAGAGATAGAGTGAATGTCGAGGGAGAGAGTACCGTCAGTGTGTTACGAAGATAAAAGATCATTGTCGACATACAAGTAGCACGAGAGATACCCGAGAGACGATGAAGGCGTATAGGTCTAGAGAGATATACAAGCATGAGCGATAGCTATATGAGACGAATATCTGGATTAAAGGGGATTCAAATATTTAAACTAGAGATCACGACATCGATAATATCATAACGAAAATTGGTCTATCAAACATGCATATTCATTTGAATTTGGGGACACGTGTAATGTTATATAGTTTATCAATATTAGTGATCCATAGATTCTTTAATTAGAGACAATGCATGGTTTATATGCAATTAATGTCTAAACGGGACTACACTATATGTTGCGTGTGTCAAACACGTTATACGTGTTTGAGAAGTAAAAAAAACCCGCATGAAACACACATTAATTGGAGACAGTTAGCGAGGAATGCATACATTGGATTTCAACATAAAGTGGTTTCAAATATTTGAAAATCCAAATTAAGATGGATCCAGCCTTATGAATCTGAGATCATGCCATTTGTAAACCATATTTATGTATAAAGGGTGTTGTGCTTTTGAAAGTATATATAAAAAATGATGTATATAGATTTGTATTCGAATACAAAATTGATCCTGCCCGAAAAAAATACAAACTGGATTCGAATTGAGTTGGCACGGTAAAAGTGCACTCTTTCTCTGCAAAAATTTGAACGAAGCGGGGAAACTCGCAGTAACCGCCCGAAACCAAAATCTGCGAGATGGAAATTACTGCCTATCCCTGACACGCAAAGCCTATCGGCTCGATTTCTATAGGTTTCGATAGGGGTAGGCTTGTAATTTCACTCAAACGTGACATAACCGCCTCCGCCTCTCACCTCCCCGGATTCATACACGGTGGGCGCCAAAACATAGTTTCTCCTCAGCCGAAATCACCTCTCACCTCCCTCCCTGATTCATACACGGTGGGCACCAAAACAAACTCTCCTTGGCAGAAATCTCCGTCGGCAAATATTCGGTGTATGCGAGATTACCGTACTATCCCCAACCGACTAATATTGCTGTGATGTAGGAAATTTTAAACGGGGGCTAAGTTTGTAAATTTCCTTGCATTTGAGACAAGCACGCCCTAAAGACATGGCTCCCCCCTTCCTCTCTCCCTCCATTTCCCCATTCGTACTCCGTGGGCGCCAAAACACCCTCTCCACCGCAGTCTCCTCCGTCCGCCACCCCATCCACCGCCGTCCTCCTCCACCATGCCGGAGCTGATACCCCGACGCCATCGTCCATTACAAGAGATCGACCTCTCTCATCCACGGCTTCGGACCAGGATCCTTGTATCGCGTCCTCTCGCTTCATCCGCGTCGTCGTCCACCTTGCCGTGGCCGCTTGTATGACCGTCTCGTCCACCGCGCCGGGATATTTCCCTCGCCGCCACCGTCTGCCCTCCTAGATCTGCTTCCACGCCGCCAACAGCCATCGCTATCGCAACACCCTCAACGCCTCAACAGATGCTTACACGGCGCCACACCAGAGGCGGTACTCTTTCGTATCTGCTCAAGTTATTTATCTCAGCAAGAAAATAGATTGCCACTGCTTTACCGTGATTTCTTGTCCATCACTTACAATCTTACTTGTTAGTTGAAACCAAACATTGGTTGCAAAGTTGCCTTTGTCCGGTTTGCACCTTCAGATCCGCCATGGCACGCTCACCACTATACTCGCAATGCTTATGGTTTTCCCCTTTTATATTCCACATTAGCTTAAATGATAGTCGGCTGAATTTCAAATTGGGGTCAGTCGATTTTTGGGAGTTCGCCGGAGGGAATGAAGGGGCTCGCCGGAGGGCTACCCCATTATCTATCTTAGGGTTTTGGGTGGGGACAGTGGTTGTGGGGGCTGTCGTCGGGCTATGGTGGGGCCTCGCCGAAGGCAAAACTCAACGCGGGCGGGGGTGGGGTTAGCTAGAGGGATGGCCGGGGGGCGGCGGAAGACCGGAGGTGGTGGGCAGTTCAGGGGAGGGCGGGGGCCGGTGGTTCGGCCGGCGGCCCATGCAGTGGTCTTTAGGGGAAGAATAAGAGGCGAGGAAGAAGAAGAATTAGGAGACGTAGGATCTTCATCCAACCGCCTGAAATGGTCGACTGACCCAAATGACGAAAGTCAGGTGACTTGCATGTAGACATTCCCATATATTCAGTACCATCATCGTAGGTGCTTCGAGACGTACGTGCAAGCAGTGCTCCTCAACCCATCAAGCTAAACAACATGCCACTCATAATTCCAAACTTAGTTGCTCAAATACGAATCTGATATGATGCTGACATGTACTAAAACAGAGAATGTTTAATTGGTCAGCTAATGTTCCTACTTTACTTTCGAAAAGCACATGCGCCACATATCGAGGGATAACAGGGACTTGCGTTCTTTATGCGCTCTGGTTCATCATGTGTGGCCAACCAACATTTTATTATCCAAAATCTGCTTGCTCTTCTTTAGGATGCTCCTCTTTTGTTCTTCTTTTGTAAGTACTCTCTCCGTACCTAAATATAAGTCTTTGTAGAGATTCCTCCATGGACTACATACGGAGCAAAATGAGTGAATCTACACTCTAAAATGTATCTATATACATCCGTATGTGATCCATAGTGGAATCTCTACAAAGACTTGTATTTAGGAACAGAGGGAGTATAATATTTGTACAGTATGTTCTTTATAGTGAAGAGGAGCAGGGACATTTGCAGTGTACAGGTCTATTCGGTCGCTTGTCATGGACGCTTTCAACTCTTCGTGTTGGTCTTCATGTCGATTGTCATGGACGCTTTCAACTCTTCGTATTCGGTCATATGTGTCGCCTTTGAGAGTTAGACTGATAGTAACAGTACTGCGCCTTCAGTTGTAGAGAGCTGGTATCCGAAGCCTTTCTATCCATACCGGCAATACTAGCACATATTTGCCAGCAAGTTCCACTTTCCTGATTTTACTCCTAATGCTTAGGGTTTTCCCATTATATCTACACTATGATCTGCGTAGGTGCTTTGTGTCCTACTAGCAGCTGTCCACCCTTTAAAGCTAAATAACACACCAATCATACGTCCTAAGCTTCTTCAAATATGAGTGTGATATGATACTGACATTAGCTAACAGACACATTTAATTGGTTAGCTAATGCCCCCACTTGAGTTTCCAAATGCATGTGGCCACATATAGAGAGACATCATGGAATGGCATTTCTTTGGGCGCTCTGATTCATCATGGGTGGGCAACCAACATTGTATAGAAAGAAGGGGAATCTCAATAATATGCTTCCCCTTCTATTCTTTAACATGTTCCTCTTCTATTCTTCTTTAATAAGTACAGTATGTTCCTTGTCAGGAAGGGGAGCAGGGACATCTGCAGTCGACATTTCTATTGGGCCGGTTCTGCTACATGATTTCGCACTTCGAGTTGGTCTGCCATAATATCCCGGAAATGGTGGGAGCCGCACGGTCTTTGATAGACTAGACTGATAGTAACAGCAGTGCGCCTTCAGATGAATAGAGCTGGCCTGTAGGTGATCGATAGGCTGCATATTAGTAGCGGCAAAACCCTGTATTTTCCAGCCAGTTCCGCTTTCTCGATTTATTTATGGTGGTTATGGTGTACCCCTTTTATCTACACTACGATCTGCCTAGTGGCTGTGCGCTCTCGTTATCATGGTTTGGCAATAAACTTTCTATACGGTATATTATGAACCTATAATCTGCCGACTATCCTTACATCTGGAGCTCCCAACAGGGAGCCTATTTTTTTGTGTAGTTGTGCCAGATTATATTAATCTACTCACCATATTACAGCACACATGGGCTCTCTCATCAGAATCCAGTGATAGCACACAAGGGTTTACAGGGAGCCCCTATTATATTACAATATCCTCTGCATTACAAAGATAATCTCACTACTATTTATGTTTTCATTCTTTTCAGATATTGTACGTAATCACAATGAATATAAGAATGTGCACATCAGAAAAATATTGCGGAACAACTCAATGGGTAACAAACTTGGCATCAAGGGATTGAGGTCCATTGTGGATGCAATGAAACCCACATGCTCCCGACCTATAGATTCGTATTCAGAATATGATCCTAATGACTATTCTGAGCTCAAGGAGTCAAAGGCAGATGGCCTATCTTGTTCACCTAATAAGGTGCCTGTTCTAATTTGGCAAGGTTTTATTGGTTGCACGTATCTTGTATAAGGTGTCTTGCATTTCTTTTGCTTCGTTGCACCGCCATCTGCTTAGTTTACTCATGATATATGTGAAGATGCCATGCCCATCCATTATCAATACCTATTCCATTTGTCGTCATACCATGTTTTTTCCATTCAAATGATGTTCTTGTGTTTCAGACATCCAAAAGAAAGAGGGTGATTGCAGAACCAGAAGGAGTACAAGCAAACTCCTTGAAAAAGGTGGTGCTACTGGAGAAATTAGATAGCACCCCACTTATATTGGCGATAGAACCAGCACCGCAAAACCTAGGATATCGTAACTATGTTGGTCGCTGCTTTGCTCTTGTGAGTACCTATTGTCCTATCGATGTACTTACATTCATACCTGGTGGATTATGTGACATCATTGTGCATTATAGCTTGCTTATCCACTGTTCGCTCTAAATTATCAGATATATATTAATGCTTACATTAATGTAGAGTAAACCCAATGCTTATGAAGAAATTTACTTCTGCATTGTTCTTGTAAGTATCTGCTGTCCTTCATCACTTTACATATATTGTTAGCTAGTTCTTCATGTACACTTTGCAGCTTATTTTCCCTTGCCCTCAATTTTCTACACATCAGATCTACATTTACTCTTGCCAAAATATTGAATAAAACCAATGTTACTGAAGAAGTTTAGCTCTGCATTGCTCTTGTCAGTGCCTTTTGCCTGTATGTTGTATTTACATTTGTACTCTGCATCTTAGGTTAAATAATCGTCATTTGTTCCTATATTTTCACATCTATATTTACTCTTAACAAAATGTAGAATAAAGGCAATGCTCTTGAAGAAGAGAGTGTGCGGTAAACTTCTTGAATTCCCCCCCCCCCCCCATCAATATGGACAAGGGCTTTATAGAGCCGGTCTTCACTACTAATATAAGTTTGTCCTCCTCGAGCCTTCAAACTTTGTTGTGTATATTTGGATAGCTATGAGTGCAAATGCTGTTTATTTTTGTCGTCTGCATCAAATTGCTTGTTCAAAGTTTATAACGAAGAAGTACATAAACATAAGTTTGTCCTTCTCAATTTCAGTCTTTAGTTGTACAACCTAGTTCCTTATTCATACCATGTAAATTAAACTAAACATAGCAAGTTATCTTCTTTAGCACTACGTGTATGCTTGTGTTCTTGATTTGTAATCCAGTGGTGTGGTGAAACTACCAACTCCAGCACAATGTCATATCCTGCTATGTCTCAACTATGAACAATGTCATATTATATTAATGTTATTTAAATCATGTCTCTTTATTTACCAATCTGAAATGGTATAAATTGACAGTACACTCACCATTCATGCTTATATGTTGTTTAGCACTACTTGTATACTTGTGTTCTTGATCTGTAATCCAGTGGTATGGTGAAGCTGGCCGCTCCTGCACAATGCCATTTCCTGCCGTCTTAACTATGAACAATGACTATTATGTTAATGCTATTTTAAACTGTGTCTCTTTATTTCTGACAAAGAAATGAGATGAATTGACAGTGCTGATGCTTATACATGCAAAACCTGTTATCTACCTACTTGTTTCTCTTTCAGGGTGACAGCACTGATGCTAGGAAGAACTGTCACAATGATAGTGAGACGAACCCATTGTTTTTCCCTCTAACATATATTCCAGAGAAGAAGGCAACACATCTTAAGGGTAGCGATACAACCCCAAAGTCATGTCTTGATGTAGTGTCGAACTTACTCAGTGACACAAGCTCGATGAAGTCGCCGGCTGAATCTGTTCGACTTCTTCAGTCTGAAATTCAAGCAGAAAGACATGCTTCCGCTCAAATCCGACTGGAACTCCAATCTCTATGGAAGATTAACTATAAGTATAGGACGTCTATTGATGCTATGCAGCTTGAGTTGGTGGATATAAGCGTCAAACAAGCGCAATCTCATCAGGTTGCTAAGCTGCTTGCGCTGCAGCTCCTGGGTCGGGCTAACCTTTCTTGAACTGTGTTGAAGTGCTGTCGGTTCTGGCTATTATTTTGTCGGCCTGTTTACTTCCACTGGTGGCGACCTGCCCAGTTTATGGAATCTGCTGTCTGGTTGCCCTTTATTATCACTGGCGGCGAACTTTGATGCCCAGGGGATGTAATATGCTGTAATTTCTTTGTTGTATAGTCTAGATTTATTCTTCGTCACGATGTTGTAATTTATTTGCTGTTTATGCTGTCGTCGCTCTGAGAAAAGGTCATAATCTTCGATCGGAGCGCAATGAGCCAATAGGTTAGGTTCATAAAAAAATAATTTTGGTACTAAAATTGGCCGGCCGCCAATCGCTAGTACAGGCCGAACCGTGGGCCTACAATCATCTTGGACCATTAGTTAGGTCTAGACTTAATCTGGCCCACTAGTAGTTTCGGGCCTTTAAAAGGCCGAGTAAACCGCTTGCCTTAATTGGGCCTGAAAATTAAATAGGCTTTTAACAAGTTGAGATCTAGATTGAGCCTTAATTGTGGCAAACAAATCACGGGCCGACAGCAGGCTGTAATATACATCGGCCCATTATTGGCCCATTTGTATGATGGGCCATTAACAGGCTAAAATGTTTTTGGGCCTTGGCTGACCCAAGTACATGACGGGCTGGAAGCAGGCCGGATGTATAACGGGCCAAAATTAGGCCCAACACTATCAAGGGCCTTTAACGGGCCGATAGGCAGTTTGGGCTAGAATATATCCACGAAAACTACGAACCGTTAAGAGGCCAAAAGTAACTACGGACCAGAATTAGGCCCAGGTGCAACTCAGGCCTTTAAATGGCCGAAAGTGAAACCGGGCCGAAAGAGGCCCATATGTAGACAGGGCTGCCGACAGGACAAAATTAATATCGGGCCGAACTGTTAAACGGGTAATTAAGAGGCCGAAGAGCAAATCAGGCCCCCAATGGGCCCGATGGCACAGTAGCTGTTAAAGGGCCGTATCTGTTATGGGCCGTAATTTGGCCCAAGATATGAAAGTCAGTTAACGAGCCGGATCAGGTATGGACCGTAATTTGGCCCAAACTATTGCAGGTTGTTAACGGGCCGGATCTGATATGGGCCATAAACTGGCCCAGAATATTGCAGTCCTTTAACGGCCCGTATCTAATGTGGGCCATAATTTGGTCCAGAAAATGTTAGGCTGTTAACGGGCCGGCCCATTAGATCTGACAAAATCTTGTGGGCATGTTTCTGGGCCGGCTTTTAAACCTATATGGGCCTCTATTGGGTCGTCCCACGTGTCAACGTTTCATTGGCGATTCTTGTCCAATGGACGGTTGACATCTGTCCCAACGCTGAGCTGACACGTGGATCGTCGGCGAATGAGAATTTTACACATGGAAAATCGCCATTGGTCTGGGCTGTTAATGGGTTATCGAATCAAAACCGGAACCCGGTAGCTTAACGGCGACCCGTTACGGTGGATGCCACGTGTCGGTTGCCCTTGACGAAAGCACTTCCATGACGCGCCATTTATCGTCATGGAAGTGGACACTTCCGTGATGATAATTTTGGTAATGTCATGGAACACTTCTACGACAGCACAGGTATGACTATCTTGATTCTGTCATAAAATCGTCATGGATGTACATGCGTGACAAAAAACGTGACCTACTGTGACAAACACGTATCATCACGGAAGTGTATTTTTTTGTAGTGGGGTGAGAAAGTCTCATCGTAGTCAACCCCTTGAACCTGTCGAAAACCTTTCGCGACAAGTCGAGCTTTGTAGACAGTAACATTACCATCAACGTCCGTCTTCCACTTGAAGATCCATTTATTTTCTATGGCTTGCCGATCATCAGGCAAGTCCACCAAAGTCCATACTTTGTTCTTATACATGGATCCTATCTCAGATTTCATGGCCTCAAGCCATTTCTCGGAATCTGGGCTTATCATAGCTTCTTCATAGTTTGTAGGTTCGCCTTGGTCTAGTAACATGACTTCCAGGACAGGATTACCGTACCATACTGGTGTGGATCGTGCTCTGGTCGACCTACGGGGTTCAGTAGCAACTTGATCTGAAGTTTCATGATCATTATCATTTTCCTCCTCTCTAGTTGGTATAGGTATCACGGGAACGGATTTCTCTGATGTGCTACTTTCCAATTCGAGAGAAGGTACAATTACCTCATCAAGTTCTACTTTCCTCCCACTCATTTCTTTCGAGAGAAACTCCTTCTCTAGAAAGGATCCATTCTTGGCAACAAAGATCTTGCCTTCGGATCTGTGGTAGAAGGTGTACCCAATTGTTTCCTTAGGGTATCCTATGAAGACGCACTTCTCCGATTTGGGTTTGAGCTTATCAGGCTGAAGCCTTTTTTGACATAAGTGTCGCAACCCCAAACTTTAAGAAACGACAGCTTAGGTTTCTTGCCAAACCACAGTTCATACGGTGTCGTCTCAACGGATTTAGACGGTGCCCTATTTAACGTGAATGCGGCTGTCTCTAATGCATAACCCCAAAATGATAGTGGTAAATCGGTAAGAGACATCATAGAACGCACCATATCCAATAAAGTACGGTTACGACGTTCGGACACACCATTACGCTGTGGTGTTCTAGGTGGCATGAGTTGTGAAACAATTCCACATTGTTTTAAATGAAGGCCAAACTCGTAACTCAAATATTCGCCTGCGCGATCAAATCGTAGAAACTTTATTTTCTTGTTACGATGATTCTCCACTTCACTCTGATTTTTTTTTGAACTTTTCAAATGTATTAGACTTGTGTTTCATCAAGTAGATATACCCATACCTACTCAAATCATCTATGAAGGTCAGAAAATAACGATATCCGTCGCATGCTTCAACACTCATCGGACCGCATACATCGGTATGTATTATTTCCAATAAGTCATTAGTTCGCTCCATTGTTCTGGAGAACGGAGTTTTAGTCATCTTGCCCATGAGGCATGGTTCGCAAGTATCAAATGATTCATAATCAAGTGATTCCAAAAGTCCATCCGCATGGAGTTAATTCATGCGCTTTACACCAATATGACCTAAACGGCAGTGCCACAAGTATGTTGCACTATCATTATCAACTTTGCATCTTTTGGCATCAATATTATGAATATGTGTATCACTACGATCGAGATTCAATAAACCATTCACATTGGCTGTATGCCCATAGAAGGTTTTATTCATGTAAATAGAACAACAATTATTCTCTGAATTAAATGAATAACAATATTGCAATAAACATGATCTAATCATATTCATGCTCAACGCAAACACCAAATAACATTTATTTAGGTTCAACACTAATCCTGAAGGTAGAGGGAGTGTGCGATGGTGATCGTATCAACCCTGGAATCACTTCCAACACACATCGTCACCTCGTCCTTAACTAGTCTCTGTTTATTCTGCAACTCCTGTTTCGAGTTACTAATCTTAGCAACCGAACCGGTATCAAATACCCAGGGGTTGCCACGAACACTAGTAAAGTACACATCAATAACATGTATATCAAATATACCTTTGTTCACTTTGCCATCCTTCTTATCCACCAAGTATTTGGGGCAGTTCCGCTTCCAGTTACCATTCCCTTTGCAGTAGAAGCACTTAGTTTCAGGCTTAGGTCCAGCTTTGGGCCTCTTCACGGGAGTGGCAACTTGCTTGCCATTCTTTTTGAAGTTCCCTTTCTTTCCCTTGCCCTTTTTCTTGAAACTAGTGGTCTTGTTTAACCATCGACACTTGATGCTCTTTCTTGATTTCTACCTTCGCCGATTTCAGCATCGCGAAGAGCTCGGGAATCATTTTCGTCATCCCTTGCATATTATAGTTCATCATGAAGTTCTAGTAGCTTGGTGATAGTGCCAAGAGACCTGTGTCAATCACTATCTTATTTGACAGATTAACTCCCACTTGATTCAAGCGATTGTAGTACCCAGACATTCTAAGCACATGCTCACTGGCTGAGCTATTCTCCTCCATCTTTTAGGCAAAGTAGAGGTCTCATACCTCTCGACACGGGCATGAGTCTGAAATACCAATTTTAGCTCTTGGAACATCTCATATGCTCCGTGGCATTCAAAACCTTTTTTTAAATCCCGGTTCTAAGTCGTAAAGCATGGCGGACTAAACTATTAAGTAGTCATCATATCGAGCTTGCCAAACGTTCATAACGTCTGCATCTGCTCCTGCAATAGGTCTGTCACCTAGCGGTGCATCAAGGACATAATTCTTCTGTGCAGCAATGAGGATAATCCTCAGATCACGGACCCAGTCCGCATCATTGCTACTACCATCTTTCAACTTAGTTTTCTCTAGGAACATATCAAAAAACATAGGGGAGCTATATTGCGAGCTATTGATCTATAACATAGATATGCAAAAACTATTAAGACTAAGTTCATGATAAATTTAAGTTCAATTAATCAAATTACTAATGAACTCCCACTTAAATAAACATCCCTCGAGTTATTTAAGTGATACGTGATCCAAATCAACTAACCCGTGTCCGATCATCACGTGAGATGGGGTAGTCATCAATGGTGAACATCTCTATGTTGATCATATCTACTATATGACTCACGTTCGACCTTTCGGTCTCTAGTGTTCCGAGACCATGTCTGTACAAGCTAGGCTCGTCAAGTTTAACCCAAGTATTCTGCATGTGCAAAACTGTCTTACACCTGTTGTATGTGAACGTAGAGTCTATCACACCCGATCATCACGAGGTGCTTCGAAACGACGAACTTTGGCAACGATGCATACTCGGGGAGAACACTTTTATCTTGAAATTTAGTGAAGGGATCATCTTAGAATGCTACCGCCGTTGTAAGAAAAATAAGATGCGTAAAGGATAAACATCACATGCAATCAAAATATGTGACATGATATGGCCATCATCATCTTGTGCTTTTGATCTCCATCTCCAAAGCATCGTCATGATCTCCATCATCACCGGCTCGACACCTTGATCTCCATCGTTGCGTCGGGGTCATCTCGCCAACTATTGCTTCTACAACTATCGCTAACGCATAGTCAGAAAGTAAAGCAATTACATGGCGTTTGCACTTCATACAATAAAGAGACAACCCTAAGGCTCCTGCTGGTTGTCGATATTACAAAATATGATCATCTAATACATCAACATATATCACATCATATCTTCACCATATCACATCACAACATGCCCTGCAAAAACAAGTTAGACGTCCTCAACTTTGTTGTTGCAAGTTTTACGTGGCTGCTACGGGCTTCTAGCAAGAACTGTTCTTACCTACGCAAAAACCACAACGGTGATTCATCAAGTTGGCTGTTTTAACCTTCTTCAAGGAGCGGCCGTAGTCAAATTCGATTCAACTAAAGTAGGAGAAACAGACACCCGCCAGCCACCTTTATGCAAAACTAGTTGCATGTCTGTCGGTGGAACCGGTCTCATGTGCGTGGACATGTAAGGTTGGCCCGGGCCACTTCATCCCACAATACCGCCGAATCAAAATAAGACGTTGGTGGTAAGCAGTATGACTATCACCGCCCACAACTCTTTGTGTTCTACTCGTGCATATCATCTACGCATAGACCTGACTCAGATGCAACTGTAGGGAAACGTTGCATGGAAAACAAAAAAAATTCTACGCACACGCAAGATCTATCAAGCAGATGCATAGCAATGAGAGGGGAGAGTGTGTCTACGTACCCTCGTAGACCGTAAGTGGTAGCGTTTGTTAACGCGGTTGATGTAGTCGAACTTCTTCGCGCTTCAACTGATCGAGTACCGAACGTACGGCACCTCCACGTTCAGCACACGTTCAGCTCGGTGACGTCCTCTGCCTTCTTGATCCAGCAAGACGGCGAGGTAGTGGATGAGTTCCGGCAACACGGCGGCGTGGTGATGGTGATGGTGATGGTGAAGTGATCTCCGTAGGGCTTCACCTAAGCACTACGAAAATATGACCGGGGTGTAAACGGTGGAGGGGGGCGCCGCACACGGCTAAGCAATTGTCGTAGTTGTGCTAGGCGCCTCCCTCCCACATATATATAGGTGGGGGAGGGAGGAGGCAGCCTGGAGGTGCCCCAAGTGGGGCCGAATCCCACTTGGGGTCCTGCCCCAAGCCGCCCCCCCCCCCCTGCCATGTATAGGTGCGAGGGAAAGGCAGGGGAGGGAGGTGCCCCCCTTCCTTTCTCCCATGAGAAGGGGAAGGCAGGAGGGGCTAGCCCTCCCCCTTTCCTTCCCTAGGGCCGGCCGGCCAGGGAGAGGAGCGCACCAGCCCCCTATGGGCTGGTCTATCCCCCCCTTGGCCCATTAAGCCCATACACCTACCGGGGGTGTCCGGAAACCCTTTGGGTGACCCGATGACTACCCGGTGCATCCCGAAACTCTTCCGGTGTCCGAATACCATCGTCCTATATATCAATCTTTACCTCTCGACCATTCGAGACTCCTCGTCATGTCCGTGATCTCATCCGGGACTCCGAACAACATTCGGTCACCAAATCATATAACTCATATAACACTATATCGTCAACGAACATTAAGCGTGCGGACCCTACGGGTTCGAGAACTATGTAGACATGACCGAGACACCTCTCCGGTCAATAACCAATAGCGGAACCTGGATGCCCATATTGGTTCCTACATATTCTATGAAGATCTTTATCGGTCGAACCATTATGACAACATACGTAGTTCCCTTTGTCCGTCGGTATGTTACTTGCCCGAGATTCGATCGTTGGTATCTTCATACCTAGTTCAATCTCGTTACCGGCAAGTCTCTTTAATCGTTCCGTAATACATCATCTTGCAACTAACTCATTAGTCACTTTGCTTGCAAGGCTTCTTATAATGTGTATTACCGAGAGGGCCCAGAGATACCTCTCCGATACTCGGAGTGACAAATCATAATCTCGATCTATGCCAACTCAACAAACACCTTCGGAGATACCTGTAGAGCATCTTTATGATCACCCAGTTATGTTGTGATGTTTGATTGCACACAAGGTATTCCTCCGGTATCCGGGAGTTGCATAATCTCATAGTCGAAGGAATATGTATTTGACATGAAGAAAGCAATAGCAATAAACTGAAAGATCAATATGCTAAGCTAACGGATGGGTCTTGTCCATCACATCATTCTCCTAATGATGTGATCCCGTTATCAAATGACAACACATGTCTATGGTTAGGAAACCTTAACCATCTTTGATCAACGAGCTAGTCTAGTAGAGGCTTACTAGGGACACGGTATTTGTTTATGTATTCACACATGTATTTAAGTTTCCGATCAATACAATTCTAGCATGAATAATAAACCTTTATCATGAATAAGGAAATATAAAATAATAACTTTATTATTGCCTCTAGGGCATATTTCCTTCAGTCATGTGCGCTGAACATCACAGAATATACAGCCATGTACTTTTCAACCTTTTGTCATTTTTAAGAATTTCCACCACTCTTTACCGATAATCCCCATCCCCCCCCCCCCCCCCCCCCCCCGCGCGCTCAACTCTTATCCATTTGACATGCCAAACTCGATAAATCTAGTCACAACTTAAACCTGATACTCGCCAAACTTCTTCAAGATCATCTCCACACTTTTGTCTCACCACCAGTGTCTTGGTCAGTCGTCTTGTCTCTTGCTTACCACACGCCTCGTCACTATCACTATGTCGAGCCTCTGCTGTCTTGGTCGAGTATCTTGGGTAGCTAGCCCAGACCGCCTCAACCCCCACTGCAGAGTACCACCGATCATCACCAACCGACGCTGAGTTCACGTATCTTTTGGACCACTCGGTCACAACCCTAACAGCATATCTCTTGCTTTTCCGCTGAAATAGGCTTTGAATCTCTGACGTCTTATGCCGCAACCTCTCACTCAGGATCGAGTGAAGTCTTTCATCAGACCCAGCTCCATCATCAACATGACTCCATGGCAGATGATCAGTCCACCCTCGCCGTTGTTGCCTTCAAGCTCCAGTGTGTACACACTCTTGTAAAAGTGCACAAGCCCTCAGGCTGCACCCCGTGTTGCCACGCGCAGAATTCGGTCACCATCAGCATCACACTTCTATGTTGTCGTCGCTGAAATCACTATAATCTTCTATTTTGACCGAAATCCCTGTCGATCCACCAGACTGTTCAGGCCGTCGCCTTATGTATCTGGCCCCAGCCAAATTTGTCCGGCTACAACCATGTTCCACTTCACGTCGTATCATCCCAACACATCGCTATGCATTGATCGACGCCCCTGTAGAATATGATCCTCGTGACGACGTACTTCAGGCTCCTCCGAACCTTATTCGCACGTCAGCGTCTACGCCACACATTCTCCAAGCCTTCTTAGCAAATTTAAGCCACCAGAAAAAATCATCCTTGCAACCTTGACCTCAAGAGATACTTTCTGCCTATTTTTATTGTCTTTGTTTACTTCTAGCTTCTTGTGTATATGCATGGACCTTTTTTTAGAACTTGTCTTGCCGTAGTAGTCTTTCATGTACCCTTTTAGCATAACAAGACCGCAACTCTATTTTTCGTTGATCCACAAAAATGCTCGCATACATCATGCAGTATGTTGTGACTGTTTTTTTTTTTCTTAAAAAAAGATCACAAGAACATGACTCGTTCGCGTGCCTCAACTGGACCTAGTATGCTCGCGTGTGCAGCTTTCTCCAAGCCTCCTGGCCCCACTTCAACCATGGCGCCACAAAGTTCATGGAATTGAAAAGAATTCAAAAAAGTTGAATTGAAAAGAAATTCAGTGAATTTTTTTAATTCAAAAAAGTTCACGGAAATGAAAAGGATGTCAAAAAGTTGAAGAATTCGAAAAAAAAATATGATTTTGAAAAAAAGTTCACGAAATTGAAAAAAAAATGAAAAAAATGTACATGAGTTTGAAAAAACTTCATCGATTTGAAATAAATTCATAAAATAAAAAAAAATTGCGGATTTGAAAATAGTTCATCATTTTGAATTAAAAAAATCATGAACTCTAAAAAATTTCAACAGATTTTGAGAAAAGTTCGTCAATTTTGATAACAAATGTTCACGGATTTGAAAAAGTTCATCGATTTTGACAAAAAAAGTTCATAAATTTGAAAAAAAAAACGTGAATTCAGAAAAAGTTCATAAAATATGAAAAAAGGTTTACGAATTCGAAAAACGTTCATCGGATTTCGAGTTAAAAGTCCATGGATTTGAGGAAAAGTTCACCGATTTTGATAAAAAAAAGTTCATGAATTTGGAAAAAGTCCACAAAAATAAAAAAAATCATGGATTTCAAGAAAAAGTTCATAAATTTCATATTTTCTGAATTTTAATAAAAATAATGAACAAGAAAAAAGGAAAAACACGAATAGAGAAAAATCATAATAAAATGAGAAAAGTTAAAATTTTGAAAAAGTTCACGAATTTGGGAAAAAGTTCACAAATTTGAGAAAAGTTCACTAATTTAATGAAGTTCAGAAATTCTAAAAATTGTTCGCCATTCTCAAAAACAAATTCATACATTTTCAATAAGAAAAAAGGAAAAAAGAAACAGAAAAACGATGAAAAAGAAAAAAGAAAAAGAAACGAAAAATAGAAAAAAGGAGCGAGAAAACCGACCAAAACCAGCCCCAGAAAACTGGTTCCCAAAACTGGTGGGGTCAAGAAGAATGGGTCGGCAGTCCATTGGAACCAGTGAAGCGAGGGGTGTACGCCTGCTACGGATTACCCTTTATTCGGCGCTGAATAGGATTGGGGCTCGTTCGTGCCAGCTCCAGGCTACAGCTGCTTGGGCATTGGGCTCTTATGAACCGCCTCGTCCGCTCCATGGGTTTTGAAGCCAGACTTTGGACAGGTTTCAAGCCTTGAACCGCACCACTTGCAGCCGCCTAGGCCTCTTCAGTGACGTCGCATGCTCATTCCCTTGCCCCGCGTTGATGCTGACACAAATTCGTATATGCCACCGCCTGATCTGATCTGACTTCCTGCTTCACTTCGGCCGATTCTTGTTATTGTTGCCTCGAGCCAAACAACTTCCAACTCGATTTCTTGTTCGGCCAAACACGGAGAAATCTCGAAGCTTGCTACTCGCTCCGAGCTTGCATAACGATCTTATATTATGGGACGGGAGTAATTTAGATCTCTGAACAATATACCGATCTATGTCGTCATCCGCTCATCAACAACCATCACCTCTAAACGACTTACATCGGATACAACTTGTTAGAATAATTTGAGGTGCACATCAGTCCATAGAGGACAAGCAATCACATAGCACGAGTAATGATACCGAGATTTGTTAACGAGGTTCACAAACCTGGCTATATCCTTGGGGCATGACAACGGATGCTCCTCCCCCATGTACCACCACATGATACAGTAAGCCTGCCGTGGCCGTCTGATAGTGCTCGGACCACCGCGCCATGGCCGGTACACCCACCACATGTCTTAGGAGTCTGGACCGCTCCTCTCGTGATCTCTGTCTAGCCTACCAGATTATGTAGTCTATTTGCCTAGCACACTACTTTTTATATAATAGACCAGGGTTACATGTGTCCGACTCAAACACCTCATCCTTCACTAATTACAAGTCAAACTATAGCACAACTCGTACACATATATTTGCCAAATATATTTTAACACCACCTACATGGTCTGAAAAAAGTGAGACAGTTGGACTCATGCGACGGGTGATACAATTATGACTCGTTCGTCGAGATTTGGCTCAAGAATTCGCTCCTAAAAAAACAATGATATCAGCTCCACTCGAGCGCATAGCTCGACAAATGGTTCATGCTTATCTCCCAATTGCCACCACCCCAACCCTGTTGTCGCCAACAAAAATCTAGGCGGTCTCCCTCCCTTCGCGCATTTGGCCACACATTCCGAGGTGTCAGGGATGAGTGAAGAAAGCAGGGATGGAGAGGTGGTCATTATCAGCATTGTTGAATCGGAATTGCCATGCGCGAGCGAAATTGAAGGAGGTAGCGGCCAAGGCGAGACATGAGTTAGTGATGTAGGCGGCAACGACAACGTGGACCGAGGAGAAAAGAAATGGGGGAAACAAAATGGAATGGGGGAGCAAATAGAGAAACACAAAACAGGATGCTGACAAAAATGATAAAAAAGAAACACAAAAAGGAAAAAAAAATGGAGAAAGAAAAAGAAGAAACTAGAGAGGTAGGAATTGGGGAGACAATGGGAGCAACTTCTTTCGCATATTCCGCGATTCTAATTGGGCCAGATTGCTGATCTTTTTTCCTTTCCTTGTATAACGCCCACACAAAGAGTGAAAAAGAAATGGAGATGCAATGTATCAAACTAGAAATGCCTTTGTTCTCGGCTTTGCGAAGCTCATGTCTTAAAAAATTCTGGGAAAAAATCCCCAAGATCATACAACATACTAGGTACACAAAAAACACAAATTGGTGATTTTCAAAATAGTGAACAATGTGTAGCTCACGAATCAGTATATGTTCTCATGAAAATTTACACACATGTAGTATACATCTATAGGTCAATGTGTAATTGTTTTAGAAATTTTTTAAACTTCGAAATGTATATTTTGAACATTTCGAAAAAAAGTCTCCATGGATCTCGGGCACCAAAATGTTCCAATCGATATCGAACCTCTCCCTCTTACGCTGCTCGTAATGGGAGTATCATAGCTAGTATCATGTATGACAATTAGGCAATTTTGATGTGGTGGCATAGAATTAAATGAAGAAAGAGAAGGTTGAGTATCATATCATGATATCGTATCATAATAAACGTTATACTACTAGTGTCATGCATGATAATAAATAAAGTACTATATGGTACTATGCATTAGGAAGGTAGTATCATACACTAGTATCATATGCATGATACTGCTATATGAAACTCCCATTAAGACCAGCCTTATATTAGCATAATAATCGCTCTACCGTTTGAAATACATCCACGTACGCCCGCTACAGATTAATTAGAGCAATTAACTACAATTGAAAACGGATGGCTAGGTGTTACTTGAGCGAAATTTATATTTCAACCAGTCACCTTTTTTGTGCGGATAAATCACAGACACAACAATGCATGTTTGGTAGAATACGACATGCATGTAGTGCATGTTTGGCATAGATGGTCCAAGTACTCCCACCATCCGTGAGTAAGTGTATGTTTGGCATTCGAAATTTGTTCACAAAAAAATGTATTTCTATCTTCTCAATGCACTTTCAAATAGAAAAAATGGTTTTCTCTCATCACACGGTAATCAAGATAAATAACATTCAACACATGGTCTACTCACTTTCTACATGCACTTAGCTTATTGTGGATGGGGTAATTAAAAGGAGCGAGATGGTGACTTGCACCTTGCAACTGCATTTTTTAGTCCACTCCATAATATGTCCTAAAATTTCTATATGTACACTTATTCGTAGACGGATGGAGTACACAATAAAAACACAACAACCCAACCAGTTCGGTCTCACACCGGCGGCCACCTCTCCAAGACAAATCGACAGAGGATCAACATTTTGACACCCATGGTCGCCACCATTGAAACGGGAATTAAAAACTAGTTTTCTTAGAAAGAATAGTGGAATTTTCGCAAAATAGAAGTTTCCTAAGAAAAATAATTAGTGACATCCATATTACACTTAGAAAAGAAAGAAAATGAAATAAAAACAAAAAATATATAAACAGTGAAGATTTCAAAGAAAAAATAAATTACTGGCATTGGTATTACATTTTAAGAAGAGAAGAAAATGAAAAAAAGTGAAAACAAATAATGACAAAATTTACACATAACATACACAAAAATTGCCCTTTTTAATATGCAAAAGCATATAATAGTAAAATTCCAAACTGAGAATGTTTCCTAAGATGGAGTTTTTCCTTTGAAGTTTTCTAAGGAAGAATGAATCCTTTAA
This sequence comes from Thinopyrum elongatum, assembly GCA_011799875.1. Taxonomy (NCBI): domain Eukaryota; kingdom Viridiplantae; phylum Streptophyta; class Magnoliopsida; order Poales; family Poaceae; genus Thinopyrum; species Thinopyrum elongatum. The sequence continues at coordinate 566,562,188 of CM022300.1, forward strand.
GACGAAAGAAAATGAAAAAACTTTAAAAAAACGTGCACCAAATTTTAGACATATATGTAAGAATAAGCATATAATAGGATAATTTCCATAATAAAATGTTTTTAGAAGGAATAAATTAGAGGCATTGATCTTACTTTTAAAGAGAAAGAAATAAAATCAAACATAAATAACATAAAAAATAAAAGATTTCAAAAATGAAGGAATTAGTAGCATTGGTATTACCTTTTAAGAAGAAAGAATATATTTTTTAAACTAAACTTTCACACAACTTTGCACTTAAATTGCATTTTTGGTAACATGAAAAGAATAACTATATAATCAAACATAAAATAACATACAAATGAAAGATTTCAAGAATGAAGGAATTAGTAGCATTGGTATTACCTTTAAGAAGAAAGATTGTATTTTTTAAATTAAACTTTCACACAACTTTGCACTTAAATTGCATTTTTGCTAACATGAAAAGAATAAGCATATAATAGTACAATTTTGTAATCTAGTAAGATTGACACACATAATGTATAGTACTTATGTGTAGGAATTTACAGTCATCCAACATCCCAAAAATACCCATAAGAAGGATAATTTAAAAATAAAATCAAGGGTAAATGAACAGGAGAATAGAGGGGTGCATCAGTGACGGGCTAAAACAGAGAGAGAGAGAGAAGAGGGGGTGACTCATCTCCCAATTCCTATTTAGTCCCTTAAGCGCCATTTATATGCTACTTTGATAATTGGTGCACAACCACCTCCAACTAGGTATGAAACAAGCCGGCCCATGTAAAAAAATTATTTGGGTTTTGTAGGTTCCACTGGTTTTTCGGGAGGTTTTTCTTTTTCTTTTTTAAAACATGGGTTTTGCTTAGTTTTGACGTTTTTTTTCTTTTTCGTTTTCATTTTATTTTTCCATTCTTTTTCTTCTTTCCAAATGTTTAATTTGTTCAAATTATAGAACTTCTCTTCAAATTTTGTAAATTTTTTCTAAATTCATGAAAAAAATTGACCAAAATTTATGAATTCCTAAAAATTTGTGAACCATTCTTTCCAATTTCCGGTTTTCTTAAGTTATTGTGAACTTTTTATATACATTTTTCTAACCGAATTTTGTGATATTTTATAATTTTCTATAAATGTTTGTGAATTTGTTCAAATTTAAGAACTGTTTTGAATCCATGAACTTTTTCCCAAATTCGTGAACAGTTTTCAATTTTGTAATTTTTTTTCAAATTCATGAAATTTTCAAATTTTTGAAAATTTTAAGAATCCGTGAAATTTTCCAAATTCATGTAATGTATTTTTTCATTTTTGAAAACTTTTTTTTCTAATTTGTGATCTTTTCTAGGCTTTGAACTTTTTACAAAATCGTGAACTTTTCTCAAATTCGTGAACTTTGTTTTCCAAAATTTCAAGTCCTGTTTAAACTTTTCAAACTTTTTTAAATTTGTTGAGCTTTTTGCGAAGTTTTTTTGACTTCGTGTACATATTTTGAATCCTTGAACTTTTTGAATTTGCAAACTCTTTTTGCATTCGTGTAATTTTACGAATACATGAACTTTTTGAATTCTGCAAAATTTTCAAATTCATGAACTTTTTCGAACAGTCAATGGTCGATTCAACTGTCAATGGGTTAGTCAAGTCAACACATCAAAGCAAGTCCCTGCAAAAAATTAGGGCGATGAGCAAGTTTCTGAACGAGCTAGCTGGGCCATCGCCCGCTAGGGCACGCGTGAGCGCCAGCTACTTGTTCGAGCACTCAATGTGTTAATTAGGAGGTCTTGAGCCAGCTAGACTGGCTAGAGAGGAGAGGGAGAGGGCAGATGACTAATAAAGGTAATGGGCTTTGGCCCATTAAGTAAATGACTGACTCAAAACAATGATCAGTCAAAAAAATTTACCCCGAAAAAAGACTTCTCATTAAGAAGAGAGCATGAAAAGATGTCAAAAAAGAAGAAGAAGAAGAAGAAGAAGAAGAAGAAGAAGAAGAAGAAGAAGAAGAAGATGAAGAAGAAGGGAGCATGAATTTTGGAGTAGCAATGAACGGACACACCTCTATTTTTTTAATTTTTTTTAGGGGACACACACACCTTTTGTTTCGATATCAAACGAAAGCGGTGGGTTTCCTGGTAGTGTATTGAACTCGCTTCCCCTCTCTTTCCCTTCCCCTGGAATTGATGTATGTCCGTTCATTTGCAATGGAAAGGGGTTAGCCGGGTTAAAAAATCAATGCACACAAAGATTGACCGACCCAAATTTAAAACCAGACAACTTTTTTTTCTTGCGGGTAACCAGACAACAGACATATAGCTAAAGTGGAGTGATTTCCCATCTCAGCAAGCTTTTATAGAGGGTAGGCGTTTCAGCAACAATATTATCATTGCTCAAGAAATTACTCACTCTTTTAATCTTAAGTCTTGGAGCAATCCTGCTTTTATGGTTAAAATTGATTTGGCCAAAGCCTTTGATAGAATCGAATGGAATTTCATTGTGCAAGTGCTTTCGCGTAAAGGGTTGCCTGGTCATTTCATAAATTTGATTTACCCGTGCATTGCTGCTCCTACCTTCTCTGTCATCATCAATGGTGAATCTTATGGTCACTTTCGCAGCAACAGAGGAAGCAATGCACTCTGACCACCTCACAGGGATCACTTTGGGTCCAGGATGTCCACCCATTCACTCTCTTATGTTTGCTGATGACTTGCTGATTTGTGAACAGGCTACAGTACAAGAAGCCACCTGCATGTACCAAATTCTACACAATTTTTGTAGTCTCTCGGGTCAAAGGCCAAATTGGGCCAAGTCTGCAATCATATTCAGCAAGAATGTAGGAAACAACATTAAGGAAGAAATCAAACAAGTTTTTCCAGTTCAGGACATAAGTATTAAAGAAGAGCCCTCAAAAAAAGCCCTTTGTTTAAGGGCTTGGAAGGACATTTGTATACCTAAAGCAGAAGGAGGTCTAGGGATCAGGAATCTTCAAGCACTCAATAGAGGTCTAATCCTTTCGGCTACCTGGAGAATAGCAGAAGATCCTCAAAGTTTTTTATCACAGGTTCTCAAATCAAAATACTTTCCAGACACATCAATTTGGAGGGCGAAAACCAACACTCCAAAATCTGGCTTTTGGGCCTCAATCCTCAAGGTAAGACACATTCTTCAAGAAAATGTGAGTATTCAAATTCTGGATGGTAATTCGTCTATATGGAGCACTCCTTGGTTTCCTCTTTGGCATTCTATATATGATCACATGCAAATTCAACCAGGGTATTACGCTTATCCTTCACAGATCAAAGATTTATGGATGCAAAACCAAAAAACTTGGAACACTGATCTCATTTACGCTCTTTTTGATTACGAAGTAGCGAGTAGTATTTTGCAGATTCCAATTATTCAGTACCAGGGGGAAGATATTCTCTGTTGGACTCTGCATCCTTCAGGGAAGTGCACCTCTAAATCAGCCTATAGAGCCTGTTTGCAGGATATGCTGCAGTGTGGATCTCCCAGCCCCAGACAACCCCCTCAAAGAATTAAAAATCTACTACGGCAGGTATGGAAAGAAAAGATTATGGTGCCCAGAGTTCAAGCATTTTCTTGGAGACTTCTCAGAGGAGCAATTCCAACAGGTATGAGAGCAGATCGTTTTTCCATTAATATTAAAAAAGAGTGTATCAGATGTAATCAGCCAGAAGATGACATGCACTTGTTTTTCACATGTCCATTTGTGAAGGCCGTTTGGATCTTAGAGCCTTGGTACATCAATTCCGAAATACTCTCTCACACACATACTAACCTTCCTCACATTCTACATGATCTTCTTAACTCTAATCATCCACAGGCTTCTCTTATAAATATCATGACATTTTTGTGGTGTATTTGGAAAGACAGAAATGATGCCCTTTTTGCCAGGAAAAATGCTGTCCCTAGGCAGGTCTATCAAGCAACGCAGACAATTTTGAAGAATCAAGAATTAGCTTTTCAACAGGATCAGGAGCAGCTATACAACAACCCTAATCAACAAAATAGGGACCAGGAAGCAGAAGTACAGGAAATTGCGATACCAAAGATGAACCAGATAGCAGGTTGCAGAGTGTTTTCGGATGCAGCTTGGTCTTCTGATAAGGCCATCAATTTAGCAGGTGTTAACTTCACAGGAGTAGGAGTTCACATTATTCTTCAGGAAGCACAAGTTCAAACTAGAATATTCATTTCAGCTCTTGGAAAAGGAGCCTCTTCTTCTTTGCAGGCTGAAGCGATGGCGCTACATTTTGCAGCACAGGTTGCATCCCAGATATACAATGGGTCTATTATTTTCTTCACGGACAATCTTACACTTGCTCAGGCTGCTGACTCAAGAGACCTACTTCTTCACCCTGGACATTGGGAAATCGGCTCACAGATCAAGCCCGGATACACCCGTGGCCGTGCGTCCGCCAGCTTCTTTTCTCTCCTCGGATCACGCGCGAGGCACTGCACAAGGTACTAGTACTAGGCCAGGCGCCAGGCGGGCGATCGGCTCACATGTCGATCGGCTCGTGTCTGTCTGTCCCGGAGCTCGTTTTCAGCGCTGGCCAATGCCTCTTCCTTCCTGTCCAGCAGCTTCCCTCTTGTCCCGTCCCCCCGTCGTCGGCGTGCGCGCGTGCGGCGACGCAGGGCCCAGCCGGGAATTTCCCTTGCAGCGTGGGTGGGCGTCGTGATTGGATCCGGCGATGGTACGCCTGCATTTGGACGGAGTCCCCGGCTAAAAATTACACCTACGGCATCAGATCAGATGCAGCGCAGAGCTCGTAAAAAGGGAATCTCCGTCGGAAAAGCGTCTTTTCGCGAGCACGGGCAACTGCGACGCGCCACCTTTCGGTAGCGAAAAAAAGGCCTTTTGCGAGGTGAGCCATTAGCCATACGGCGGCCAGACGACGTGATCTGTCCGGACTTTCGGGCAGAGTGGAGCTAAGCAACTTTGCGGAAAGGACTGACGGGGCATATATCCATTTACAGTACTCCGTAAGAGCATCTCTAGCGGACCCGTAAAACCGGTCAAACCCTTATAATTTTCAAATTTTAAATGTTTGGTCGAAAAAAACGTACAGAACAGAAACCGTAAAAATGGTCCGACCCTTAAATATTTTAATGGGCACCATAAACCCACACCCGAAACCCATATATTTGAAGGTTTGAAGGCCAAACTGAAGGCGACCCTTACACCGGTCAAACCTCGTCGGGAAGGACGCGCCGCCGCAATTCCACCGCATAGCTCACCGGAATCATCTGCTGCCCACCGGAATTGGCCCCCGCCCACCGGAATCGGCCGCCGGTTGTTCAAATTAGGGCCGGAGAAGAGCGGGGCGAGGTGGCCGGGATGAGCGCCACCTCGCGGATGTGACCGGCCGCCGCCGGGGGCGTTCGGGGGACGGAGAGGAACGAGGAAGGTAGGCGGAGGAGGACGGCAGGGAGCATCTCTAAGAGGAATATTTGTTTTTACAGTGCCGTTTATAGGGTCTGTTCCACGGGAGGTAAAGTCGACCCTTAAAACACGTTTTTTGCGACCTTTATAACGGTTTTAAGGGTCCGCGATATAAGGGGTCTGCTAGAGATACTCTAAAAGTGATCTCCAGCTGAAAAGAAGGCATGCTCGTGTCCTCTCCTGTTTGCCCACGTCCACTTGTCCTTGCTTTGGCTTCATTATTATATACACGGCCGAGCTCGATTTTCCGGATATTCTTGGTCATGCGCTAGCTCACTTGCCCCTAGGGTCCAAGAATAAGAAATTCAATTTCGTTTCACTCTCGCTACAGAGTGCTCCTTCTCGATCGGTCTCTCTCACCGTATCCAATTAAATGGCGCTCCCTCTGTTCCTACATATAATTTGAACTGCCAAAACTTCTTTACAAACAGAGATAGTAAGTCATGAAATCAATACCATTAGATATGTCATGAGTTTAGTTTTCATATTATATAACATTAGTATTGTAGATGTAGAAAGTTTTTCATATAAATGTGGTCCAATTTTATGAAGATTGATTTCAGACAAATCTTATATGCGAAATGGAATACTAACAAAGTCCTTATCGAAAAGGGCTGCATTTCTTTTTCTACCCAAAGTTCACTCATTGCGCTAGATATTTGAACCAAGATTTTCCTTTTTTGATAAAGAGAGCTTCCCCTTAGATTTCATTTAATAAATACCACCAAGTCTAACATCTACAGAAATAGAAAAAAAAGAAAACACACACACTATTGAAAATATGCCCTAGAGGCAATAATAAATTGGTTATTATCATATTTTCCTGTTCATGAGAATCGTTTATTATCCATACTACAATTGTATTGATTGAAAACTCAAATACATGTGTGGATGCATAGACAACAGCATGTCCCTAGTGAGCCTCTACAAAACTAGCTCGTTGATCAAAGATGGCTATGGTTTCCTAGCCATAGACATGAGTTGTCATTTGATAACGGGATCATATCATTAGGAGAATGATGTGATGGACAAGACCCAAACTATAAATGTAGCATATGATCGTGTCAAGTTTATTGCTATCGTTGTTTGCATGTCAAGTATATGTTCCTATGACCATGAGATCATGCAACTCACTGACACCGGAGGAGCGCCTTGTGTGTACCAAACGTCGCAACGTAACTGGGTGACTATAAAGGTGCTCTACAGGTATCTCCGAGAGTGTCTGTTGAGTTGGCATGGATCAAGACTGGGATTTGTCGCCCCGTATGACGGAGAGGTATCTCAGGGCCCACTCAGTAATGCAGCATCACAATGAGCTTGCAAGCAATGTGACTAATGGGTTAGCCACGGGATCTTGTATTACGGAACGAGTAAAGAGACTTGCCAGTAACGAGATTGAAATAGGTATGGAGATACCGACGATCGAATCTCGGGCAAGTAACATACCGATAGACAAAGGGAACTACATACGGGATTAGCTGAATCCTTGGCATCGAGGTTCGACCGATAGGATCTTCGTAGAATATGTAGGAACCAATATGGACATCCAGGTCCCGCTATTGGTTATTGACCGTAGACGTGTCTCGGTCATGTCTGCATAGTTCTCGAACCCGCAGGGTCTACACACTTAACGTTTGGTGACGATATAAGTATAGTTGACTCATTATGGTGGTTACCGAAGGTTGTTCGGAGTCCCGGATGAGATCCCGGACGTGACGAGGAACTCCGGAATGGTCCGGAGGTGAAGATTGATATATTGGACGAAGGGTATTGGAGTCCGGAATTGTTCCGGTGGTACCGGGTGATGACCAGCATGACCGAAATGGGTTTCGGGGGGTCCCGGCAAGTGTTGGGGGGCCTCATGTGCCAAGGGGAGGGGGCAAACCAGCCCACTAAGGGGCTGAGCGCCCCCCTCACCCCATCTCACGTAATCAGGAGGGTTGGGGGCGCCCCCTAGGGCTTCCCACCACTTTGGCTTGGGGGCCAAGTCTCCTAGGGGGGAAAACCCATCTAGGGTTTCCCTCTTGTGGCCGCCGGCCCTAGATGGGATCCCCTAGGGGCGCCCCCTCTCCCCCTTCCCCCTATATATAGAGAGGTAGAGAGAGGGCAGCCACACCCATCTAAGCCACGGCGCTGCCCTCCCTCTCCCTTGTAGTCCTTCTTCTTCTCCGTGAGGCTTGGCGAAGCCCTGCTGAGATTTCTCCACTACCACCGCCACCACGCCGTCGTTCTGTCGGAGGACTCGAGCTACTACTTCACCATCGCTCACTGGATCGAGGAGGTGAAGGCGTCATTAAGCCGTACATGTGTTGAACGCGGAGGTGCCGTCCGTTCGGCAATAGATCGGGAGCTCACGGGACGGATCGTGATTGGATCGCGAAGACGTTCGACTACATCAACCGCGTTTTTAACGCTTCCGCTTAGCGATCTACAAGGGTATGTAGATCCAATCTCTCCTCTCGTAGATGGTCATCTCCTAGATTGATCTTGGTGAGCGTAGGAAATTTTTTGTTTCCCATGCTACATTCCCCAACACACACTACATAGCCTAAGGCACCTAGCAACTCAAGCTAACCATGATCTATTGAACACCGACGGAGTGGTGTGAGGACAATTCCGGGCTGTGGCCACCCCTTATGAAAGCCCAATTTTTTTATAGGGATCACGTCCCAGTTTCATGGCCCAGGCCGCAACGGAGGGAGAGTGAGAGGCCCAGTGATACATTTGTTGGAAATATGTCCTAGAGGCAATAATAAAGTGGTTATTATTATATTTCCTTTAATCATGATAAAGGTTTATTATTCATGCTAGAATTGTATTGATTGGAAACTTAAATACATGTGTGAATACATAAACAAATACCAAGTCCCTAGTATGCCTCTACTAGACTAGCTCGTTGATCAAAAGATGGTTAAGGTTTCCTGACCATAGACATGAGTTGTCATTTGATAACGGGATCACATCATTAGGAGAATTATGTGATGGACAAGACCCATCCATTAGCTTGGCATATGATCGTTCAGTTTATTGCTACTGCTTTCTTAAATGTCAAATACATATTCCTTCGACCATGAGATCATGCAACTCCCGGATACCAGAGCAATACCTTCTGTGCTATCAAACGTCACAACGTAACTGGGTGATCATAAAGATGCTCTACAGGTATCTCCAAAGGTGTCTGTTGATTTGGCGTGAATCGAGATTGGGATTTGTCACTACGTATGACGGAGAGGTATCTCTGGGCCCTCTCGGTAATACAGCATCACAAGAAGCTTGCAAGCAAAGTGACTAAGGAGTTAGTTACAAGATGATGTATTACGGAACGAGTAAAGAGACTTACCGGTAAAGAGATTGAACTAGGTATGAAGATACCGACGATCAAATCTCGGGAAAGTAACATACCGACGGACAAAGGGAACTACATATTTGTCATAAAGGTTCGACCGATAAAGATCTTCGTAGAATATGTAGGAACCAATATGGGCATCCAGGTCCCGCTATTGGTTATTGACCGGAGAAGCGTCTCGGTCATGTCTACATCATTCTCGAACCCGTAGGGTCCGCACGCTTAACGTTTGTTGACGATATAGTATTATATGAGTTATGTATGTTGGTGACCGAATGTTGTTCGGAGTCCCGGATGAGATCAAGGACATGACTTGGAGCTCCGGAATGGTCCGGAGGTAAAGATTGATATATAGGATGATATGGTTGGGCCAAAGGATAAGGCCCACGGGGCTTTAGGTCGGTGCAAAAGGAAGTTTTGCGGAGGTCAGAGACCAGACGCAAAGGACCCTGGCGTCTGACCCTTTGCCAGACGCCGAGGCCCATGGCGTCTGGGCCAGATACCAAGGACTGTGGTGTCTGGTACTGGAAACCGAGAAGGACTCTTCCTTGCGTTCCAAACCGACTTTGAGGAGGCTCTTTCTCCAAGAAACGACCCCAGGGCTCAACATATAAATAGAGGAGCAGTGCTAGCCCCTGGGGGACACCATGATTCACCAAGCCGTGTGTCGGCGCCCCCTCTCCCTCTAGTTCATCCTCCGTCCTAAATCCGTTGTGCTTGGCGAAGCCCTGCAGAAATAGTTTCACCACCACCATCTTGCTGCCGGAACTCATCTACTACGTCGCCTCTCTTGGTGGATCGAGAAGGCGAGGACGTCATCGAGCTGAACGTGTGCTGAACTCGGAGGTGCCTTATGTTCGGTACTTGATTGGGAAGTATCGTGAAGGTGTACGAGTACATTAACCACGTTGATAAACGCTTCCGCTTAGCGAACTACAAGGGTATGTAGATGCTCTCCCCCTCTCGTAGCTATACATCTCCATGGATAGATCTTGCGTGTGCGTAGAATTTTTTTTGTTTTCCATGCAACGTTCCCCAACAACATTCCTAGAAGGATCGTGAGCACGTGACGGGGTTGTGACGACCCTGGCTTAATCATGCACTAACCATACACACAAATGCACACGACCAAGCTTAAGGATTCACTTGAAGATATCACAACACAACTCTAAAACATAAATAAAGTCATACAAGCTTAATATTACAAGCCAGGGCCTCGAGGGCTCGAATACATAGCTCGATGGCATACAAGTGTCAGCGGAAGCATCAGATATCTGGGTACAGATATATTACAGAAATAGAGATAAGCCTTTAGAAAGGCGGGGCAAAATAAAATACTATGATCGAAAGGCATAGGCCTCCTGCCTAGGACCCTCCGAATCCTACTCCTGGTCGTCTGCCGGCTCCTCGTAGTAGTACTCGCCTGGAGGGTAGTAGTAGTAACCGTAGTCGTCGACGGGGGCTGCTATCTCAGGGGCTCCGTCATCTGGCGGCGTCAAATGGATATGGGGAGAAAAAGGAAATAAAGCAAACGTGAGTACTCATCCGAAGTACTCAGCAAGCAAGGATCTACACTACATATGCATCATTTTCAAAGGGGGCTGTATATGTGGACTGGGCTGCAAAAATGCTAGATTAGAGGGGGAAAGCCTAGTCCTATCGAAGACTAGCATCTTCAAACATCTTCATCGGTCTTGCAGCATTAGAAGAGTGCAGATTAACATAATGTAAAGTAGTAGTAGTATCATCAACCTCGCCCGGAGATTTTACCTCGACTCCCTGCGAGAAAGCAATCCCAGAGCCATACTATCCAGTTATCATCTCAAGTTCTAGTTGTACCGATCGAGATACAACTCCGATTGTCCGTTACCATAGGACAGGCTATCGATAGATGTTTTCTTCCCTGCAGGGGTGCACCAACTTACCCACCACGCTCGCTTAACTCCGGCCGGACACACTTTTCTGGGTCATGCCCGGCCTCGGCTAAGCAACACGCCGCAACCCGATCTAGGCTCTAAAGAGAGGTCAGCACGCCGGACTAACCTATGCCCCCAGGGGTCTTGGGCCCTCGCCCTGGGAACCCTGCACGTTGCGAGGACGCTCCGGAAGTAGACCTAGCAACCGCTTATACAAGCACGGTTGCGTTCCCAGTCCAATCCAAAGCGGGCCGCTCCTCGCTAACGTCAATAGAGCTTCTGCTGATGTATACGACGTAGAACGCGCAAACTATGCCCACATGATGGTTAGTGCTATCAGGCTAGAGGCCCCTCGGATCAAATATCCAAACCGTTAGTGTGTTGGTAGTGCGGAAACGAGCAGAGACTCACGAAAGATGTGACCCCATCGCCCCATCTCGAGGACTTACGGCAAGGGCTAGGAATGCCCGGCCACGCCTCGTGTTCAACCCTCGGGCACCATCCAGGTCCACCCGATTCCACATCACTCGCTATCAAGCTCGCGCGGGTACCCCTCAGGGCCGACCCGTCTTTATCCAGTATGAACAGTAATAGCAGTAATGTGAGTCATTCGTGTGGCTACCGCATCAAGAAGGAATCCGAGGCATCACCCTCGTTGGATCCCCACCTGACATAACCGTCAAGGTGAACGCAAGAGGAATCACCCTCGAGGTCCACTCTTGAGGAGTTGCACGACAGTGTCGGTTTCGGGGGTGGTGTAGGAGGAATCACCCTCACTGACCACGATCGATTAACTAACCTACAAGGTTATCATCAGAAGTGCTGACGAGGTATCACCCTCGGCACTCGATAGTAACCCAGTAGTGTCGGCAACTGAGGGGGAAGTGACGTGCGGTGTCGGGGCCTGGTCTTCAATCCCGTTGCACGGGTCTTCTGATCATCCAGCGGGGCAGTCGGGATAAGTGGGGTCTCTGATGGTCTCTACCCAACCCATTCTAAGCAGTTTAGGATAACAGGTAAGTATCAACAGCAGGTTACAAGTAAACAGGCTATGCAGCAGATATAGGATACAGAAACAGCAGCAGATTCTAATGCAAGCATAAGAGAGAAGAGAATGGGCGATATCGGAATGCTCAAAAAGGGGGTGCTTGCCTGCAAGCTCTGGGGCAAGTGGCTGGTCATCGGGGACGTAGTCGTACTCCGGAGCGGCGTCTGCCTCAGGAGCTACGTCAACGTCGGGGTCTAATCGAGAGAGAAAAGGGGGAGGAAACAGGTAAACATAATAAAATCAAATGCAACATCAGGCATGCTACGCCTAGTATGCAGTGCAGGGTTGCCTAAAGATGCATCTAGGTCATTTTAGTTATTTTAGGATTTAAGTTGGATTTATTATCCGGTGGTTATGCACTTTTCATCTACCGGATACGGATGAAAAGTTACAGGTTCTCCTACGTAGGGGGTTTCGTCATGGAAACAGACGACACGATCAGATTCGTCTCGTCGTTCTGAGCAACTTTCATGTTTTAAGTTTTTCGATCTGAGTTACGGTTTAAAATTTATTAATTTTCCAAGTTTAAATGATTTTCTGGAATTATTTTTATTAACAGAAAATGATATATGACGTCAGCATGATGTCACTGTGACGTCAGTAGTCAACAGCGGCTGACCAGAGTCAAACCTGACATGTGGGTCCAGTGGGACCCACATGTCAGTCTCTGTTAAGACTAACAGTGTATTAATCTAACTAATAGGGTTAATTAAGGGGTGAGCCCCATATGTCAGTGAGTCATTAGTCTAACTAATTAGTTTTTATTTATTTAATCACTTATTAGTTTAATTAACAAAGGGGGACCCACATATCAGTGGCTGGGCTCGGCCCAGTCAGCACGTTGACCCGAGTCAACGGGGTCAACGGGACCCAGCGGGGCCACTGGCAGTGTACCAGGGTGGACCCCACGCCTGGCCACGTCGACTGCATTGCCGGAGTTGCTCCGGCGACCAAAATTGCGGCGGCCGATCGCCGGACTTGGCCGGAATTGCTCTACAGGGGTCCATTCGACGCGGGGTTGGGCTGGTTCGAACGGGCATCACATGCCGCGTCTAGTGGTGGTGGTGGTTTCACCGGAACTGACCGGAATCGTCGCCGGCGACGAGCAAAGGCGGCGGCACGTACGGGAGCTCGATGGTATCAGCGTTGCGGGGTGCAGTAGCTTGAACGGCGTAGCTAAGCGTGCTCTACGCGGTGCGGCAAATCTAACAGACACACGCCCATGACCATTTGGTCACCGGAGCCTCGTTGGCGACGAGCTCCGCGGCGACGAGCTCGGGCTCATGCAGAGCGGTGGCTACGGGGACGCAGGAGGGCAGAAGAGCTAGGGGAGAGGAGGAGCGGCTCACCGGGCGGCTCGCAAGGTGGCCCTTGACAGATTAGTAGCAGCAGAACGACGGGGCTCGTCGGGGATCGCCGGCGACCGAAGCGGAAAGGGGCGGCGTCGTGCGCTGCCTGGGGTGCTCCCCGGCTCCAACTGGGCGCATCAGGGAAAAGAGAAGATGCTGGTGGATCTCGCGGACGCCGTCAGCGGTCGCGGGGTCGCCGGTGGCCGCGAGGACGACGGAGCTGCGGCGGCGAGCGCGGTCGGCCTTGACGGATCTGAGGAGGAGAGAGGTGGGGCGAGTGAGAGAGGGAGAGGGAGAGTGACGGGGAGGAGGCCAGGGGGAGGAACAGCCTTGGCCTTATCCCCCGCGGCTGTCGGTGGCCGTCACGGCCGTCGCCGTGTCGACGCCCGGCTGGCGCGCGCGCGCACGACCATGGCGTGGCCGACACGCAAGGGAGAGAAGGAGGGGATGGGCCAGCTGGGCCGGATGGGCTGGCAGTCGGGGCACTGTGCACTTAGGCCCAGTGCACAGTGCCTCGTTTTATTTTTCTTATTATCTGTTTTCTATTTTCTTTATTTATTTTCTGTTTTGAAATAGTTAGGCCACTTTTGCACTTTTGTAAATTGTGAGAGTTGGTCCCAATATTACAATGCAGTATTACCTTTCACCAGAAATTGGTTTGGGCAAAGTTGGATTTCATTTGAATTTAATTTAATTATAAAGGATTTAAATAGTGATGATTTGGTGTTGTTTCATGTGGTTTGAGTCATTTAGTTAACTCCACCATCATTGTTTATATTTTTATGAGTGCTTCTGGATTATTTGCTATTTAGTGAACATTTTTCCAACAATGCATGAGCAACTCCATATTTCAGTTTTGAATTTGAGTTGATTTCCAGAATAGAGTTTGAATTGCTTTGGTTAACCACTATGACTAAGCACTGCAAATGATATGACTTGGCATTATTAGCAATTGATCACAGTGGTAGTTACACAGGGGTGTTACAGGGTTGGAGCCGCCCTATCCCCACCCCAATTTCTCTTCTTCGTTTCTCCCCTGGTCACCCCCATGGTGACTGCTCCGCATCCAGGTGTTCTTCCTCCTCTCAACTGCTCCTCCCCTAGTTCCCTGGATGTCCAGGTCTTCTTCCTCCTGAGCTCCTCCTCATCTCCGCTAGTCCCCTACACCCCTGACTCCCTAAGCAAGTGCATGAGCCCCCTCCCAATTCAGTCCCCAAGTCCCCATCTCCTTCTCTTTTCTCCTAGATTCTTTCTCAAATCCTGCATCAGCAAGTGGATCTGCAGCCTATAGCAGCAAATTCGTGTGGGTGGTGATTTATTTTTGCAAGTTACATGCTGGGAGCATCGACTTGAAAAGCTACTGCAACAGGTATACCATCTTAAATTCTTGATTTTAGATTGCTAGAATAAGTAGATTACTTCCAGTTAAAGAACAAATGTGGAATTATTAGTTTTCAGCTAATGAAAATTAGTTTGCAATTCCAATTTGGGTAGGAATGGGCAGAAGCGGAGAAACAACCATGCATGCATTCATTTTTCAAAAAAGTAAAAAAAGGAGACAGGTATGCGTTCTTGGCTCATGTTGGATGTAGTCCTTGCTCACACCGCAACAATACAGTGAGGGATTGTCATGCTATCTTAGATCAACCAAACCACATAGTAAACATTATAGAGGTTCAAAGCAACAAAGAGAAAGAGAGAGATACTTTACAGTTGAGAACATCAATTGCAGTTGTGAAGTGGCTCACCCTCTAGTCTTTTGCATTCAGAGGCCATGACGAGTCACCCGAGTCAAGAAATCGACTTTGAGTTTGTGTTTGGCCTATGTATGATGAGGGGGCTATTGGAAATCAGTGAAGAGCTTGGGAAAGCTTTACAAGAGAAAAACAAGACATAGTGATTGCATGTCATTTAGTTTGATCCACAAAGGCCCTTCTTGAAAAATTGAGATCAGATAATGGATGGGATGATTTTTTTACTACCGTTGTTGAGTTTTGCATGGATCATGGCATTGAGATTTCTGATATGGATCAGACATATATTTTACGTGGGGGTCATGCTCGTCGTTAAGCTGATAGTTTTACTAAAGAGCATTATTTCTGAGTGGAGATGTTTCGAGCAACGCTGGACAGCCAATTGAATGAGATGAATCTAAATTTCAATGAAAAGTGATGGGTCTTTTATCTGTTAGTGTTATTCGAATACCAAAAATTTGCATCTTTCAATGCTAAAGACATATGCAAAATGGTTGAGAAGTTCTATCTAGCAGACTTTACACATCATGAGCTAATTGCATTGGAGCATCAATTAAACCATTTTCCTTTAGATTCTTCTAATAATGAAGATCTATAGAAGCCTGCAACTTTGATTGCACTTTCTAGATGCCTTTTTGTGACAGGACGGTATAGAATATGTAACATGGTTGACGGGTTGATTTGTTTGCTTATCACTTTTCTGGTTTTCCACTACTAGTGTTGGTGTGCCTTCTCTAGCTTGAAGATTATCAAGACAAGGTTGCGCAACAAAATGGAAGATGAGTACCTCGCCAATAGCTTGCTTATACAAGTTGAACAGGAACTTGCAACAAAATTCAACTTTGAAGATATAATTGCTGACTTCAAATATCAGAAGAAGAGGAGAGTGAATCTTGAGTGAATCACATAGTACATGATGTCTAACTATCCCTGTTTGACTCCTATTTTACTGAATGGTTAGGAAGTTGCTAAATCCCTAAATATGATTAGGTGCTATTAGACTGCTATATTTTGTACACATATTTATATATTAATATATATGTGAATATTCTCCAATGGTTCTAAATATCTGATACATACATGAACTTCATTTTCTTGCTATCACTTGCTATTTTTTCATAAATCTGAACCAGTTGGCCCCCCTCATTTTTGCTTCACGCTCTGCCACTGCTATCAAAAACCACCAGGGGACTTCAAACCACAATCAGCAGGTGTCTAGGAAGATAGGAAGCAATGTTTCAGATGATGCTCGACCAGTTTCTATAGCCTTACTTAACAGAGTAAACACAATTCTTTGTCAAAGTCCACTTAATAGTGTCCCTGTCATCAGTAAGGAGAATATTTGCACACACACACACACACACACATCTTTGATGTGATTCCACAATTCTAGTGATTACCCATACAGGGTCCTTTTGAAATGTATCTGGTCAAGTCCTTTTCCGAGAAGATTAGCTACTGCCAAGTTTTATCAATGCAAATATTATATAACATGGGGAAACTGTGTTAGTGTGGTTTATCTCCCAACCACCAATCTTTGCACAATCTAACATTTATCCCACTCCCCGCAATAAATTTGCATAACGAGAAAAAAATGTTATTTGAATTTAAGCAAACCATTCCAAAATTGAGAATCACATTGTCTGGATTTGATTCCAGTAAGGCATTGATTTCTTTGATATTTATTTATTAAAATTTCTTGTTGATCGGTATGGTCGACTAGAGGGGGTAATTAGGCGACTAACTTGAAAAAATCCTTTTACAAATTTCAGGCTCAACAATAAAAAAAGTTGTCTTGATATGCAACTAGGTGGACAACCTATATGATAAGCTAAATAACAAAAACAACAGTAACAACAATATATAATCTTACACAAAGTAAAGGATAGAAGTAATCGCAAATGGAGATGAGTATGTGTTGTCAAAGTTCCCTCTTCTGGGGGAGGTATGTCTCTGTTGGAGGGGTGTGGAGGCACGATGCACCCCAAGCGCCACAATGCCTCACCCTATTCTCCTCACGCCCTCGCATGATGCAAGAGTGTCATGAATCCACTAGCTGTGTCCTTGAAGATGGCAACCGGAACCTTTACAAACAAGGTTGGGGATCTCTCCTCAAAATAATTGGAGGCTCCCAACACCCCCACGAAGCTTCACCGCAATGGAATGTGGCTCTGAGGTGATCTCTTCCGTCTAGGGTGCCCAAACACACACTAGAAATAAGATCCACACTAGAACATAGGGGAAATCAAATTTCCTTTGGTGGAAGTGTAGTTCTAGGTCTCCTCTCTCAATACCTAGCAAATCAACAAGTTTGATTGACTAGTAAAAGAGGTCGGGCAAGAATGAGCTAAATGGAGGAGAGAGGGAGGCAAGAGGTAGGTCGGAGGAGGAAGAACCCCCCTGCTTAAATAGTCCCTCTCCAAATCTAACTGTTATGTGCAAAAACAGATAGGATCAGTACAACCCCTCGGATGAGAGGTACAACCGCTCCAGGTAGTATACCGTGGATGTTGTGGCCTACGTGGTACAATCATTGCAATGTCCGATTGTACTAGTTATCACAAGAATAATCGGAACAACCGCACAGGCAGGACCATGGCTTCCAATGGTACAACCTTTAGGTATCCTAGTTGTACCGGTTATTTTAGCCGCCACCCGTGCACCACTGCCACACCCGAGGGAATCAACCCTCGGGCGGTAGTTGGACCGGTAGTACCACTCCAAGTAAGAGCGGTATAGCCGCACATAACAGGGGTACAACCGCCTGGTCATGCACAGTGGTGTCCACTCCACACAAGAGTGGTACAACCGCTGGCACGTGTGGTACAACCTCTTGGGTGGTTTTAGCACTAGTTAAATTTGAAGTCTCTCCTCAAAACGGGTAGGAAGGCTAAAGTGGGTGCAATATAGATTTTGTGTACGTGATTTGATTCCACCTATACATTCCGATGTGGCTCCCTCTTAAATGTACGGATATCCTATGACCAAAGAAATAAACGCGCCGGAAATACCATCTTCGATCTTTTCCTTGTAGAGGGGTACCTAACCATCTTGTGCCATATAAACATGCTTGTGTAGCTCAAGCACACGATTAGTAAGAAATTTTCGTTGTCATCAACACCAAGACACTTAAGGCAGGAAATGCCCTTTCAACGCCATCCTTTGGTGATTAATGACAACACAAAGATTTGCATAAAGATATTATGACAAAGACCCAAGTCTAGAAATATAGATGACCAAAGCTATCCCAAAGGCTTTACTTGGCACAAACACTAATTAAAACATAAAAAACATAATCATAACAGTAGCATAATTGTGCACACACTCAAGAACAGAAAGAAAAAGACAAAAATAAATTTTATTCATTGGGTTGCCTCCCAACAAGCGCTATCGTTTTATGCCCCTAGCTAGGCATAATGCATAGATCTAAGTGTTGTTGTCTTTAGTTTCACTTTCCTTAGAAGTGTTTTTGTCAGGAGGTTTTGCTAAAACAACATAGAACACATTATCCATAGAAACTTTAGCACTATCAACTTGCTTATCATCATATCCTCTTTGATTTCCGGCAACAATCCAAGAATAGTGTTGATTAACATCATTGAAAACTTGTTGGATTATATCTAAAACAGGGATTTCCTTTTTAAGATTCTCATCAAAGATTTGCTTATCACCAAGCAGATGTCTTAACACATAATCACTATTATAAAGAATCTCATCTATAACTGGTTTTTCATGATTCATACCATAAAAGTCAAAAATTTCCCTTGCTTTCCGTATTATGTAATCAAATTCATTCATAAGAACAAGGGTGGCCAACTTTTTAGATTTGGGATTCTTTATAACGGGCAGCTCATAAAACAATCTTTGCAAGGTAGGATGGGTACGGATAAATTTATTTTCAAGTTTCAGAACTAATGCTGAAATAGCGTCCGCATAAGTTTTAGTCATTTTAAGTATAGGAGCATCGTCAAGACTTAAATTTCCAACACAATTGAAAAATTCTTGGATATGTTATTTTCCCATAACATTCCCTTGCCCCAAAAAAAAGTTTTAGCATCTAGATTGCCAGAGCGTCCAATTTTAGGAGTTAGGCCATCATTTGTTTCTGCCATACCAAAATCACAAAAGATTGCAAGCAAAAAGATAGATCTGATGAGGAAATGGCGAACGAGAAAGAGGGCGAATAAAACGGCAAATTTTTCTGAAGTGGGGGAGATGAAAACGAGAGGCAAATGGCAAATAATGTAAATTGCAAGGAGATGAGATTTGTGATTAGGAACCTGATAGATGTTGATGATGTCTCCCCGGCAACGGCGCCAGAAATTGGCGAGTTGACGGGAGACTATCTTAACTTGATCCTCCCCGGCAACGGCGCCAGAAATTCTTTTTGATGTCGCTTGAACTACATCGGTATTTCCCCAAAGAGGAAGGGATGATGCAACACAGCTACGGTAGGTATTTCCCTCAGTGATGAGACCAAGGTTATCGAACCAGTAGGAGAACCAAGCAACACTACGTAAACGGTACCTGCACACAAAGAACAAATAATTGCAACCCGACGTGTAAAAGGGGTTGTCAATCCCTTTCGGGTAACGGTGCCAGAAATTCGCACGTGGACAGGAGAAAAATTAGGATAGATTGGATAAAAAGATCTCGAATAAGCGCAAAATAAAAGAAGTAAATAAAAAGTGCAGCAAGGTATTTTTGGGTTTTTAGAAATATAGATCTGAAAATAAAAGTAGCAAATAATAGATCGGAAAGCAAATATGATGAAGAATAGACCCGGAGGCCGTAGATTTCACTAGTGGCTTCTCTCAAGAAAAATATCGTACGGTGGGTAAACAAATTACTGTTGGCCAATTGATAGAACTTTAAATAATCATGATGATATCCAGGCAATGATCATTATATAGGCATCACGTCCAAGATTAGTAGACCGACTCCTGCCTGCATCTACTACTAATACTCCACACATCGACCGCTATCCAGCATGGATCTAGTGTATTAAGTTCATGGAGAAACAGAGTAATGCAATAAGAACGATGACATGATGTAGACAAGATCTATTCATGTAGCGATAGACCCCATCTTGTTATCCTTAATAGCAATGATACATACGTGTCATGTCCCTTTCTGTCATTGGGATTGAGCACCGTAAGATCGAACCCATCACAAAGCACCTCTTCCCATGGCAAGAAAAATCGATCTAGTCGGCCTAACTAAACCAAAGATTCGAAGAAGAAATACGAGGCTTTAAGTAATCATGCATATAAGATATCAAAGAAACTCAAATAACTTTCATGGATAAAATTATAGATCTGATCATAAACTCAAAGTTCATCGGATCCCAACAAACACACCGCAAAAAGAGTTACATCAAATAGATCTCGAAGAGACCATTGTATTGAGAATCAAAAGAGAGAGAGGAAGCCATCTAGCTACTAACTACGGACCCGTAGGTCTACAATGAACTACTCATGCATCATCGGAGAGGCACCAATGAGGATGAAGAACCCCTCTGTGATGGTGTCTAGATTGGACCTGTGGTTTCTGGAACTTGCGGCGGCTGAAATTGTGTTTCGTCGACTCCCCTAGGGTTTTTGGATTTTCGGGGTGTTTATAGAGCAAAGAGGCGGTGCGGGAGGCGGCCGAGGTGGGCACAACCCACCAGGGCGCGCTTGGGCCACCAGGCGAGCCCAGGTGGGTTGTGCTCCCCTCGGAGCCCCCCTCTGGTACTTCCTTGGCCCATCGTGTGTCTTCTGGTCCAAAAAAATTCTCCAAAAAGTTTCGCTACGTTTGGACTCAGTTTGGTATTGATTTTCTGCGAAGTAAAAAACAAGCAAAAAACAGCAGCTGGTACAAGCAAAATTATAGATACGTTGGAGACGTATCAGCATCCCCAAGCTTAATTCCTGCTCAGCCTCGAGTAGGTAAATGATAAAAACAGAATTTTTGATGTGGAATGCTGCCTATCATGTTCATCACATATTCTTTTCTTTTGTAGCATGGACATTTGGACTTTTATATGATTCAAAGCAATAGTCTAGTTTTGACATGAAGATTTCAATACTCAAGCATATCAACAAGCAACCATGTCTTTCGGAATATCAACACTAGTGGACTCATATGGCAAAACTGGGTTTGAGGATATTGGATGCATAGTAGTATTCCTACTTAGTACAAGTGAAGGCAAGCAAAAAGATTGAGAAGCATCCAACCAAGAAACGAAAAATCTCATAAGCGAGCATTAAGCATAACTAACACCGAATAATGCACCACAAGTAGGATGTAATTTCATTGCATCACTATTGACTTTCGTGCTTGCATAGGGAATCACAAACCTTAACACAAATATTCTTACTAAAGCACAATTACTCATCAACATGACTCACATATTATATCATCATATCACAAAACTATTACAAAGAATCAAGTTTATTTTGTCCAATGATCTTCATGATAGTTTTTATTATATCCCTCTTGAATACCTATCACTTTGGGACTAATTTCGTATGTTGCTTTTGATAGCTCAAACAAATCTAAGTGAAGAACATGAGCAGAAAAAAAAATCTTCTCTCAAAATAATTTAAGTGAAGCATGAGAGAATTTCTTAAAAAAATTACTAACTCTCAAATAAATCTAAGTGAAGCATTAGAGCATTTCTTCAAAAATACGAAAGCACACCCTGCTCAAAAAGATATAAGTGAAGCACTAGAGCAATTCCATAGCTCAAAGAATTTAAGTGAAGCACATAGAGCAATTCTAACAGATCATAGCATAATTTTGGCTCTATCAAATAGGTGTGTCCAGCAAGGATAGATGACACAAAATAAAAAGCAAAACAAGCAAAGACTCATATAATACAAAACGCTCCAAGCAAAACTCATGATATGTGACGAATAATAATATAGCTCCAAGTAAAATACCGATGGTCGTTAGAAGAAAGAGGGGATGCCACTCGGGGGCATCCCCAAGCTTAGTTGCTTGTTTCTCTTTGGATAATGGCTTGGGGTGCCATGGGGCATCCGCAAGCTTAGGCTCTTCTTACTCCTTATTCCTTCATCCATCGTGATCTCACCCAAAACTTGAAAACTTCAATCACACAAAACCCAACAAAACCTTCGTGAGATCCGTTAGTATAAGAAAACCAATCTTTACTTTAAGTACTGTAGAAAACCCATTCAAATTTTGTTATTGCATTATATCTACTGTATTCTAGCTTTACCATGGCTTATACCCCCCGATACAAACGATACATTCATCAAAATAAGCACACAATGCAAAGAAAACAGAATCTGTCAAAAACAGAATAGTCTTTAAAGATGTGAATTGTTCTCATACTTCTGTAACTCCAAAAATTCTGAAAAATTAGGAAAACAGATGCAATTTGTATATCAATATTGTGTAGACAATTCAGAAATTTTCCTCGCTTTTGTGATTTTAAACAATTATTTTACAGGACACAAAAGTTTCTGTTTTCCAACAAGACCAAATCAACTATCACCAAAGCTATCCCAAAGGATTTACTTGGCACAAACAATAATTAAAACATAAAAAACACAATCATAACAGTAGCATAATTGTGCAAACACTCAAGAACAGAAAGAAAAATATAAAAATAAATTTTATTCATTGGGTTGCCTCCCAACAAGCGCTATCATTTTATGCCCCTAGCTAGGCATAATGCATAGATCTAAGTGTTGTTGTCTTTAGTTTCACTTTCCTTAGAAGTGTTTTTGTCAGGAGGTTTTGCAAAAACAACATAGAACACATTATCCATAGAAACTTTAGCACTATCAACTTGCTTATCATCATATCCTCTTTGATTTCCGGCAACAATCCAAGAATAGTGTTGATTAACATCATTGAAAACTTGTTGGATTATATCTAAAACAGGGATTTCCTTTTTAAGATTCTCATCAAAGATTTGATTATCCCCAAGCAGATGTCTTAACACATAATCACTATTATAAAGAATCTCATCTATAACCGGTTTTTCACGATTCATACCATAAAAGTCAAAAATTTCCCTAGCTTTCCGTATTATGTAATCAAATTCATTCATAAGAACAAGGGTGGCCAACTTTTTAGATTTGGGATTCTTTATAACGGGTAGCTCATAAAACAATCTTTGCAAGGTAGGATGGGTACGGATAAATTTATTTTCAAGTTTCAGAACTAATGCTGAAATAGCCTCCGCATAAGTTTTAGTCCTTTTAAGTATAGGAGCATCGTCAAGACTTAAATTTCCAACACAATTGAAAAATTCTTGGATATGTTATTTTCCCATAATATTCCCTTGCCCCAAAAAAAAAGTTTTAGCATCTAGATTGCCAGAGCATCCAATTTTAGGAGTTAGGCCATCATTTGTTTCTGCCATACCAAAATCACTCATGATTGCAAGCAAAAAGATAGATCTGATGAGGAAATGGCGAACGAGAAAGAGGGCGAATAAAACGGCAAATTTTTCTGAAGTGGGGGAGATGAAAACGAGAGGCGAATGGCAAATAATGTAAATTGCAAGGAGATGAGATTTGTGATTAGGAACCTGATAGATGTTGATGATGTCTCCCCGGCAACGGCGCCAGAAATTGGTGAGTTGACGGGAGACTATCTTGACTTGATCCTCCCCGGCAACGGCGCCAGAAATTCTTTTTGATGTCGCTTGAACTACGTCGGTATTTCCCAAAAGAGGAAGGGATGATGCAGCACAGCTACGGTAGGTATTTCCCTCAGTGATGAGACCAAGGTTATCAAACCAGTAGGAGAACCAAGCAACACTACGTAAACGGTACCTGCACACAAAGAACAAATAATTGCAACCCGACGTGTAAAAGGGGTTGTCAATCCCTTTCGGGTAACGGTGCCAGAAATTCGCACGTGGACAGGAGAAAAATTATGATAGATTGGATAAATAGATCTCGAATAAGCGCGAAATAAAAGAAGTAAATAAAAAGTGCAGCAACGTATTTTTGGGTTTTTAGAAATATAGATCTAAAAATAAAAGTAGCAAATAATAGATCAGAAAGCAAATATGATGAAGAATAGACCCGGGGGCCGTAGATTTCACTAGTGGCTTCTCTCAAGAAAAATATCGTACGGTGGGTAAACAAATTACTGTTGGGCAATTGATAGAACTTCAAATAATCATGACGATATCCAGGCAATGATCATTATATAGGCATCATGTCCAAGATTAGTAGACTGACTCCTGCCAGCATCTACTACTATTACTCCACACATTGATCGCTATCCAGCATGCATCTCGTGTATTAAGTTCATGGAGAAACGGAGTAATGCAATAAGAACGATGACATGATGTAGACAAGATCTATTCATGTAGCAATAGACCCCATCTTGTTATCCTTAATAGCAACAATGCATACGTGCCATGTCCCTTTCTGTCACTAGGATTGAGCACCGTAAGATCGAACCCATCACAAAGCACCTCTTCCCACGGCAAGAAAAATCGATCTAGTCGGCCTAACTAAACCAAAGATTCAAAGAAGAAATACGAGGCTATAAGTAATCATGCATATAAGAGATCAAAGAAACTCAAATGACTTTCATGGATAAAATTATAGATCTGATCATAAACTCAAAGTTCATCGGATCCCAACAAACACACCGCAAAAAGAGTTACATCAAATAGATCTCCAAGAGACCATTGTATTGAGAATCAAAAGAGAGAGAGGAAGCCATCTAGCTACTAACTACGGACCCGTAGGTCTACAATGAACTACTCACGCATCATCGGAGAGGCACCAATGAGGATGATGAACCCCTCCGTGATGGTGTCTAGATTGGATCTGTGTTTCTGGAACTTGCGGTGGCTGGAATTGTGTTTCATCGACTCCCCTAGGGTTTTTGGATTTTAGGGTTATTTATAGAGCAAAGAGGTGGTGCGGGAGGCGGTCGAGGTGGGCACAACCCACTAGGGCGTGCCTGGGCCCCCAGGCGCGCCCAGGTGGGTTGTGCTCCCCTCGGAGCCCCCCTCTGGTACTTCCTTGGTCCATCGTGTGTCTTCTGGTCCTAAAAAAATTCTCCAAAAAGTTTCGCTGCGTTTGGACTCCGTTTGGTATTGATTTTCTGTGAAGTAAAAAACAAGCAAAAAACAGCAGCTGGCACTAGGCACTATGTCAATAGGTTAGTCCCAAAAAATGATATGAAGTTGCTATAAAATGATTGTAAAACATCCAAGAATGATAATATAACATCATGGAACAATAAAAAATTATAGATACATTGGAGACGTATCAAACTCCACCACCCCTCCGGCACTCTCTCTCCCTCTCTCTCTCTCTCTCTCTCTCTCTCTATGTCGCAACCTATTTCCCGTCCTTCACTTATGTATGGATGTCGACCGATCTCCCTCAAGACATAGCTAGGTCTCTCCTTCTCAACATATATATGAGTCGATCTACCTCTCTAGTTAGGCCCCACACACACACCGATACATCGAGCGCTCTAGTCATGTCTCCCTGCCACACACAAACTTGCCCTCTGCCCTCTGACATTCCGGTAGGTCTGTCGCCCTATATCTTTGACGTGCACACACACAATTTCCATGGCTCTCTTCATAGATCTCGCACCCACACACTTGATCCTCTCTTTGACTCTATCGATATCTATGACCCCTCCCTCTCTTCTCGTGGATCGCCCCCTCTATATATGATATAGATAGGCCTCTATTTCACACACACTGCATGTGTCACATTTTTGTTTGAGATATCATCGACACATATCCTCTAACATTTGTAGCCAGCACTAACTTTCTCTCGTGCATGCACACGCCCTCCTTACCCTCCCCTCCCTTAGCATTCTATCCATCGCACATTCATTTTTTTCTTTAGATCGTCCTCCCACGGTCTCCACAACTCTTTCTTCCCGACACACACCGATTGATAAACTTCTCTAGCGATGTCTGCCTACCAAATACACACACACTTTTCATCTCCTCCTTTCTCTGTCCATGCATGCCTCGTGTCTCTCATACAGTCCCACACACATGTAAACTCTCGCCCCTCTTTTCATCGATCTCACAATCGCACACTCCTCCCCCCTATCTAGTAGGCCTCTCGCACCACCTCCTAGCTCCATCCCTCTCTCTCTCTATCCGTCTCTCTGGGCCTTATTTGCCTCTAACAAATGGATGTACACCGACCGATCTCCCACTATACATATAGCTAGCTAGGTCGTTTATAACTCATTTCCCCACGCGTCGATCGATCTACCTCATTACTTATGTCTCTCCCTTCCTTCGACACACAACAATTGATCTACCGATCTTGTTAGGTCTGCTTACCAAACACATATGGTACCCTTCATCATCCATGCATGCCTCCCAACACATCTATCACGCACACGCACACACAGAAACACATCCCCTCTCTTCTTGATATTGTAGTTGTACCCTCAGTTTGTCTAGTAGGCCTCTCCCACCATCTCCGAGAAGCAACTCTACCACGCCTCCGACACTCTACCTCTTTCTCTCTCTCTCTCTCTCTCTCTCTGTCCCAACCTATTTCTCGTCCTTCACTTATGTATGGATGTCGACCAATCTCCCTCAATACATAGCTAGGTCTCTCCTTCTCAACACATATACGGGTCAGTCTACCTCTCTAGTTAGGTCTCTGCCTCCCCCTCCCCCCCCTCCCACACACACCGGTACATCGAGCACTCTAGTCATGTCTCCCTGCCACACACAAACTTGCCCTCTGCCCTCCGACGTTCCGGTAGGTCAGTCGCCCTATATCTTTGACGTGCACACACACAATTTCGATGGCTCTCTTCATCGACCTCGCACCCACACACTTGATCCTCTCTTCGACTCTATCGATATGTATGACCCCTCCCTCTCTTCTTGTGGATCGGCCCCTCTATATATGATATAGATAGGCCTCTATTTCACACACATTGCATGTGTCACATTTTTGTTTGAGATATCATCGACACATATTCCCACAAATACATTCACAAAATCACCCCCCCATAACAAAAAACACTGACGAACGCACATGCCATCTCTCTAGGTTTGTATCTCTCTCACACACACCCACATAGGTGGGGGACGTGCACGAAGAGAAGAGGTGCACGCATGACGCACGTACTGACGTCTCTTTCCCAACCACACCCGCACGGGTACACGGTGGAGCTCATTTCTGTACGAAAAGGCAGCCCACGTGGTAATTTGACACGTGTACTAGTTGTCCACTTGATGGAGGATCGTGTACCACGGGTGAACAAACAAATTGCGACTTGACGCATTATTTAAAAAAAGAGGCAAACCATGTGGGGCCTACCTTAGAGGCAAGGCTCTATACACTTGAGATGCTCTGTACTACTTTTGATGTGTCCCGCCAACTCGCAGAACAAGGAGAAGCTTACTTAGTACGCCCTCTCCCCCGCCCATGGGCACGGTGGCTCGCAGAGTCGCAGGACGAGGAGAAGCTTGCTTACTACGCCTATGCCTAATCCCTCGCCCACAAGCGCAGTAGCTCACAGGACGAGGAGAAAATTTTACTACTCCCTCCGTTAGACGTATATACTCCTCGTCCCTACCTTGGTTAGAGAGATTATCATATTGTTTGAAATATATGTCTTTTAGCAGATTTCAATATGAACTACTAGTACATACTCCAAACACTGATGTATATATTCGTATTTTAGAGTGTAAATTCACTCATTTTGCTCCGGACGTAGTAGTGCACACTCTCCCTCGCCCACGAGATGGACGTGCAGCAATTCATTCGGTCTCAGATAGCCAGAACCATATACTGTAGTACCATCATTGCTCGACTTCCCGAAGAGGCGAAGAGCCAAGCGCAAGGTTAATATTTTTTGAGATGCCAAGCGCAAGGTTTATAGGAGAACGAGTAGTAGTAGTACTAGTAGTACGTACTGTATGAGGCAGAAGGCAACAAGAACGTATGTTTTGCGTGACAGTCTCTTCTTACAGGACGTGCTACACCTAGTGGACCTCATTGTTGTTGCAATGGGAGTATCATAGATGGCACGATTCAGAGTGGTGGGCAGCGGGAATAATATTTGGAGCTGCTTAAGAAGTCCCATCGAAAGGAATAGCCATCCTCTACACGTGCTCATATGTAAAAATGAGTAAATGAGGCAAATTAAAAGAGAAAGAGACAAAGTAAAAAAAACACCAGTCTTAGAACCAGCCCTGTTGTATCAGTGAATGATATTTCTACGTCGTGATTGACATGGCTATATTATTAACAATGCTGCAGAGGTAGCAGCAGATTTTTATTTATTTGCGGAGGTAGCAGCGGATGGATATTCAACGAGGAGTGAAATGATGGCTGCTTCCTTGGTCAAACATAGAGAAAGGTGGGCCTCGTGATTTGATGGCTCATTAGTCATTATTACTGCCTATACTCTTTGCCCATATAATAACCATGTGATAGAGTAGTTGGCTATACTTTTAATAACCATGCTCGAAGAGAAGAGGTGCACGCACCCACGCACGTAGCACTCTTTGCGTCTTCCCCAACCACACACGTGACACAGTGGAGCTCATTTCTGTATGATGATGCAGCCCACGCGATAATTTGACGCGTCTAGTAGTAGTTACTCACTTAATGGAGGGTCGGGAACCACGCATGAACGGTGCCGCATTATTTATAAATAAAGTTTTTTCTTCAATGGCATGTACGCAATATAAATAGATTCATATGGTGAGAAAAAGAAACCGCTCCACTACATACATAGCCAGGAGCCTACACGGTTGCTTGTTGTGGTTGCTCTCTTCACAGTCTCTCGAACAAAACGACTGTGGCCATATCTCTAACATCTGGGCGGATCACGTCCGCCGGGGGAAGGGGTGGATGCTTTGTGTAGATGCGGTCGCCATCGCCGACGGCGAAAACCCACTGTCGGCTCGTCCCGATCAGGGGTCCCCGCCGTTCTCTCTCACAAAGCCGGTGTGGTTGCCTTTGTCCCTTGCTCACTGCCGCGACATGGGCAGTTGCCGCCTCCCGCCGCCCTCCTCTAAGCTAGCTACATCTCGACATCCCTCAGGTACAACTTCCTTTACAGCCGGCTTGCACCACTACCCACATCGCTCCATGTGGATATTTCTCTACTTCTTTGCCCCGCACGTACCTCTACTAGCTTCTACTGTATTTGTGATGAGTTTATGTCTCATCAACTAGTCCCACTAGTCTTATTCTAATCACGCTTCTTCAATTTCTTTGCCACAGGGATGCTCAGCTCGATTTTAGTGAAACTGCACAAAATGATCCGATGGTTAAAGGGTTGCAAACTTCATTTCTTCGGAAGGTTCAACGTCGCCAGCAAATTAAAGCCTGGTTAGGGTTTAGGGTTCAAGGCCTAGGGACTACATGGATCATTTTTTTCTTTAGCTGTCTCTGTTCCAAAATAAGTGTCAACTTTAGTAGTACAACTTTGTACTAAAGTTGGCATAAAGTTGAGACACTTATTTTGGAACGGAGGGAGTACATATTGGCTATGATATGTGAATC
This sequence comes from Thinopyrum elongatum, assembly GCA_011799875.1. NCBI lineage: Eukaryota > Viridiplantae > Streptophyta > Magnoliopsida > Poales > Poaceae > Thinopyrum > Thinopyrum elongatum. The sequence goes on from CM022300.1 coordinate 566,591,557, forward strand.
ATTGAGATGCAATAGCATGCATGCTAGTCTCCTTTGTATTTGATGGAATGTTGCAATGGGGCAACCTTGGACGCAAGATACATGAAACAGAAGTTGGAAGCTTCATAGCATTGTACAAACACTACTAGGGAAAAGTCTAGCAGTAGCGTGGGTCTAAGGGCTATCAGTAGCGCGGGGCACCACACTACTGATACGGCGCTACAGCTAACATTTAGCAGTAGTGCACTTCTGCCCGCGCTACTACTATAGCTACTTAGCAGTAGCGCTGTCCATACCAGCGCTACTGCTAAGCCACTTAGTAGTAGCATTTTCCTGTTCAGCGCTAAAGAGCGCTACTACTATATTTTCACATTTTTTTTGCTACATATTTGCGATGTTTTTGTACAGATTTTATACAGTATTCTAATCATATCATAAACTGGCAATATGCTCATCATATCATACACATAATAGTCTCATCATATCATCCAACACAAATCATGTCATCACATCATAATCATGATAGAGCTATACAAGTTACATGGCATGTCTCATCATACATAATGTAGTACTTCTTGAGGCACCGGTTCGTATCCCTCTCTCGCACTAGCTTGAACCTAAACTAACTACTTTCTGTTTCGGCTCTACTATCTAACCCTCTCTGGCTGTCGCTCGGAAACTGGTACACCTGGGCCTGACACGCCAGCCACTCGTCGTATACTCCTGGCGTAGCACTTCTTCTCCATCGATGATCTCTGTACCTACATCGTCACATGAGTCGATAATATGCAACATATATAGTTGAGCAACAGAAAGAGACAGACTTGGCAAAAATAGAAACAAAATCTCATAACCATAAATAACAAAGTTCATAGTACCCTGTCCTTCATCGAGAAGGTTCAAATAGGCATCTGCCGCCGCGTAGACATTGCAATCACCAGAACCATGTCCTTTATCGTTGCTAGCCATGGTTCCTATGATTAAATCTAGTCAATTAATTGTAGACCTAATAAAATGAATAATGACATAAAAAAGGCCAATGTTTTGCAGGAATGTTGATTCATTCCCGTTGCGGCAAATCCCGGGCACTCGATATGTCCTAGTTTGTAGCACAAGTCATGCGAAATTCACGAAATTTTTTGGCATGACCTTTGCTAAACTGGACAAATAGAGCGCCTGAAATTTGCCGGAACGGAAATGAATCAACATTCCGGCAAAACATAGGCCACTCAGAATCATTCCCTGCAAACAACAAAATGCCACTTGGGCACAATCTAACCACTTCAATGTTTCATATAACATGAGCAAACACTATTGAGGAATTTGCATATAACATGACCACTTCAGTGAAAAGTTATAATCAACAATAATGGAATATGCAAATGAACATCAATGACATATATCATATAACATCAATCTTGTTTTTCGTTTACATAGCAACAATTACTTTAACCAAGTTTTTGAAAAGAAAAACAATTATGTTTTTTGTTTATAGCTAAATGCCATAGCTATTGTTTTTTATTTATAGCTAAATACTTTTGTTTTTTGTCTAAAGCTAAAAGTCTAGGAAGGGATCATCTTTAAAATAAAACTTGCCTAAATTCTTTTCCTTGAAAAATAGTGGTCTTTTCAAAAACCAAAAACCTTTGCAAAATGACCTCACTAAACACTTCTCTGCCTAGGATAGAACCCAAATTCTGTTCTAGCTATTCCTCTCACACACACACACACATTATTTTCTTTTCATCCAAATTGTTTTAGAGCAAATATTCCAACAATACTTGACCTTATTAGAAATTGCAAAGGAACTCCATTTTCTCTAACCCTTCTGACACCAAAATTTCCATAGAAGGACCTTAGTACCTACACCCAATTTCTTCAAAAATATTCAGGTCCAGAGTCCAAATAGTTCAAATTGGACCAGATTCAGGTCCATAGTCCAAATAAATTTTTATAGCTAAATGCTACTGTTTTTTGTTTATAGCCTCTATTAATTTAAAGCTAAATGCTACTATTATTTGTATACCCTCTGTTAATTTAAAGCTAAATGGAATTACTGTTTAGGCATTTTTGTAAAAAAAAATCCCTGGCTAATTTCCTACCAAAATTGCTAATCTTTTTTCCTAAATGCTAAAAAATGCCTACTGCCCTAAACAAATCTAGGGTTCATATGAACACCTAGGGTTCTTATGAACATCATCACAGCAGAGAGAGAGAGAGAGAGAGAGAGAGAGAGAGGAGGGCAGGGGAGAGGAAAGGGAGAGGCTTACGGTCGGCGGCGAGGGCGTGCTCGGTCTCGGGAGGCGGCGGTCCTGGGCGGGCTCGGGCGGTGGCGGTGAGGTCGTGCGTGGCGGCGGTGAGGTCGAGGGCGGCCTCGGGCGGCGGCGGTGAGGTCAAGGGTGGCCTCGAGCGGCGGCGGTGAGGTCGAGGGCGTGCTCGATCGGGCAGGGCGATCGACAGCGGCGACAGAGGAGTTGGGGGATAGGGGGGAGAGGGGGGAAAGGACTTAGCAAAATTTTGAGCCCGCGTGGGGTTAAGTCAAAATAGCAGTAGCGCTGGTAGGAAAAAAGCGCTATAGCTAAGTTAGCTATAACGCTTTCTACCAAAACGCGCTACTGCTATAGGAAGTAGTTATTTATTTTCCTTTTTCTTTTCCTTTTATCTAAGGAACATAGCTATAGCGCGGGCTTATAAAACGCGCTACTACTAGAGTAACTATAGCGCTTTGTGGAAACAAGAGCTGTTGCTATGCCTTTCTCCTTTATTTTTCTTTTTCTTTTGTTTATCTTTACATTTTCTTTTTTCATTTCTCCTTTTTCTACTTCTTTCATTTTCATTTACTTTCTATTTATTTTATTTTTTTAGCAGTAGCGCTCTATACAGGAAACACGCTACTACAAGGCACTTAGCGGTAGCGTGCTTTTTGCGACGTCGCTACTACTATTCCTAGCCTACCGGCAACAGGGTGGGAATTATAGTAGTAGCGCTTTTTCCAGCAGACGCGCTACTGCTATAATCATAGCTGTAGCGCTCTTTATTGACACGCACTACTACTAAGTAGCAGTAGTGCTCTCTTTTAACCAACGTACTGCTATACCTCTGTGTATAAAGTTTTCCCTAGTAGTGAAATTTATCTCGATGAGAAATTACAGTACGTACTATGTACTAAAGAGTTAGGTGTCGCACGGTGTCCAGAAAATATGATGATAGTGTGAGGTGGGCCATGTAATCACTGAGCTGTCGTGTTTTTGCTACTTTCGCACCCCTTCGTTGTAAGAGTGGAGAAAATTGTAAAGAGTGGAGACGCTCTACCTCCTTTCGCCGAAATGTGGGACATCCAGCATCCGGTGCACGTGTCATGCACCAAAGTAAAGTGTACAGTGCAACTGAGACTCAGCACGCTCATACTACCACCTCAGTAATAATGACCAATGAGCCGTCAAATCACATAGACCTAGCAGTAAGTTGGAAGGACGAAGAACCATCACTCTTCGTTGAATCCGCTTCTCCCTTCAACGCAGGCGCCAATGAGAGGTCGTGTCCGCTCTGCACGGGCATGAATGCGGCACCAATTCTCTGGAGCGGCGCTGACCGTTTCGGGCAGGAAGCGCGCGTGGCCGATGGAGGGGGTTTGGGTGGGCCAGGGTGGTCAGGAGCGGGCGTGGCTGCTGTCCCGACCGGACGCCCGGAAACAAGGGGATGCACCGACTCTCACGACTAAATCATAGTACTACACATAATCTCTCTGTAGGTCGATGTGTCGCTCTCTCTAACACACACATGCTGTTAAAAATAAACACACACAAGCACACACAGGTTCATGCGCCGGCGGTCAACCGCTATATCTGCGGCCACGGGATTTGACGCATGCGGCTGCTGGATTTGGAGCATTCTGGCCGCCTGCGACTGCGCCTTGCCATGGATTGTCCGGGTACCGGGTCGCACAACAATGGCAATGCCTCCACGTCACATGCAGTTTTAGTTTTTGTTCACTTCGGAGGGTCGTGTACCACACGTGAACGATAGTAAGTGCGACTGGGAGGCGTGGAGCGTTAATTGCGAATTGACTCCTTCGAGCATTAAATTTTCTTCGCATATTAGCATTGCCCTCCGTCACAGTTTATAGTGAGTGCTTCAATTCTCATGCATTTCCACCACCGGAGGGATTTTAGGAGCGTTTGGTTTAATGCCCAATTAATTAGGGCATCATAACCGCAATCAAGGCCACAATTTTCTCTCCATGCAGGTGTGTACGCGGGGTGGAATAAATTCAAGCATGTGTGTACGTGGACTAAAAGCACTCGATGCATGTGTGTACGCATTTATATGAGTAGTTTATCTTGTGGGCGATAAGGATGAACGAGGGAAGGCCTTATCTGCAAATGTGGAGAGGAGTGCGGGTATCTTTTTGCAAAATTGTCATAGTTTCCTTCCTATCCGTCAGATATAGATCGGACGGTCTATATTGTAGGATGGCAGGCACACCATCATCACCAACTCTGTTTTTTATCAGATATATATTTATAAGATAGATAGAGAGTAGAGAAGTAGAGAGTAGAGATACACTCCAGCCTCAGCGCTTGTTTTCTAGGGTTTGCTCACTTCACACTCTGGAGCCTCAGCGCTTGCAGTTGCTCTCTTCACACTCTCACCCTCTCCAGATCTAAACAAGACTGCGTGGGCCTCTCTCCCCTCACTGCTGGTCAAAGAGCCGGAAGCATCTTGTCCATCGGGGAAGGGAAGGAGGCTTAACGCTGTCGCCGTCGGTGAGGGAGGGAATCCACTACTGGCGCCGATGTTCTATTTTACCCAGCGGCGGCGCGGGAGGGCCTCTGACCCCTTCTTCCTTGATGCTGTACATAGTGTGGGTAGATCGTCCTCCGGCCGCCCACTGAGCCACACCCCGAGAACCTTAAGGTATAATTTACTTAATCCACATGCATTGCTCTAGCTGCATGTGGCTTTTTTTCGCTTCTGCACTCGAATCTAGGTGTTGGATCAAACAGGAAAGTAGTAGGGAAAGTTGTATAGCATGAATCCAGGACGTGGTTCAAAGAGGAAAGGAAGGGGGGAAAGTAGTACATACTGGCTATCCAACACCTACGTTGGTCGAAAAGGGAAAATAACGACAAACACAGTACACACATGTAACGAACTGATCTTTCTGTGTGTGGGGGACAAGGCTGTAGAGTTTGAGCAGGACTAGATTTGCTCGCCCTCACATAGGGAAAGGTGTCTAAAGATAACAAAACTGGGACCAACACAAATATGCTCCTTGGTTGTTTGTTCTTTGTTGCAATAGACTGTGCATCACCCCTTTATACATCGGTAGATGCACATGGTGCTGGTGCGTCCACTGTCCCGTACAACCCTTTAGCTATTGTTAATCTAATAATGCCGCTGGAAAATTGATGCAATGCCACAGTTAAAAGCAAATTATATGTTTAACGATTTTTTTTGTTAACATAATCTCTCCGTTAATATGAATCAATGCCACTGTTTGAGAAATGCTACTGTCTTGCTTTCTTTTCCATTTAGATAAGTTAGATGCTTCTTTTTGTGGGCTTCTGTGTCATCCACCATTATTGACCAGTAATTGTTTCCTTTGCACCTCTGTGTAAACGGGGTTATCTACTTCCCCTCGTTGCTATTGCGATCTTTTGTTGCACTACACATAACACTTTTGTTTTAAGAGTGTTTTGTGCAGTTCAACCAAAATGTCACACTGACAACGTTGCTTGATTGCCTGATCTTAGTGGAATTGCACAAGAGGAGATCCGACTGCCTATCCGTGTTGGAAAATTTGTTTCAGATCTTCTTCTTGTGAGTTGTTTGAATTCTGCGTCATGAGAGGTTAGTATGGGCCTTCTTCCACATGACTGTGCAGTGTGCTTTCATATGTTGTGCTACTTATACGGTAATGTTGCTTGATTTTAGTGAACTGCACAAAAGGAGACCAGACTTCCAATCTGTATGTGCACCGTAATATCCCATTGAGGTAAGATAATGATATTTCACAACTGTTGGCCTGTATTTTGCTACTGTCATAAGAAAAGTAATGTTGTTTTTTAGTGCTATACTTGTGCTCCCTAATTGACATGCCAAATCTTACATTGAAGGCGAAGCTTGTCTGTTATTGAACCAAGTGATGAAGGGGAAGAACAAGCGGAAGAAGAACAAGAATCAACTCCTGGTGCTGTAATGAAGCACTGGAACTGTGATGACACAAGTAAGGATATAGTTTTGCATCTTAATTTATTGCTATGGCTGGAACGAGCAATTGTTTTGCCACTGTGATTTCATGCCACTCTTAATGTAATATGTAATTATCTCTACTTGTGCAAACAGGGATCTTGTTTGAAGATAACATATATTTTAGTGGAACTGCACAAGAAGACGTTGGAAACATTAAACTAATCGAGGAGTTTATAGTAAGCATGGCAACCACAGTAGATAATAATGGATGGTTCCGGAGAAGTGCTTCATCTGCATGCTCTATACAATAAGCCTCCTGACAAAGGTTAGTACCGGCCCACGGATTTCGTCCATATGATTGAGCTTTGTCATCTCTATTGGTGTTCTGCTACTGTTTAGCTACTGTCATGAGAAAGTGGTATTGCTTCGCATGTTAATCTAAGGCTGCTAATAAATTAAGGCACCGGTTTGCCACCGTTATAGCCACTGATAAAATTAAGTAATAATACAGTTCAAGTTGAGCTGCTGTGTTTCATATCATATCATTTCCTATGAGGATAATGAGGATGCATCTCTTTGTGACTATACATTTCATCAGTCACTCCCATTGTTAATGTAATGGCTGTTTTAAATATTTCCTTTCCTTTTTCTCGAGTAAACAGAGATGCTAGCATTTTGTTGTTCTCTTGTCTTTGCATAACAGGATCCTCCTCCTCTGAAGAAGAATATGGAGTACGTGAAGCGCCTAGTTCCAATTATGCCAGGATGAAGAAGCCAATCCCTTCTCTTCTTATCAGAAGGAGCAGTTGAAGGATGGTTATATTACTGCCCACTAGAACAAACTAACTTCAGCTCAGAAGAACTCACAGGTCTCCATCTTTGTTGCTGTGATGGCCAATACAATGTTGTTTTAGGATTCTTTTCGGTGAGTTCCATTTTTTTAAATGCGTGCTCTGCATGGATCATGTAGTTGCATGTTTAAACTGTAGATTCATAACTGTAAATTCATAATACAGTTTGCTTTATACTAATTACTTTTTTTGTATTTATGCAAATAGGGATGCTCAGCTTGATTTCAATGGGAACTGCACAAAATGTTCTGATGGTTCGTGGCCTCCATTATACTTCATCATGCATAATACATCGAATGTTCTCGAATCATTCATTTCCACCTCCAGCCACAAAATTAGCTATAAGAAAGGCAGTGCCGATATGTTCAAGGCATTGCAACATATAAAGGCACGCGAAGTTGGTTGATTTTAGTGGAGAAATGCACAAAAATAACTGGTTTATTTAGCACGAGGTGACATGTCAATGTGCAAACTGATGGCAAACCCTTCCCATTCCACAATCCTAGTCATTTGATATTTTGGAATGGGAAAACCTTGTCAAAGTTTGCTCATTGATGTACGCAAAGACACGCATTTGATATTTTGGAATGGGACAACCTTGTCAAATTTTGCTCATTGATGTTAGCAAGAACACATGCGTTTGATATTTTTGAATGGGACGCCCTTTGCCGTCAGCAGCATCGATCAATTTTTCTTTATTCTTTAGTTGTGAAGTAAATATTGGCTCTGACATGTCAATCATTGAGATGCATAATCATCGATTGTTTTGAATGTTCTCTATGAATTGCCAAGCCTGTGAGTTTGATTGCAATGTACAGGCACGCTAAAAAGCTGCTCAAACTTTTTGTACGTGTGAAATTGCTGCAAACGAGGTGATCACCGTGCGTCCTGAGAATAATGCTAGTATGTATTGTTTGTTGGGGAACGTTGCATGGGAAACAAAAAATTTCCTACGCTCACTGAGATCCAATCTAGGAGATGACCATCTACAAGAGGAGAGATTGGATCTACATACCCTTGTAGATCGCTAAGCGGAAGCGTTAAGAAATGTGGTTGATGTAGTCGAACATCTTCGCAATCTAATCACGATCCGTCCCGCGAACTCCGATCCAAGTGCCGAACGGACGGCACCTTCGCGTTCAACACACGTACGGCTTGATGACGCCTTCACCTCCTCGATCCAGTGAGCGATGGTGAAGTAGTAGCTCGAGTCCTCCGGCAGCACGACGGCGTGGCAGCGGTGGTGGTGGTGGAATCTCAGCAGAGCTTCGCTAAGCACTACGGAGAGGAAGAGGGCTACGAGGGAGAGGAAGGGCACCGCCGTGGCATGGAGATGTGCTCAAGGGTCTGGCTGCCCTCTCTCTACCTCTCTATATATAGGGGGAAGGGAGGAGGAGGGGGCACCCTAGATGCCATCTAGGGGGGCGGCGGCCACAAGGGGAAACCCTAGATGGGTTTTGGGCGCCTCCCACCCCCGGGAGCCTTGGCCCCCAAGGCAAAGGGGATGGCTTCCCTAGGGGGGCGCTCCCACTCCTTCTGGTTACGTGGTAAAGGGTGTGGGGGGTGCATAGCCCCTTAGTGGGCTGGTTTGCCCCCTCCCCTTGGCCCATGGGGCTCCCCAACACTTGTCGGGGCCCCCCGAAACCACTTTTGGTGATGCTGGTCATCACCCGGTACGCCTGGAACAATTCCGGACTCCAATACCCTTCGTCCAATATATCAATCTTCACCTCCGGCCCATTCCGGAGTTCCTCGTCACGTCCGGGATCTCATCCGGGACTCCGAACAACCTTTGGTAACCACCATAACGACTCAACTATACTCATATCGTCACCAAACGTTAAGTGTGTAGACCCTACGGGTTCGAGAACTATGCAGGCATGACCGAGACACCTCTACGGTCAATAACCAATTTCGGGACCTGGATGTCCGTATTGGTTCCCACATATTCTACGAAGATCTTATCGGTTGAACCTCAATGTTAAGGATTCTGCTAATCCCGTATGTAGTTCCCTTTGTCTATCGGTATGTTACTTGCCCGAGATTCGATCGTCGGTATCCCCATACCTAGTTCAATGTCGTTACCAGCAAGTCTCTTTACTCATTCCATAATACAAGATCCCATGGCTAACTCATTGGTCACATTGCTTGCAAGCTTACTGTGATGTTGTATTACCGAGTGGGCCCTGAGATACCTCTTCGTCATACGGAGTGACAAATCCCAGTCTTGATCCATGCCAACTCAACAGACACCCTCGGAGATACCTGTAGAGCACCTTTATACTCACCCAATTACGTTGCGATGTTTGGTACACACAAGGTATTCCTCCGGTGTCAGTGAGTTGCATGATCTCATGGTCATAGGAACATATACTTGACATGCAGAAAATGATAGCAATAAACTTGACACGATCATATGCTACGTTTATAGTTTGGGTCTTGTCCATCACATCATTCTCCTAATGATGTGATCCCGTTATCAAATGACAACTCATGTCTATGGCTAGGAAACCATAGCCATCTTTGATTAACGAGCTAGTCCGGTAGAGGCTTACTAGGGACACATTGTTGTCTATGTATCCACACATGTATTTGAGTTTCCGGTTAATACAATTATAGCATGGATAATAAACGATTATCATGAACAAGGAAATATAATAATAACCACTTTATTATTGCCTCTAGGGCATATTTCCAACAGTCTCCCACTTGCACTAGAGTCAAAAATCTAGCATTACATGGTAATGAATCTAACACCCATAGAGTTCTAGTGTTGATCATGCTTTGCCCATGGAAGAGGTTTAGTCCACGGATCTGCAACATTCAGATCCGTATGTATCTTGCAAATGTTTATGTCTTCCTCCTTGATGTAATCGCGGATAGAATTGAAGTGTCGCTTTATATGCCTGGTCCTCTTGTGAAACCTTGGTTCCTTAGCTAGAGCAATGGCACCAGTGTTGTCACAGAACAGAGTCATTGGGTCCTGTGCACTGGGCACAACTCCAAGATCTATCATGAACTGCTTCATCCAGACACCTTCCTTCGCCACCTCTAAGGAAGCTATGTACTCCGCTTCGCATGTAGAATCAGCTACCACGCTCTGCTTGGAACTGCACCAGCTTACCGCTCCCCCATTTAGAACATATATGTATTCGGTTTGAGACTTAGAGTCATCCGAATCAGTGTCAAAGCTTGCATCGACGTAACCCTTTACAACGGGCTCTTGATCACCTCCATAAACGAGAAACATTTCCTTAGTCCTTTTCAGTTACTTAAGGATATTCTTGACCGCTGTCTAGTGTTCCACTCCTGGATCACTTTGAAACCTTCCGGCCATACTTATGGCAAGGCAAACATCTGGTCTTGTGCACAACATCGCATACATGATAGAGCCTATGGCAGAAGCATAGGGGACGACACTCATCTTTTCTCTATCCTCTGCAGTTGTTGGGCATTGAGTCTTACTCAACTGCACACCTTGCAAAATAGGCAAGAACCCCTTCTTGGACTGATCCATTTTGAACATCTTCAAAATCTTATCAAGGTATGTGCTTTGTGAAAGTCCTATCAAGCGTCTTGATCTATCTCTATAGATCTTGATGCCTAATATGAAAGCAGCTTCTCCTAGGTCCTTCATTGAAAAACTCTTGTTCAAATATTCCTTCACGTTTTCCAAAAGTTCTATATTGTTTCCAATCAGTAATATGTCATCCACATATAATACTAGAAACACTATAGAGCTCCCACTCACTTTCTTGTAAATACAAGCTTCTCCATAAACTTGTATAAACCCAAACGCTTTGATCACCTCATCAAAGCGAATATTCCAACTCCGAGATGCTTGCACCAACCCATAAATGGATCGCTGGAGCTTGCACACCTTGTCAGCATTCTCTGGATCGACAAAACCTTCTGGTTGCATCATATACAACTCTTCCTTAAGGAAATCGTTAAGGAACGCTGTTTTGACATCCATCTGCCAAATTTCATAATCGAAAAATGCAGCTATTGCCAACATAATTCTGACGGACTTAAGCATCGCTACGGGTGAGAAAGTCTCATCGTAGTCAACTCCTTGAACTTGTGAAAACCCCTTTGCCACAAGTCGAGCTTTATAGACGGTGACATTGCTGTCCGCGTCCGTCTTCTTCTTGAAGATCCATTTATTCTGAATGGCCTTTCGCCCTTCAGGTAATACTTCCAAAGTCCATACTTTGTTTTCATACATGGATCCTATCTCAGATTTCATGGCATCTAACCATTTATTGGAATCCGGGCCCACCATCACTTCTCCATAGCTCGTAGGTTCATCGTTGTCCAACAACATGACCTCTAAGACAGGGTTACCGTACCACTCAGGAGCTGTACGTACCCTTGTCGACCTACGAGGTTCGATAGTAACTTGATCCGAAACTTCATGATCACTATCATTAGCTTCCTCATCAACTGACGTAGGTGTCACAGAAACATCTTTCTGCACTGCACTGCTCACTGGTTGAAGTAAAGGTTCAACAACCTCATCAAGTTCTATCTTCCTCCCACTCAATTCTTTCGAGAGAAACTCCTTCTCGAGAAAGGACCCGTTCTTAGCGACAAAAACTTTGCCTTCAGATCTGAGAAAGAAGGTATACCCAGTCGTCTCTTTTGGGTATCCTATGAAGACGCATTTGTCCGCTTTGGGTTCGATCTTTTCCGGCTGAAGCCTTTTGACATAAGCATCGCAGCTCCAAACCTTAAGAAACGACAACTTAGATTTCTTGCCAAACCACAGTTCATATGGTGTCATCTCCACGGACTTAGATGGTGCCCTGTTTAAAGTGAATGCAGCTGTCTCTAACACATAACCCCAAAATGATAGTGGCAGATCGGCAAGAGACATCATAGAACGCACCATATCCAATAAGGTGCGATTACGACGTTCGGATACACCATTACGCTGTGGTGTTCCAGGTGGTGTCAACTATGAAACAATTCCACATTGTCTTAAGTGATTGCCAAACTCATAACTCAGATATTCTCCCCCTCGATCGGATCGTAGGAATTTAATCTTCTTGTTACGATGATTCTCAACTTCACTCTGAAATTGCTTGAACTTTTCAAACGTTTCAGACTTATGCTTCATTAAGTAAATATACCCATATCTACTCAAGTCATCGGTGAAGGTGAGAAAGTAACGATATTCACCGCGCGCGTCAACACTCATCGGACCGCACACATCAGTATGTATGATTTCCAACAAGTCACTTGCCCGTTCCATTGTTTCGGAAAACGGGGTTTTGGTCATCTTGCCCATGAGGCATGGCTCGCATGTGTCAAGTGATTCAAAATCAAGTGACTCCACAAGCCCATCAGCATCGAGTTTCTTCATGCGCTTAACACCAATATGACCTAAGCAGCAGTGCCACAAAAAAATGGTACTATCATTATCAACTCTACATCTTTTGGCATCAATGTTATGAACATGTGTATCATCACTATCGAGATTCGATAAGAATAAACCCCTCACAATGGGTGCATGACCATAAAAGATATTACCCATATAAACAGAACAACCATTATTCTCTGATTTAACTGAGTAACCGTCTCGTATTAAACAAGATCCAGATATAATGTTCATGCTCAACGCAGGCACTATATAACAATTATTCAGGTTCATCACTAATCCTGATGGTAATCGAAGAGCGAGCGTGCCGACGGCGATCACATCAACCTTGGAACCATTTCCCACGTGCATCGTCACTTCGTCCTTCGCCAACCTCCGTCTATTCTGTAGTTCCTGCTTTGAGTTGCAAATATGAGCAACCGAACCGGCATCAAATACCCAGGCACTACAACGAGAGTTGGTAAGGTACACATCAATAACATGTATATCATATATACCTTTGTTGACGTTGGTCCCCTTCTTGTCGGCCAGATACTTGGGGCAGTTCCGCTTCCAGTGGCCAGTTCCCCTGCAATAGAAGCACTCAGTCTCCGGCTTGGGTCCAGCCTTGGGTTTCTTCACGGGAGGAGCAACTGCTTTGCCACCTTTCTTGAAGTTTCCCTTCTTTCCCTTGCCTTTCTTGAAACTAGTGGTTTTATTCACCATCAACACTTGATGCTCCTTTTGGATGTCTGACTCAGCGACTTTTAGCATCCCGAACAGCTCGTCGACTGACTTGTTCATCCCTTGCATGTTATAGTTCAACACAAAGCTCTTGTAGCTAGGTGGTAGCGATTGAAGAACTCTATCAGTGACAGCCTCCGGTGGGAGCTCAACTCCCAACTCAGCCAGACGGTTGTAGTACCCAGACATTCTGAGTATGTGCTCACTGACAGACCCGTTCTCCTCCATCTTGCATGCATAGAACTTATCGGAGGTCTCATACCTCTTGATCCGGGTATTCTTCTCAAAGATAAACTTCAACTCCTGGAACATCTCATATGCTCCATGACGTTCAAAACGCCTTTGAAGTCCCGGATCTAAGCCATACAACATGGCGCACTGAACTATTGAGTAGTCATCAACACGCGACTGCCAGGCGTTCACAACGTCTACAGTTGCTGGAGGGGGTGGCGCACCAAGCGGTACATCAAGGACATAAGACTTATGGGAAGCCGTGAGGATAATCCTCAGATTACGGGCCCAGTCCACAAAGTTACTTCCATCATCTTTCAGCTTAACTTTCTCTAGGAACGCATTGAAATTCAGGGGAGCTACTACGTGAGCCATTGAATTTCAAAGGTCTGGAGACACTCCTTGAGATTCCCACTTTACCGGAAACGCCACCCGCAGGTCCTTCCTTAGCTCCAGAAGAAAGGGAGCAAGCCCCCTCTGTTGGCCTAAACCTCGATCCATCCCAAAGTAGCCGCCGGCTGGACGGCGGCGAACGGGGGGCAAACTCCTCAAAACGAAGTTCTACTACAACATAAATTGCAAAGACAATTTAGACTATGTTCATGATAATGAGTTCAATTAATCATATTACCTAAGAACTCCCACTCAAATCAACATCCCTCCGGTTGTCCGAGTGTAACACGATCCAAATTCACCAACCCAAGTCCGATCATCACGTGAGATGAGGTGGTTTCAATGGTGAACATCTCCATATTGATCATATATACTATATGACTCGTGTTCGACCTTTCGGTCTCTTGTGTTCCGAGGCCATGTCTGTACATGCTAGGCTCGTCAAGTTTAACCCAAGTGTTCTGCATGTGCAAACTGACTTTCACCTGTTGTATGCGAACGTAGAGTCTATCACACCCGATCATCACGTGGTGCTTCGAAACGACGAACTTTCGCAACGGTGCACACTTGGGGAGAACACAATTTTATCTTGAAATTTTAGTGAGGGATCACCTTATAATGCTACCGTCGTCCTAAGCAAAATAAGATGCATAAAAGGATTAACATCACATGCAAATCATAAGTGACATGATATGGCCATCAACTTGTGCTTTTGATCTCCATATCCAAAGCACCGGCATGATCTCTATCATCACCGGCATGACACCATGATCTCCATCATCATGATCTCCATCATCGTGCCGCCATCGGGGTTGTCACGCCAACCATGCTTCTACTACTATTACTACCGCTTAGTGATAAAGCAAAGCATTACATAGCGCTTAAAGATTGACACGCAGGTCATACAATAATTAAAGACAACCCTATGGCTCCTGCCGGTTGCCGTATGCATCGACATGCAAGTCGATATAAACTATTAAAAACATGATCATCTCATACATCAAATATATTTCATCATGTCTTTGGCCATATCATATCGCAACATACCCTACATAAACAAGTTAGACGTCCTCTAATTGTTGTTGCATGTTTTACGTGGCTGCAAAGGGTATCTAGCAAGAACGATTCTTACCTACGCAAAACCACAATGGTGATATGCAAGTTGCTATTTACCCTTCTACAAGGACCGCCTTTGTCGAATCCAATTCAACTAAGGTGGGAGAGACAGACACCCGCCAGCCATCTTTATGCAACAAAGTTACATGTCAGTCGATGGAACCGGTCTCATGTACGTGGACATGTAAAGTTGGTCCGGGCCGCTTCATCCCACAATACCGCCGAATCAAGAAAATACCAAGGAAGGAAGCAGTCTGAATATCAATGCCCAAAAACTCCTTTGTGTTCTACTCGTGATGTCATCTACGCATAGACCTAGCTCATGATGCCACTGTTGGGGAACGTTGCATGGGAAACAAAAATTTTCCTACGCTCACCAAGATCCAATCTAGGAGATGACCATCTACGAGAGGAGAGATTGGATCTACATACCCTTGTAGATCGCTAAGCGGAAGCGTTAAGAAACGCGGTTGATGTAGTCGAACGTCTTCGCGATCCAATCACGATCCGTCCCGCGAACTCCGATCCAAGTGCCGAACGGACGGCACCTCCGCGTTCAACACACGTACGGCTTGATGACGCCTTCACCTCCTCAATCCAGCGAGTGATGGTGAAGTAGTAGCTCGAGTCCTCCAGCAGCACGACGGCGTGGTGGCGGTGGTGGTGGTGAAATCTCAGCAGAGCTTCGCTAAGCACTACGGAGAGGAAGAGGGCAACGAGGGAGAGGAAGGGTACCGCCGTGGCGTGGAGATGTGCTCAAGGGTCCGGCTGCCCTCTCTCTACCTCTCGATATATAGGGGGAAGGGAGGAGGAGGGGCACCCTAGATCCCATCTAGGGGGCGGCGGACACAAGGGGAAACCCTAGATGGGTTTTGGGTGCCTCCCACCCCCGAGAGCCTTGGCCCCCAAGGCAAAGGGGCTGGCTTCCCTAAGGGGGCACCCCCACCCCTTCTGGTTACGTGGGAAAGGGTGTGGGGGGGTGCACAACCCCTTAGTGAGCTGGTTTGCCCCCTCCCCTTGGCCCATCGGGCCCCCCAACACTTGCCGGGGCCCCCAAAACCCCTTTCGGTGATGCTGGTCATCACCCGGTACCCACAAAACAATTCCGGACTCCAATACCCTTCATCCAATATATCAATATTCACCTCCACACCATTCCGGAGTTCCTCGTCATGTCCGGAATCTCATCCGGGACTCGGAACAACCTTCGGTAACCACCATAATGACTCAATTATACTTATATCATCACCAAACGTTAAGTGTGTAGACCCTGCGGGTTCGAGAACTATGCAGACATGACTGAGACACCTCTACGGTCAATAACCAATAGCGGGACCTGGATGTCCATATTGATTCCCACGTATTCTACGAAGATCTTATCGGTCGAACCTTAATGTCAAGGATTCTGCTAATCCCGTATGTAGTTCCCTTTGTCTATCGGTATGTTACTTGCCCGAGATTCGATCGTCGGTATCCCCGTACCTAGTTCAATCTCGTTACCAGCAAGTCTCTGTACTCGTTCTGTAATACAAGATCCCGTGGCTAACTCATTAGTCACATTGCTTGCAAGCTTATTGTGATGTTGTATTACCGAGTGGGCCCTGAGATACCTCTCCGTCATACGGAGTGACAAATCCAAGTCTTGATCCATGCCAACTCAACAGACACCCTCGGAGATACCTGTAGAGCAACTTTATAATCACCCAGTTACGTTGCGACATTTGGTACACACAAGGTATTCCTCCGGTGTCAGTGAGTTGCATGATCTCATGGTCATAGGAACATATACTTGACATGTAGAAAACGATAGCAATAAACTTGACACGATCATATGCTATGTTTATAGTTTGGGTCTTGTCCGTCACATTATTCTTCTAATGATGTGATCCCATTATCAAATGACAACTCATGTCTATGGCTAGGAAACCATAGCCATCTTTGATCAACGAGCTAGTCCGGTATAGGCTTTCTAGGGACACGTTGTTGTCTATGTATCCACACATGTATTTGAGTTTTCGGTCAATACAATTATAGCATGGATAATAAATGATTATCATGAACAAGGAAATATAATAATAACCACTTTATTATTGCCTCTAGGGCATATTTCCAACATTGTTTTGCATGTTCATCTAATGCCAGTGATACAAGAATTTGATCTAATCGAACTAAATTCGTTCATACATGGCTGGATTTCATTACATTTCATAGATTCTTCAACTAAAAAGGGGTGCGCTGGAGGTATAATTAATTAACCTAATCTACGATCTCCGGCGCCCATTTCCCGTGTCCGGCTGAGCCGAACAGAAGCTTCTTCTCCAGCTCAGCTCTCCAACTCCACGTCGCCGCCAAGTAGCTAATCGGCCGTCAATGTTCAACCCGCCAAGCTTGGCTTCAATCGGAGGGTAGCAGCATTGGCATTACATGGACCCGAGCGGCGGCGACCTACCATGTTCTACTCTTCCTCGTTTTCTGTGTGGCGCGGCCTCGTTGGCAGCGGGGCGGGGCCTCGACAGAGCCGGCGATGTCCTCTGTCTCGTTGCCGGCGGGGCGGCGCCTCGGCGGAGCAGGGGAAATCCTCCCCCTCGTTGCCGGCAGGGCGGGGCCTCAGCGGAGCCGGCGATGTCCTCTGCCTCGTTGTTGGCAAGGCGGGGCCTCGACGGAGTAGGGCCTCGCCGAAGCCAGCGAAGTCCTCCGCCTCGGTGTCGGTGGGGCGGGGCCTCGGCGGAGCCGGTATTGTCCTTCGCCTCGTCGTCGATCTCACCAAAAAGCGCCTCGCCCTCTTCATCACCCTCTTTGTAGGCGGCCGCAACCTCTGCCACCCGCATGCGGTACCGCCAGCACGCGAGGCGGCTCTCGCGGGCGGAGCGGTACAACTCGAGCAGCGCCCCCTGCTCTACCCGCTCCGCGGTGATCTGCTCCTCCGCCTGCAGGTGCTCTTGGAGGACATGGTGGTTGTAGGCGGTGTCGGCCTACGTCTCTCGGAACTGCTCCTCACACTTCTGCCTCACTATGTCCATGTATTGGGCACGGGCCTCGCTGATGGTCATGGTGCAATGCACCGGCGAGGATGGCACGCAGGAGGGGGTTGGCGCCGGATCGTCGACTACCATGTTCTCCATTGGGACGTCGTCGTCCTCCGGCTGCCTGCCGGCCAGCCAGTCGATAACAATGGCTACCATCTCCTTCTGGTCTGTCGTCCGCCCGTCTCGAAGAGTGCTGGAGCGTGAGGAAGCCATGGTGGGAGTGGTGTGGATAGGAGAAAGGGAACGGACGCGGATGACTGCGGCTATAGTCGGCGCAGCAGTTTATATAGCAATGGTGGGCGGCAGAGGGACGAACGGGCGGCGCCGGAGTTACCGCCTCAGCAACCGCGTATCATTAATGTGGGAGGCAGATGGATGGACGGACGACACTTGTGTCGTTTGAACGCGGAGCAATCGCCTGCACCGGGAAGCGGCGCAGACGGCGGATTGAGATCCAGTGACTTGCTAGTCACCAGTCACCAGTGAACAGTACGGTGACTTGCCCTCCTTTCCACACCGTCCGATCAAGAATCTGTGGACAGATCCGTGTGAACATCGCTTGAGCTACAGTGCTCGGTCTACAGAAACTCATCAACAGTATTTTCCCTACGGTGATACGTGCACAGTATCATCTACAGTGTTTTGCTAGATCTGGTATGTCCGTTCTTCATCCAACGGCTGGCTTCCCGCCAGTTATGGCGTGACTGGCCAGAGGCCAGTCACTGGATCCCTGTCCGCGGGCGGCGCTGACCGTTTCGGGTGGAAAGCCCGCGCGAGCGAGGGAGGGGGTCTGGGTGGGCCAGGGCGGTCTGACTCGTGCTTGGCAGCGGTCCGGTCCAGCAGCCGGACATGCTGGCTCGCCAGCGAGCTCGCCGAGCTCAGCGACGACAATCAGACGATGGACGTGGCTTCCGACCAGGTGCCGGCGCACCGCCCAAGCCGGTTCATGCCGTGTTCACCATAGAGCAGGTGTGGCCGCACTTCGACGCCCTAATGGCGGAAGAGCTACCTGCGCAGGAGGGCCTGTGCTGCAACCTCCATCTCCTCAACGAGCACTGGCTCGTGGAAGGACGAATCGCCGACGAACAAGCAAACAACAAGGCCGTCATGGACATGTGGCCCTATGATCCTGGCTTCCTGAATGAGCATCGGGCGTTGTATCAGACCATCCGTAGGGCCCGCGAGGCCCTCTCCGTCATCCTTCGAGTTGTTGAGCTCGCCGTGGCACCGCTGTCTCGCGTTGTCAACATGGTCAACGAACATGAGGAATCATGAGATGACTTTACTTGGAGAGGATGACAGTGGTGACCCACCAGGGCCATAGCCGCACGTACGCAAGTGCCTCCTTATTATATACAACTTTTTTTTGCTTCCTCCTGGTTTTCTGACATCACGGTCCCACACCATTGTCAACCTATATAGTCAATAAACGAGAGAATTGCACAAGGAGCGGCCGACAGCTGGGACCCAGCAGCTCAAGCAGTATTTGTGTTTTTGAGGTGTGAGCAGAGTATTTCTTGAGCCATATTTTTGTTGTTGTTCAGAGTATCAACTGGGCGGGCTGTGGCCCGTCTAGCCCAGGCTATTATTTTATGTCGACCAAATATCCAGCCCAGATATTAATTTTTTTCAAGGTGAAAATGGCTAGCCAAGCTATTTTTTTTTAAGAATACCCAGCCAAGGTCAACTTGTTATTCTCCGCCCCGCGGGGCTGCAAATCTTTCGTAGTAGGGATGCATTAGGGTTAACATGAAAATGAGCTTTAAGAAATAATAAATGGGATGTAATTATAAAAACTGGGCTGTACCTATAAAAAAATGCACCAAACAGGTAATTAGTAAAAAAATATTATTTTTGCATTTTGAAAATTATAATTTCATTACTTGTTGTGCGCGCAATATTTCGTTGGGTTTTTACCTAATAAAAATTTATTTTGAACTTATATTTAATCTGACTCGCAATTTTGGAATAAAAATATTTCGGATCCCATCAAAATGTGAATTTTTTTATTGAATTCTGTTTTGAGCGGTTGGTTGAAATTATTAATCGTTGTCCTGGCTAGAAAATGGGTTGTAATTTTAACAAACTATAAATGGGCTGTAGTAAATTCCATTAGAATTCAAAACTGGGATATACGTTATTACAAATCGCAAATGGGCTAAACGTTCTCTGCCACACACTTGTGGGCCTACTAAGTTGATGCGACGCAAGGCTTTGTCAACTTATAGTCAACAAATGATTCTAGCAGCAGTGGCCGTTGGATGTCCATCCAACGGATGTCGTGCTTCTTTAATCTCAGATATTTTTGCTTCAGCCTTCCAAACCACCGCCGACGGTACCGCCTGCTACGGCCTCCCGTGGCTGGCTGTAACTCCCAAGATGCAATTCTATCCCAATCATGTGATGAACTCATGATTGGGGCACAATCGCATTTCGAACGCGTAGCAAGGTGGCATACAAATTCATACAACCAAGTGAATAGATAGTAGAGTCCAGGCAACACTTGCCCCAGAATAGCATAAATATGACAATCATCATACAATCATCCATACAGATAGTAGAGTCCGACTACGGACTAGATAAAAAGAAAACACCACCCTGCTACTATCCCCAGATACTCTGACTAGGTCCTCTACTGATCGTCCGGATAAGTAACATAGAAACGACCACGATCCTCGTCAAACTCCCACTGGAGCTCAGTGGCATCTCCTGCATCAGACTCAACGGTACCTGCAACTATGTTTGTAGTATACTATGAGCCACAGGGACTCAGCAATCATATCACCCACGATAGCAAGACTATCAAAGCTTAAATAGGTAGGGCATGGTTAAGTGGTGGAGCTGCAGCAAGCACTAAGCATATGTATGATGGCTAACTTACGAATACAAGAATAAGATGAGAAACTACGCAACGGTCGCAAACTAGTAATGATCAAGAAGTGATCCTGAACTACTTACGTTCAAGCATAACCCCACCGTGTTCTCTTCCCGAACCTCGTCGAAAAGAGACCATCACGGTTACACAAGTGGTTGGTGTATTTTAAAGAGTTTAGTGTCAAGTTCACTTCAACCGGATATTAAAAACTCCCATCTGCCACATAACCGCAGGCACGGCTCTCGAAAGTTTAAACCCTGCAGGGGTGTCCCAACTTAGCCCATGACAAGCTCTCACGATCAACGGAGGAAATCCTCCTCCCGGAACAACCCGATCAAGCTCGGAATCCCGGTTCACAAGACATTTTGACAATGGTAAAACAAAACCAGCAAGACCTCCCGACGTGCCGACACCCTGATAGTAGCCGCGCATATCTCGTTTCAGGCCACGACAGATGAGCTACGCGTACAGGTGCCAAAATAACCCAAGTTGCCCCGGGGCGGCCCCGCACAGTGCTCTGGTTTGGACCAACACTCATGAGGAGCACTGGCCCGGGTTGTTGATTAAGAATCCTCGGGTTAATTACTCCCTATGAAAATTTTAGTTGTTATTAGGCAAATGGTAAAACCAAAGTTAGGCCTTGCTGGAAGAGTTTTATTCAAAGCGAACTGTCAAGGGGGGCCATAAACCCCGACCGCGTTAGGAACGCAAAAATTCAAGGAACATAATACCGGTATGACGGAAACTAAGGCGACAAGAGTGGAACAAAACACCGAGCAAAAGGCCAAGCCTTCCACCCTTTACCAAGTATATAGATGTATTAATTAAATAAGAGATATTATGATATCCCAAGATATACATGTCCCAACATGGAACAACCTGCACTGCACTTGCAACTAGCAACGCTATAAGAGGGGCTGAGCAAAAGCGGTAACATAGCCAAACAACGGTTTGCTAGGAAGGTGGGTTAGAGGCTTGACATGGCAACATGGGAGGCTATATGAGCAAGTGGTAGGTAGCGCGACATAGCGATAGAACAAACAACTAGCAAGCAAAGATAGAAGTGATATCAGAGGTAATGATCATCTTGCCTGGATTGTCCTCAGTGGTATCGGTAACTTGCTCCTCGTGAACGTACTCGACAGGGTCCTCGGTCACGAACTCGTCTCCCGGAACTACCCAAAATAAAGCACAAGCATACAATAAACAAACAAGGCATGGCAAGAACATATACTTCATGCAACTCTAACATGAATGCATATGAAGAACGTTATGCACGGGGCTACGGTTCTACCGGAACGAGGGATACGTCAACGAAAAGGAAATGGTGAAGATAAAAATGGATATGGGCATAATCTTGGTAAACTAAGCATGCCACTGAAAAGATTCGATGATTTCGGTTGAAATCGATATAAAGATCACCGGGAACGGATGCACAGTTTGCAAATGACAAGCGAAACAAAATGCAATGTAATCTGTTGAAAACAGCAACATGACAACTTGGATGCAAAGTTTAAATATGCTACAGCACAGCAACATGAAAATGAATGGCATGGCATTGAAGTACATGTCAAGCACTACAAAACATGATTACTGATCTACTGCTAAAACTCACTAGAACATGTTTAAAATAGCATGGCAAAAATGCAAATGATAATAGTTTTACAGACCTAGCAGAAATTCACTGAACATGGCAAAACAGATTCAGATAGCAATGTTTAGGTCTAGTAAACTATATGCTACAGGAACATATTATAGCAAACAGGAGCATGGATGGATAGAGTATAACAAGGTCTTCAAAACATGATCACTGAACAACTCCATAATATGCATGGATTTAATGGTAGCATCAAGCAAACATCGCAACATAATGTAGCAACTTCAGACAGCAGAAATAAGCATGACATGGCAAAATAGATTCATGTTGTCATGTTTGCAAGCTTGTGGCACTCATCACAGTGCACTTTATGGCTTGGAATAAATTCTAGCATGAAGTAGACATGAAAAAGAAGCTATAAATGTGCCAAACTATCACATAGCATGTTTGAATTTAATCACACAAAAATGACAAAACAACAACATGATGTAAAATGGCATGTGTGCAAACTTGCTCAAATGATGAAATGGATGCCACCAATGGATTCATTGGATTTTTCTAGCCCAGAAACATATATAATATGTTGGGGCCCCTATAGAAAAATCACCACAATTACTCAAATATGCAATCTGCCTAAAATGGCTATGACAGAATTGGCATTTTCCATATTTGGAAACGTCCAGAAATGGACTTGCCCGATTTGGAATCTGGGCCCTTGCCAGAAATGGAAATAAGCTGAAAAATGAAATAAATAAAAGAAAACAGAGGGAAGAGGGGATGACAGGTGGACCTGGTCCCCTGTGAGAGTGTGACATGTGGGCCCCGACTGTCAGTTTGTATGACAGGTGGGACCGGCCTGTCAGTGGGTGGCTAAATGGGAAAAAAGGGGGGTTTATGCGCCCGCGGGGGATCGAACCCGGGTCGCCTGGGTGGTGCGGCGTGGCTCGAGCCACTGGGCTATGCGGGTGTGTTCGACAGAGAGGGGGAGGTGTTGGTTTTGAACCAACCCAGCAGAGCTCTGCCGGCGACGAGCGTGACGCGGCGGAGGAGGTCACCGGAGAAGGCTACGGTGGGTTAGAGGAGTGGCGGAGTGGCTGGTTGGAAGCGCGAGAGGATCCCACGCTCGCGCTTGGCACGCACGACGCCCAACGGCGACGGGAACGCTGCCGGCGATGAGGTTCAGAGATGACGGCGGCGAGCTCGAACACGACGAGCTGCGGGGTTAAGCAAGCAGCAGCGGGGACGGGTCTAGCCTACGCGACGCGGGGAACGCGAAGGGCACGCACATGAGACATAAGGAGGCCGGAACACTCGCCGACGATGAGGTCCGGCGGAGGCGGATACGGGCGGAGATGGTAGACTCGCCTAGAGCAAGCAATCTAGGAGGGAAAAGAGATGGGAAGGAGCAGGAGCTCACCACGAGCTCAGCAGTGGGCTCGGCTTGACGAGAGGTAGACGGAGACGGCGACGACGACGGACGAACGGCTACGATCACCGGAGTCGAAAACGAGGAAGGGGAAGCTGCAGCGTGGCCTCCTAGGCCTCCGTAGTCGACGACGGGGACGTAGACGACGTCGGGGAAGGCGACGGACACGGTTGGCGGGGCTGCGGACGATGGTGAGCACGCCGGCGACGGCGAACACGCTCCTAGACGTGCTCGGGCACGAAGGGGACGGCGGATCTGGTGGCTAAACCTACCAGGCGGCGGCGACGTCGGATGAGGGAAACCCTAGAGAGGTGGGAGGACATGGAGAGGGGTTTAAATACTGGCTAGGGTGAGCGGGCGAGCACGGCGTCGACGCGGCCGTGGCCATGTGCGTGCTCGCGAGGGGGACAGAGGTAGGAGAAAAGGTGGGTGCGGGTGCCGGCGCGGTCGCTGACCAGTGGGGCCGCCTTGGCCACGTGTCGGCGGAGCAGCGGGGGTGAGTGGGTCTACGGGTGAGAAAAGAAAAGGAGGGAGAGGGCGCGAGAGGCCGAGCGGGCTGGCTGGCGCACTGCTGGGCCAGTTGCTGGGCTGCGGCGGCTGGCGCTCTGGGAGGCCGGCACAGGTGAGGCTCTCTGCCTTTTTCCCATTTCTGCAAATTTAGAAGAACAGCTGCAAAAAGAGAAAAGGCCAGGGGGCAAGGAGAGGAATTTGGGAGGTATGACAATATTCCCAAGCTCCTGGGATTATCCACTAATTGAATAAATTGCGTTGGGCATTTTTAGAGGTATGAAAATAAAACAAGTTTGAATTATACTCAAACTTGGACCATTTTTGAACCTAACCAAAACAACTCCAAATAAGTGGAAACTTGGCAGAGAGGCTTAAGGCATGGTGCAAGATTTGTGAGGCAAAGATGAACATTAATGGAGAGAAGATTAAATGAACTTGCAAAAATGAAAGATAGGAAGGCATAGAAGGTGGTGGTGATGCTTGGATCCACATAGAGCTTGCAACAACATATCATGCATGAAGATCATGGAAATGCAAGTTGACATGAGCACAACACAACATTGATATGAACATGATGCAAACATATGATTGCAAAAATGGAATATGACAAGAATAGCAAGGCAATGCAATAAATAAAACAAAGCAAAACCCAAAATGAAACCAACAAGGATAGACCCACATGGAATTAGATGAAGATCAAGTTGGATACATAGCCAAAATGGAAGGTGTTACAAATGGGGTGTTACACCGGCTGTGCTGCCGCGCAGGACTCACCGGCCCACCCTACTCCCATCGCCGTCCAGGCCATTTCTATACTCACCAACACCTCCTGTTATTCTCCGGCGAAGGCAGCCTCACGCCGCAGCCGAACCAGTGAACCCTCGTACTCCCCTTCGCGTGGGCATCCACCTGCCTCGTCTTCCCTGGCTCCACGTTGTTCCCTTACTAGGCCTCACCGTCGTCCACCGCCTGGGTGCTGTCCGCGCGGCGTGGTCAACGTGGTCAATGAACGACAGCCATCGGAAGAGGACTCTACGAGGTGAGGCTGATAGATGGACCTACCAGCTACATCTTCGCACACAAGAAAGTGCGTCCATATTACGGGACCCACCAGCTATATCTTCGCATGCAAGGAAGTGCGTCTTTATCCTCCCTGACAGCTGGGACCCACACGGTCAAAGCGTACGTAGCGTTTTATGTCTGGTCGCGAACGTGTACGTACATACTGGTCGATCTGTCTCTCTGCAACTATGAACCTTGGCCGAGCAAGCAGCGGCATGTGTAGTAGTAGAGCCCCTGACGTAGCAGTTCAGGTAGTCCCTTCTAAACCATGTACACGTACGTACAGCCACATGCCAAAAAATATGGCCACGTACATAATACGAGCGGGGTCTCGAACGCCTAGCTACTCGCGCATACGTACGGCCAGGGCACGTGTACATGGAGAGGCAACGAACGGCAGCAACAGCGTCCTGTTCATTGAAAGCCAACCGGCTGGGTCGAAACAAAGAAACTGCGTCGTGTTCATCGTGAGGCAACGGAATACGTCGTGTTCATCGGGAGCCAACCGGCTTGGACGGAACAGATGAAACGAGATCTGGCGTACCGCAGAACGGAGGAAACGGCCTTCTGTTCGACCGCGTACGGTCGAAACGGGGTCATGTTCATCGGGAAGGGTCTGGCGTACCGCAAAACGAAGGAAACGGACTTCTGTTGGAGCGCCTACGGTCAAAATGGGGTCCTGTTCATCCACTGTCTACTGCCTCGCTCCAGCCTCCACGGGCTACTGTTCATCCACATCGACTTCCTCCAGCCTCCACCAACTACTGTTCATCCAGCCCTCCACCGGCTACTGTTCATAGAGCCTCCACGGGGTCCTGTTCATCCACCGCGTCGTGTTCATCGGGAGGCAACAGAATGCGTCGTGTTCATCGGGAGCCAACCGGCTTGGACGGAACAGCCAAAACTAGGTCTGGCGTAACGCAGAACGGAGGAAACAGCCTTCTGTTCGACCGCATACGGTCGAAAAGGGGTCTTGTTCATCGGGAAGGGTCTGGCGTACCGCAAAACGGAGGAAACGGACTTCTGTTGGAGCGCCTCCACCGGCTACTGTTCATCCAGCCTCCACCGGCTACTGTTCATAGAGCCTCCACGGGGTCTTGTTCATCCACCCCCAACCGGCTGGGGTGTGGCGGCCTCGTCGGGGTCCTGCTCATCCAGTGGCAACGGCCTACTACCACGGGGTCCTGTTCATCAAACCCCCACCGGGAACTGTTCATCCACAGCCAACCAACCGGCTCGAGTCACCACGTCTTGACTCGTTCTACGTACTGCGCGTACGGTAGCAACGGTCACTGTTCATCGAGAGGCAGCCCAACACCGGCTGGCTACGTCTCACACGGGGGCTCGATCGGCTTCAGTAAGCAGCACCAGTGATTGATCGCTCGGGTTCAGTTAGCAGCAGCAGCAGCGAAGGACTCGCTCGGGTTCAGTCAGCAACGAATGAATCGCTCGGGTTCAGTTAACAGCCAAGGGATCTATCGCTCGGGTTCAGTAAGCGAACGCCTTGCTCGGGTTCAGTTAGAGCCCAACGCCTCGCACACACGCGCGTACATGTACGAGAGAAACGCGCAATCTCTCCGTGCATCGCTCGGCCCCGACCACCCACCGTAACCGGGAACTCCCGAAATTTACCTCGCCCTCACTTCTACCATGATTTTTTCCGTCATGGACGGCCCAAAGAATGTCATGCAGGTGCGTCCCCGGCCCGCCTAGGACAAAAAGCCCATTTTCTGTCATGATTTTTTGTCATCGAAGTAGGAGCCCACCACATCTATGATGGTACGTGATTTTGTCACAATTATCATCATAGAAGTGTCATAAGCATGACAGGAAAAAAAT
Source organism: Thinopyrum elongatum (assembly GCA_011799875.1). Classification (NCBI taxonomy): domain Eukaryota; kingdom Viridiplantae; phylum Streptophyta; class Magnoliopsida; order Poales; family Poaceae; genus Thinopyrum; species Thinopyrum elongatum. The sequence goes on from CM022300.1 coordinate 566,618,763, forward strand.
CCGTTCGGCCCAAAATGTCACGGATATGTCTTTTTTTTGTAGTGGAACGTGGGTCCAAAATGTTGCGCTCAATGCCATGGATCCGATCAATGCTAGTGGCCAGCCACACATCGCACAACTCATCCTCTCGCATGTTGAACCTTTCTCCTCTACCCCTCTTCTTTGGATCCGTCACAAATTCATCCGGATCAAGGTCGTCGTCGCCGTCCTGCTCTTGTTGTACAAATCTAGCTGGCCAATGTACGTGCTCGGATGGGTGTACGTGCCAGACCGTTTGTACGTTTCGGGTTGTTGGGCGTGCACCCCAGCACCGAGTCATCCACCTGCCCATCCTCGAAGCAGCCTCCACCCCCGTCTATCCTGCATAATCTCCATGTTCATGTCGTCGTACGTTGGCTGGTCTGGTTGAGACATACCGACAAATAGAGAGCGGACACCGAGCTGCTCCATGCTCGGCGTCAGTGACTGGGCAAGTTGCGGCTATGCAGACTCGTAGAAAAGGAGTGGTGCCACGTTGACGTCGACGCAATATGGCACATGCCCGGCGGCGGATGCCGGAGACCGTGTGCTGAGTTACCGGGCGGTGTAGAATTAGGGAGGCTTCTATTGGTCCGACCAGGACGGTGTGTGCATGGACAAGGACGGCGGCGACACCCCGCGTTCCAGGCCCCGTCCGCCGCCTGCCCTACGCTCGTCCCCTGCATGTCCGTCGCCGCCACGTCTGCCACCCTTATTTTGGAGCGGCGCCGCCTCCTTTGCCTTCTCTTTGAGGTGGCAGGCTTGCCGGGTCACTGATTTGATCTTTCGAGCAGCCACCTTCGGTGGATCCTCCACCACCGTCGTCTCCGGCATCTTTTCATACGGGTCCATGCGGTGGCGGCGGCGACAGCGAAAAAGGGTGGGAATCAGGGTGGAGAGCGGCGGGAGGGTAGAGGAGAGCATTGAGAAAGGGGGAGGAGGGTTGTCGTGGAAACAGTGTGGCCGGCTCCAAATGCGCGGTCTCTAACCATGCTTGTTCTTGTATCTTCGAAGTCATGTGAATAAAAGAAGGTCCAAAAATGAGCTCACAGAGTTCAAAATAAGCTTTCATCCGCTTTATAAATAAAGAAACAACCAAGTCCATACAAACACTTCGAACCTAGTGACATTTTCCCAGAAAATGTGCCAAACAGCTCACGAGGAAAAAACTATTGCTCGCCCGGCTAAGGCGCACGTGTGCTAACATGAATGACCATAAGGTGCGAGGATCGTGTGGTAACATGAATTGCATCAATCGAGCCAGCAGGCACGCCGTTGAAACCAATGCCACAGGATGAACAAAACTCCTTCGTTCAATGACCGACAGCAAGACCGTGGACGTCCATATCGGTCCCTATGAGCATACGAATGATATTCGAGTGAACCTTTGGTTGCCATGTGATGTTCCCTTTACTTCGTGATACTTCACAAAACCCGGAATGTGTCGGTATCCTCCTGAGCCATCACCATGCTCATTATACTGATATCCTCGTTATCACTTTTATTCTTCTTTCTCGTTATTGTGTTCCGGCATCTCTGTGACGAAGTCACCTGTGTGTGGCCAGACGATGATGGATGCCGTCACACCGAGAGGGCCCTAAGAATATCTCTCCATCATTGGAGAAGCAATTCCTAGTCTCAAGTTATCGAGTCCCTTGTCAAACTTTCCGATGAACCTGTAAGTTGACGTTATGATCACCATGTTACAAGTGAAGTTTGAGCAACCCCAAAGCACACCATATGGTAAGAAGTGACTACGATACTCTCATGGTCTAAGGAGCAAGATCACACATTAACACTTCGTGTTATTAAAATTTATTACACACGATATTAACTCAATTCATAATAGACAAGATTGAGTCGATTCAATATGATCGTTCTTCCAACGTCATAATCTCAATGTTATTTTAGGACTATCGTTACACTTAACGATATACTCCCTCTGTCCCAAAATTCTTGTCTTAGATTTATCTAGATACGGATGTATCAAGTCACGTTTTAGTATTAGATACATCCATATCTAGACAATTCTAAGACAAGAATTTTGGGGCGAAGGGAGTACTAAGATTCGGAAAACATGATCACCAACAACACTTGAACTAGTCCTAGAGGCAAGACTAGGAACATTTTATTTTAGCTTTATCATTCCACATGTGCATATGAATTTTTTGACTAAATCGCATATTCAAGGATCATAGCAGTTATAACATAGAGTATAAACTTCATAATTATGAATACGAAAATATAATAATACAAATATTATTGCCCCTAGGGCATATTTCCCACACTCTACACCTTTTCTTTGGATCCATAAAAAATTCATCCAGATCAAGCTCATCGTCACCGTGTTGCTCCTGCTGTTCGAATCCGGTTGGCTGGTGTACGTGCCCTGTTGGGTGTACGTGCCAGATTTTTTGTACGTTTCGTGGTGTTGGGCATGCACTTTCAGCCCTGAGTTATCCACCTGCCCGTCCTCGAAACAGCCTCCGCCCCCTCTGTCGTGAATCATCTGACATATTGACAAACAAAGAGCGAACACCGAGCTGCTCCATGCCCGACGTCAGCGACTAGACAAGTTGTAGCGATGCAGACTCGGAGAAAAGGAGCAGTGCCGCGTTGACGTCAACGCAATATGGCACATGCCCAGCGGCGGATGCTGGAGACCGTGTGACGAGTTGCCGGGCGGCATAGAAGTCGGGAGGCTTGTATTGGTCCGACAAGGATGGCACAAGGACGGCGTGTGCATGGACAGGGACGGCGGCGGCAACCCACGTCCCAGGCCCCGACTGCTGCCTGCAGCACGCTCGTCCCCTGACGTCCACCGCCGACACGTCCGCCTCCCTACTTTTTGAGTGGCGCCGCCTCCTTTGCCTTCTGTTTGACACGGCGGGCTTGCAATGTCGCTGAGTTGATATTTTGGGCATCCTCCTTCGCCGGATCCTCCGCTACCGTCTGCGCTACGCCCGCCCCATGAACGTCCGCCCCCCTTCTTTTTGAGCGGCGCCGCCTCCTTTGCCTTCTGTTTGAGGCGGCGGGCTTGTCGTGTCACCGAGTTGATCTTTTGGGCAGCCACCTTCGTCGGATCCTCCACCACCGCCATCTCCGGTAGCTATTCGTACGGGGCCATGCGGTGGCGGCGGCGACAGCGAAAAAGGGTGGGAATCAGGGTGAAGAGCGGCAGGAGGGTAGAGAGGAGAGAGTTGAGAAAGGAGGAGGAGGGTTGTCGCGGAAACAATGCGGCCAGCTCCAAATGCACGGGCTCCGCCTCATTTTTGGGTGGGCAGGGGTGTTGGAATCCTACATGGCTGGTGTGCTTTCGGTTTGCAGTAAACGGACACCCGGACTGATCCGCTGATAAATATGTGACACCGTTGGATGGCTTGCAATGTCCAGACAGCCAGTCTGAGCATTCGCGAGACGTTTAGGGGTCGACGTTGGAGATGCCCTAACCATGCTTGTTCTTGTATGTTCGAAGTCCTGTGAATCAAAGAAGGTCCAAAGATGAGCTCACAGAGTTCAAAATAAGCTTTCATCTGCTTTGTAAATAAAGCAGCATGCAAACACCATGCAAACACCATGCAAACAGCTCATGAAGAAAAAACTATAGCTCGCCCGGCTAGGCGCACGTGTGCTGACATGAATGACCGTAACGTGCGAGCATCGTGTGGTAACATGAATTACATCAATCGAGCCAGCGGGCACGCCGTTGAAACCAATGCCACAGGATGAGTCGACGTCGCATCAGGCTGGAGAAAAACCAGGCTGCCCGTTCCCACGCCCTTGGTCCGACCGATCACATCATCTCCTCCTCCTCTCTTCCCCAGGGAAAAATGGCGATTCACCGAACCAAATCAAATTTGAGTGCTGGCTCTCTGTTTTTTCTTCTTCTTTTCTGAATGCTGGCTGGCTCTCTGTTTTCTACTCCCTCCGTTCCAAATTACTCGTCGTAGCATCGAAGAAACTAAAAAATGGCGGCAGCATATACAGATACCGGCAGCAGTGGCAGGAAAAAGAAATGGCCGTACACGTCACCGCACACATGGCGGTACGGCAGGTTCTCACTGGCTCCGGCTGGCTGCCGCCCCTTCCTTCATCCCAATCTAAATCTTACCCACGCACGGTGTCAGGCCGCCAGCGCTCCTTCCCTCTCTGGCTACATCGTGCCAAAAACCATCTGGCAGGAGGAGCGAGCGGTGGAGCCTACCACCACCACCACCCCGCCTCCACCATCTCGCCAGAAAAATCAGCCTAAACCCGCACCAAAGCCCCCAGCGCCGTCGGATCAGATCCAAACCCGCACCAAAGCCACTCCACCACCACCAGTCCACCACCACGCTCCTGCCGGCCTCCGCTCCTTATATTCCGCGGCCGGCCGGATCCCCTGCTCATTTTCCGTCTCTCCCCTCTGCCCGCCCTCCTCTTCCTCGAGCAGAGCTGAGCTGAGCTCGCGCTCAAGGGGAAAGAACGATGGAGCCGGCGACGATGGCGTGGACGGCGGGGCTGGTGGGCGCCGGCCTGGTCTACTGGTTCGTGTGGGTGATGGGCGCGGCGGAGGTGAAGGGGAAGCGGGCGGTGGATCTCAAGATGGGGTCCATCACGCGGGACAAGGTGCAGGACAAGTACACGCAGTACTGGTCCTTCTTCCGCCGCCCCAAGGAGACGGCCTCCACGCAGGCCTCCGCCGACAAGGTGCCCGCCTTCGTCGACACCTTCTACAACCTCGTCACCGACATCTACGAGTGGGGCTGGGGCCAGTCCTTCCACTTCTCGCCCTCCCTCCCCGGCCGCTCCCACCGCGACGCCACCCGCGTCCACGAGGAGCGCGTCGCCGACCTGCTCGGCGCCGAGCCGGGCCAGCGCGTGCTCGACGTCGGCTGCGGCGTCGGCGGGCCCATGCGCGCCATCGCCGCCCACTCCGGCGCCCGCGTCGTCGGCATCACCATCAACGAGTACCAGGTGAACCGCGCCCGCTCCCACAACCGCAAGGCCGGGCTGGACGCGCAGTGCGAGGTGGTGTGCGGCAACTTCATGGCCATGCCCTTCGACGACGCCTCCTTCGACGGCGCCTACTCCATCGAGGCCACCTGCCACGCGCCGAGACTGCAGGACGTGTACGGCGAGGTGTACCGCGTGCTCAAGCCGGGCCGCCTCTACGTCTCCTACGAGTGGGTGACCACGCCGCTGTACCGCGCCGACGACCCGGCGCACGTGGAGGCCATCCACGGCATCGAGCGCGGCGACGCGCTCCCGGGGCTGCGCCGGCAGGACGAGATCGCGTCCATCGCCGAGGAGGTCGGGTTCGAGGTGGTGCAGGAGCTGGACCTGGCGCTGCCCCCGTCGCTGCCCTGGTGGACGCGGCTCAAGATGGGGCGCCTCGCGTACTGGCGCAACTCGCTGGTGGTCCGCGTGCTCACCCTGCTCCGGATCGCGCCCAAGGGCGTGGCGGAGGTGCACGAGATGCTGTACGAGACCGCGCAGCACCTCACCCTCGGCGGCGAGACCGGCATCTTCTCGCCCATGCACATGGTGGTCCTCCGCAAGCCCGCCGCCGCCGAATAGAGCGAGCGATCAAGCAAAGAAATAATTTCAATCAATTTCTCATCAGAGGTAAGAAAAACCGGGAGGAGGACGGGCTTATTATTCGCTAATGGAGTGCTAGTGCTACTATTGATTTGGTCTTCGTAGCCGAGAGGAGAGAGTAGGAACGGCCGATGATGCTTACTGTTGGTGGTGGTAGCTTTCGTTTTCGATTTTTGGGTGGAGTTGGGCTGCATGCAGGCTGGATTCAGATTTGTTTCTGCTTTGATCCGTCCGTGGATAGATCTTCCTTCTTCTTCTTTTCTCATGTATCGTCACCTATATTTTGTCAACTAAAAATCGGATGGATGGGCTGAAATTGTGCTGGAAATCAATCGATCTTTTCAGCTGATGAATCAATCACTCGGTTTCCTACCGTCTTCCTCCTCTGTTTCTGTTCCCGTCCGTGTCTTTGGCGGTAAGAAACGACAAACATTCCCGCGTTCCCCGTTCACGGCTGCTGCTCTACCTTATCTTTCTCACCGGCCTCCACGTACTCCACCCAGGAGTCACCCCAACACGGCCAGAGGAAGCTCCAAAGGTTCACGAACTCCGAGCTGTACCGCGTGGCGGCACTCGGGCGTCCCAATGGCAGGTGGAGCCCTGAGATCGGATCTCGTGGCATAGAGACCTGTGGGTGGTAGGTTGTTGTCGGGGCATCGATCGGTGCAACACGTGAGCGCGGTCACGGAGGCCGACGCGCCATGTTTCGTCCGCCCGCCCGCCCGCCACCGCTTTTTCTTTTCTTTGTTTTGTTCGGATTCGGAAAGCTGGCATGCCTGTCCTTTGCTTTTCTGCGTGGCCGCCCTACCGTCCGTGGCCCCTCGCCAGAGGCCGCCACAAGTCGGTCTCTCTGGTGGCAGTGGCAGTGGCAGTGGGGAACCGTATCGAAAATATCCGTTGGAGCATGTCGATGGCAGGCGGGGCCCTTGGTGTCAGTCGGCGTGCGCTGGGGGGCCTATGCCGGTGACAGGACCAGTCTATCGATGCGCTGGCACGCATGCTGGTTTTTCGGAGCGGAGGACGACGTGGTACTTTCGGCTTTGTTGTGTTGAACCTTTCAGATAGGTTTTAGATCAGCGAAATTTATTTCGGGACCAGAGGCACAAGTCTGTGTTATATGAACAGATTGATATGAAAAATCAACCGAAATGAACAGATTGCACGTCTATTGTGAGAAGAGAAAATTAAGTGGAATCGAAGAACAGGTGTCAAATTCATTTCGGAGGGAGACAACAATACACGATATTTTCAAATGGGCGGCATAGGAAGAAGTGTGTTTTTAGCCTCCAACAAGATGAGGGATTTTTAGCCTCCAACAAGATGAGGGACGGATCGAGGATCAGGCAGAGCTCAAGCATTATATGACCAAATACTACAAGCGTTTTTTCGGGCACCACAGAAAGGGAACTTCACTCTAGATGAGACACGAACAGATGACATTTCACAAGTCACGAAAGCACCTTTCTCTAAAGAGAAGGTGCGAGCTGTGGTGTTGCAAATGGAACATAAGAAAGCTTCGCTTCAGGCCCTGATGATTTCCCCGCGGAGTTCTATAAGGATTTCTGGAATGTCATCAAGACTGGTCTAAGGGCATCTCCAACGCTGACCCACAAACCTCCTGCAATCGTCTGGACTGCGCGGTCCGAACCGCGGAAGCCATCGAACATGGTCCTGTATTAGTCTGCGGGGTGGTTCGGACGTGATTTCTCCCGCGAACCGGAGGCAAAAGTGGGGGAGGTTTGCGGGAGTCTGGACCGATCCCAATCCCTCTTCTGGCCGCCCCGGCCCACCAAAAATCCACCCCCTTCCGTGCGTTTTCGGTCAGCGCCGCTCTAGAGCGGCAGCGCCCGCATTCATGCCCGGCCAGAGCGGACGAGACTACTCACTCGCGCCGGAATTGAAGTGGCGCGCCGGCCGAAAGAGCACCACCCGCGCCGCTTCCTGGTGCAGGCAACTGCTGCGTGTTCAAATGACACGACGGCCGCCCGTCCGTCCGTCTGCCGCCTACATTGATGGCACGCGGTTACCGAGGCGTCTCCTCCGGCGTCACCCGTCCGTCCCTCTGCCGCCCACCGGTGCGACATAAACCGCTATCCCGGTGCCCCGGCCATAGCCACGGTCATCCCTCTCCGCACCACTCCCCGCCATGGACCCCTCCGGAACCAAAGCTTTCTAGGACGGGCTGACGTCGGAGCAGAAGAAGGCCATGGCTGCCATTGCTGCTGACTAGCAGGCCGGCAAGCAGCCGGAGGACGCCTCCTATGACGACATGCAAATGAAGGACACCTCCGACGACGAGCCAGCGCGACCCACCTCTTCCTCCGCGGCACCCTTCTCCTCCGCCCCACCCTCGCCGGTGCATTGCACCATGACCATCGGCGAGGCCCGTGCCCATTATATGGACATGGTGCGGGAGGAGCAGTTCCAGGAGGCGCAGGCCGACGCCAACTACAACCACAACCTCCTCGAGGAGCATCTGCAGGCGGAGGAGTAGGTCGCCTCCGACAGGGTGATCGCGCCGGATGTGGACCTGGCGGAGTTGGACGCGCTGCTCGAGTCCGACCGCTCCGCCCGCGAGATCCGCCTCACCCGTTGGCAATACCATCAGTGGGTGGCAGCCGACCGCAAGGAGTGCAACGACGAGGCGGGCGATGCGTTGTTCGGCGACACCGACGAGGAGGAGGTCGCGCCCCGACTCCACGACCACAAGGAAGCCGGAACGTCCGTCGGCGCCGTAGGCAGCGAGGAAGAGTAGTGCATGTCGGATTCAGGGCTCCGCAGACCCAAGAAGGTTCGAACTCTGGGGCGTGTGCCAAGATCTCAACCAACCCAAGTCTCAAGCTCGCCACCCCACAGCCTAGCCTCATCGAGTTCGCGCGAGCGGGGAAGAAGATGAACACAACAGTTTACCCAGGTTCGGGCCACCTTGCGGTGTAAAACCCTAATCCTGCTTTGTGGTGGATTAGCCTCACGAGGAGGCTGAGGATGAACCAGTACAATGGATGAGCAGCCTCGCGAGGGCTCTTGTGGTGAGGGTGGAACTGATCCGATCGGTCCCTTTCTACGATGGTGGCTAGCCTATATTTATAGTGGCCTTGGTCCTCTTCCCTCAAAACTTAGGCAGGAAGGGATCCCACAATGGCCAATTTGAAAGGGGACAAGAAGTACATCTAATCCTGACGAAAGGCGGTCTTGGTCTACAAAGCTTCTGGTCATGACGCAGAGGTGGGCTCGACGATGACATCCGTCCTGCCGAGCCCGTGGTCTTGGTCTCGTTGCACCAAAATGGAAAGCTTTGGGGGATTCCTTGGGAACCTGCGTCTGTCCTTGCTCCCTAGCACCGAAGAGGAAACTGCCTCCTCTCTGCCCGCCTGGCCATGATCGCCATGGCTCACGTCATCGTAGCCTCGTGAGGCTGGGTACCTGCATAAAAATCTCCACTCCTCGGGAGGCAACCTGGGAAGGCCGCTCCTCTGGAGGTCTTGATGTCGTCCGCCTCGCGAGGCCGGGGGACCTCACGAGGGTCTTGTCATGAAGGCCTTGCCACTTGGCCATACCAGGCCATTGAGGGAGCCATACCATGGGCCGCAGGCAGGCGGGTCTGGGTACCCCTGATCCCAGAACGCCGACAGTAGCCCCCGGGCCCAAGGCGCGCTCGGGCTGGCTTCGAGGCGAAGCCAAAGAGGGAAGGCTGAAGCACCGCGGGCCCCAATCGCATGCGGGCCGGGCTTTACGCGTGGCGCTCGACGGGACGCGGACGCCTCCACTCCCCCACGTCGCCTCGGCAACTGCCCAGGCTGACAAAAGGCTGGCGCACGCCATAGAGCCATCATCGCCCCGCTGCGTGCTTGCCTTCTGCTCCTTTCCCCTTTTGCAAGCTCGCGCCTTCCTTGCCGGATCCTGCGCCTGCTTCAACCCGCCTCGCCGCCATGGCTCCCAAGAAGAAGAGGGGCAAGACCCCGGCGGGGTCGGAGCCCGCGCTGGGCCGGTCCACCGTGATCAACCTCGAGGGGCTAGACAAGGTCCGGCACGCGATCGCCGCCGACTCCAATGAGTGGAAGGCTACGAAGATCTGGCCTGCCTTCCCGGTGTTTAACCGATCTGGATGCCACCAACATCCCTCTTCATCTTCATGCCCTCTTCTCTGGCCTGCTGCCGCTGTTTTCGGATTTCTTCAATGCCGTGCTTACGCACTACCAAATCCACGCGTTTCATCTCGCCCCTGGGTCCGTTGTTCTCCTCTCCGCCTTTGCGTTGTTGTGCGAGGCCTTCGTGGGCATCGCCCCGTCCGTGGCTCTGCTCCACCACTTCTTCTCTCTTCAGATGGTCACCGGCGGGCAGCGCTCGGGGTGCGTGTCGCTCCGAGCGGTGGCAGCGACCGCGGGCACTGGTATCGACACCACGCTTCACCCGGACACGGAGGGATTCCGGAAGCAATGGGTGTACGTCGACGCCGCCGTGTACAGCCCCTTGCTCCTGATTCCGGCGGCCCCTGCGGAGCCAGGCTCCGGTTGGGAGCACATGGAGCTTGTCGACCCGTGGCTCGTGCGAGTCATGGTCAGACTGGCCGACTTGAGGAAGGCGAGCGTGACGATGGCGATGGTGGTGAGGGAGTTTGTCCGACACGCGTCGCTCCACTCCAGCGCCATTCCCGTCCAATGTGGGCCTTCACCGGCCCCGCGGATGGCATGAGGCTTCAGGAGCCTTCCCTCCCTGCCAGCACATTACGCGGGGTGCTCCGCCTCCTGACCAGTGGAGAACCCACCGAGCTTCCTTCAGGAGGGCTCCCCTTGTACAATTGCCCAAACGGGGAAGCCTTCGCCAAGAAGATGCCGCGTTTCGACGAGGGGGGGCTGCTCCCCAAGGACCACGCGGGGCCTCGCGACAACCCCCTCCTGGTGGCCCCAGGGCCTGGGGGTCCTGAGGTGCGTGCCCCCCGAGCAGCTACGGGGGAGCGCTCCGAGCCGTGCGTCCCTCAAGTGTCCACCTTCACCCCCCCGGGCGGCGGAGGAGACACCTCGCCTGGAGACACGGCCGCTGCCCCCACCGTGGGAGGCCGGGCGTCGGATTCCAGCGCGTTGTCCCCTAGTCCCCGCACATCCCGGAGGAGGAAGGAGCCCAGCGGCCACCACAGCCCTGCCCCAAGGGCCCTGAAGAAGAGGAAGTGGGTCGCCGCGGATGAGTAAGTGCCCGGCCTTCTTTGATCTTCACGCAGTATGTCCCTCTGACTCTTGCTCCTCAGGCCCCCCTCTGACGAAGGAACGAGCGTGCCTCTGCTGCCGCCTCCGGAGGGCGCCGACCCCGTGGTGGTCTCGTGCCTCGCGAGCCACGCGGCTGCGCATAAGGAGGCATCCGCACCCGAGCCGAGGCCACCCCTGGGGGGCCTCGGGCCTGCACTTCCGGTGTCCTTCTTCAGGGGTGGCCTCCAGATTGCAGGAGCCGTGCAAAGGGCTCCCCCGCTAGTTCTCACCAGCGGCTAGACGGCTCGTGCGACGGCGCCATCTTCGAGCAGGGGGGTGAGTTCGCATTGAGCCCTGCCCCAAGCCGGAGGGCCGGACGATGAAACCCCGGGCCCTTGCTGGAGATAGGTGGGCCCTCGCGCGTCTCCCCTGCTGACTGGGGTGCGGAGGAAAGCCCCGGTCGAGCGTTGGAGCTCGCGCGCGGGCGCAGCACCGTCAGGCACGACCTTCTTCAGGATGCGGCGAGTGCGTTGGGTCGCCTTGGGGTGGAGCTTGGCGACGTCGACATGCGCCTTGAGGCTGCAGAGAAGTGCGGGGAGGAGCTTCAAGCTTCAAATGCCGCCCTCGAATGGCAAGTTCAGGCGCGTAAGGCAGCGCTTGCTGCCTTGGTTGGCGAGCCATCCACGGGCGAGGCGAGGCTCCGCACATTTTAAGACACGCTGACGCTGGAGGCGCTGGAGCAAAGCCTGGAGCGTGAGCGTCTGGAGGTGATGGAACGCCAAGTGGCCGCCGCCGAGGACGCCCTCGCCTCCTGAGATGCGATGATCCAAGGATAGGTCGACGAGAGGGTGGCGGGGGTCCGCAGGGCCCTCGCCAAAGACTACCGCCGGAGGCTGAAGCTTCAGGAGTATCGTTCCTGCACGCGGCGCAACGAGCTGAAAGGCGAGGCTGAAGGCCTCAAGAAGAAGCTTGCCGCGGCGGAGCGACGCGAGAAAGCTGCGATGGACGCCCAGGCCGCGGCCGAGGACGAGTTGTCTTTCCTCTACAAGCTGGTGGGGACGTCACTTCCCTCGTGGAGAAGGCTTCGGACGAGGCGAACCGACCCCAGGGACTGCAGCACATGCGCTCCCAGATGTTCCATGCCCTTGAGCATAGGGCCAGCCGGGCCCTGAACAGCATCTGTGACGAGAACGTCTCCAGCCCGCTTATTGCTGATGACGCCGGCTATCTTGGTTTCTTCACCAGGGTCGTGGAACGTCTTGAAGGTGGGGCTGAGAGGGCGCGCCAGCTTGTCGAAGAGAAGAGCCGCGACCTTCTTGCGCATGCATCCTCGAGCGTCTTCAGCCATCTTCTTCGCTTCAATCCTGACTTCGACTTCGAGGCCGTGATAGCCCCCGTGCCCGAGGTGATCCAGGGCGCCCTGGCGGACTTGGTAGAGGATCACGTGGATGACCTGATCGCGGAGTATACCCCGCTGGAGATGAGGGCCAGCCTGTGATCGAGGGGCGTGCGGCTGATGATGATGACAGCGGCAACAATGATGGTGACGGCGCATCTCCCTAGGCTGCCTTTTCCCTGTTTTCCTGTTAAGACTTTGAATGTGACCCCGCAGGGATATGAAAGCACTTTTGTGGAAATTCCTTTATGATGTATCAAGTGACGTTGTACTCCCTTATGTCGCCTTCCCTTTGCTTATCGTGCGCCCGCAGCCCCTGAGCAGGGGAGGGTCGTTATCGTTACACCGGGTCGCGGTGCCCGGCCAAGGTCAGGAGGTGAGGTCAGGAGGCGGATGCTCGCTGGGGGCCTCGGGCCGCGTGCACCTGCAGGCTCGCTCGAGAGTGTCGCGCGAGGATTTGGACGCCAAAGTCTTGGCGAGGTGTGCGCACAGGCGGGCCCGCGGCTGTTGTGGCCCGGAGCCTCAGGGTGTCCTCAGCGCCGCCGGGCTGGCCCAAGCGTGCACACCGTGCCCAGCCCCCACTTGCGGGGCGCTTGAGAGAGAGGGAAGCTGTCAGTCGCTAGACCTCTTAAAAGTAAGACTCAAAATGAGAAACACTGCGAGAAAAATGAGAGTCCCACCCGTTTTCGAATAAAGACACGAAAATTTCAAATTCATTCCAAAAAGTCACAACTGGTTACAAGAGAGAGGCAAGAACAGCCGCGTCCGGCACCTAAGCTAGTCTTCCCACCAGCGCGGAGCATGGAGCCTCCACTTGGAGTGGGCATAGTCGCTGATTGACCGTGTCGTCCGCCAGCGCGGAGCATGGGGCTTCCACTAGGCGTGGGCATAGTCGCTGTAAGACCGTGTCGTCCGCCATCACGGAGCATGGGGCTTCCACTAGGCGTGGGCATAGTCGCTGTAAGACCGTGTCGTTTGCCAGCGCGGAGCATGGGGCTTCCACTTGGGCGTGGGTGGGAGCCCCCGCGGGACCGTGGAGCGGCGCGCCGGGGGACTCCGGGGCGTGTACAGCCTCACTCATTATTACGTGAGAGTGTCACGGGTAGAGCCTGGGGAGGCGCAGGGTGCTCCATGCCTCCTGGGCGGGGGATCCTGTTCCTCGCCTCCAGGCCTGCGGCGGCAGGCCTGGGGCGCGGGCGTCCCTGAACGGGCCCTCAGCATGGACGGGAGCCCATGGGCGCCCTTTCTGGGGAGGACCCGCTTCTGGATGGGGTCTCCGGCCCCGAGGATCCGAAGGCATACGCCACCACCGTGGTAGCGCCGTGACTTCTCGCGGCGCGGGGGATGGCCGTCGCCGGGGACGAGGTGGGTCCCGGGCTTGGCATCCCGGCGTGCCTCGCCGAGGTGGTTAGGTTCGCGAGGGGCCCCTCCTGGTCCTGAGCAGGTGGGGCGCCACGACCTCGTGGCTGGGGAGGAACGGGGTCCTCGCGAGCGTCTCAGTTGTGATGGCATGGGCGGGCCATGGCACGGGCCACAGCTTCCCTAGCCAACCCTGCCGCGAGTTCCCAGGTTCCTCCTGAGGCCCTTTGGACTTGGGGCTCCTGAGGGTTCCGCGCCGGCGCGTTCAGCCCAGCCACCGCTCCGCAAGCGCACCACCGAAGCATGATCTACCTGCGTTCCAAGGTTAGTGCAATATGTTTTGGAGAGACTAGATGTAAATGGGGTTTGTCGTCGCGAGCGACGCGGGCGGGGGCACCACGTCGGCTCATGAGGGGCCTTGGCCTCATGAAGTCTCGACAATCTCGATGACCAAGACGCCGGGAATGGCGCGCTTGATCGTCGCTCCTACCGCAGGGTGAACCTGTTGATGGCGGGGCGGGGGCAGCGGTGGCCGTCATCTTGACATCAGCCCCCGATTCTTCCGCCTTATCGACCGCTGTTGCCGCCGACCGACCGCACCGGCCAGGAGGTGGCCCGTGGGAGCAACCAGCCCTGTCAAGTATCCGGGGAAGCGCCTCATTAGCTGGAGGGGAAATCCAGCTTGCAGCTTGGCCCCTGTGGGGCCCTCCAGGTCTTCTCCTGAAGGACGAGCAGATGCAGCAAGGGCAAGCGCGGGTCCAGGGTGGGGGCCGCGACTCCTGCAGAGAACGGGAGGGCTCCAAGCCCCCGCAAGCGGCGTCGAGCAGCTCGGCGACTCGGTCGAGCCAAGCGTCATAGACACCATTGGTGGGACGGTGGCGCAAAAGCTCCCGCGCCACGAGGAGTGCGGCCTGCACGTTCATAAACTCGTGATGAGTGCGAGATGACGACATCATGGCGGGGCTGAAGGCGGGCGTGGTGGTGTGGCTGCCGTGCTGCGCGAAAGGCGATGGCGACGGGTTCTGCATCGACGAGCAGTAGCGCCTGTGGCGGTGTTAGCGGTGGGGCGAACGGGGCGGTGAGGAGCACCGCGGCCAAGGGGCGCCGCCTGGGCGACGCGAGTGGCCCAACGCTCAGTGCGGGCTCATCGAGCTTTGGCCATGGGATCAACGAAGCGGAGATGAAGCGGAAGTGGAAGGAGGACTTCGACGCGCCACTACCTGGCGCGCCAAATGTCGGATTCAGGGCTCCGCAGACCCAAGAAGGTTCGAACTCTAGGGCATGTGCGAAGATCTCAACCAACCCAAGTCTCAAGCTCGCCACCCCACAGCCTAGCCTCGTTGAGTTCACGCGAGCGAGAAAGAAGATGAACACGGCAGTTTACCCAGGTTCGGGCCACCTTGCGGTGTAAAACCCTATTCCTGCTTTGTGGTGGATTGGCCTCACGAGGAGGCTGAGGATAAACTAGTACAATGGATGAGCAGCCTCGCGAGGACTCTGGTGGTGAGGGTGGAACTGATCCGATCTGTCCCTTTCTATGGTGGTGGCTAGCCTATATTTATAGTGGCCTTGGTCCTCTTCCCTCAAAACTTGGGCGGGAAGGGATCCCACAATGGCCAATTTGAAAGAGGACAAGAAGTACATCTAATCCTGACGAAAGGCAGTCTTGGTCTGCAAAGCTTCTGGTCGTGACGCAGGGGTGGGCTCGGCGATGACATTCGTCCTGTCGAGCCCGTGGTCTTGGTCTCGTTGCACCGAAATGGAAAGCTTTGGGGGATTCCTTGGGAACCCACGTCTGTCCTTTCTTCCTAGCACCGAAGAGAAAACTGCCTCCTCTGCGCCCGCCTGGCCATGATCGCCATGGCTCACGTCATCGTAGCCTCGTGAGGCTGGGTACCTGCATAGAAATCTCTGCTCCTCGGGAGGCAACCTGGGAAGGCCGCTCCTCTGGAGGTCTTGATGCCGTCGGCCTCACGAGGCCAGGGGACCTCACGAGGGTCTTGTATTGAAGGCCTTGCCGCTGGGCCGTACTAGGCCGTCGAGGGAGCCATGCCGTGGGCCGCAGGCAGGCAGGTCTAGGTACCCCCGATCCTAGAACGCCGACAGTGCATCGTAGGTCGCCGCCGCTCGTGTCCCAGGAAGGCCACCGCTCCTCCTCTCCCGTCGACGCCAAGGTTGGTGGACTGAGCATCTTCGGTCGATTAGTCACTTGGCGGCGACGTGGAGGCGGGCAACTTTAGTTCCCGGGGCTCCAGAGACGAAGGTTACGGAGGCGAGCTAGAGAGCACCGAGGCGGAACTAGAAACGGTGAAGGTTCAGTTCTCGGGGCTGATGGCCCAACACGGGAACCTGACGCCAGCAGTCATTTAGATTAGGTATTAATTATACTCCAGAGCCCACCTAGCACCGCTTTGATGTATTTCTAATGAAATCCGTCATGTTTATATGAAATCCGGTGTGTTTATATGAAATCCAGCCTTGTTTGAACGAATTTCGTCCAGTTGGTTCAAGTTGTTGTAAAAATGTATGCGGCTACGGGTGGACGGCTGCCTCCCGCATCCGTGACGGCGGACTGGCCCCCCTGTCCGTGGAGGATGCGGGAGGAAATTTACGGGTTGCCGTTGGAGATGCCCTAATGGAGTTGTCAATTTTTTTCATGATGACCAACTAGACCTATCCAGGCTTAATTTTGGTGAGATTGTTTTATTGCTACAGACTAAGGAGGCTGAACGGATTCAATAGTTCAGACCGATCTGTCTCATTAATGCCAACTTCAAAATCTTTGCCAAAGTGGCGACCAATAGGCTCAACGCGGTTGCCGATCATGTTGTTCAGCCATCCCAAACGGCTTTCATGCAAGGACGAAATATACTCGATAGAGTAGTAATCCTTCACGAGACCGTTCATGAGATGCACCAGAAGAACATGTGTGGAGTAGTATTTAAAACCTACTTTCAAAAGGCATACAACAAAGTCAAATGGCCATTTCTCTAACAGACCATGAGAATGAAAGGTTTCTTCGATAGATGGCGCGAGTGGGTCCAAAATTTTGTTACTGGCGGTAGTGTGGCTATCAAAGTCAATGATGGTGTAGGCCATTACCTCCGGATGAAAAAAAGGATTACGACAAGGTGACCCAGTGTCTGCAATGTTACTTAACATTGTCGCTGACATGTTGGCTACTTTGATCAAATGCGCCAAATAGGACGATCAAATTGCAGGAGTAGTGCCACATCTTATGGATGGCGGACTCTCTATCTTGAAATATGCCAATGATACAATTCTTTTTATGGAACATGATCTAGATAAGGCTAAAAATCTGAAACTATTGCTTTCAACTTTTGAGCAAATGTGAGGTCTGAAAATTAACTTCCATAAAAGTGAATTGTTCTGTTTTGGAGAAGCCAAGGAGGCAGCTGCATAATACACTGACTGTTTTGGTTGTGCACAAGGCCAATTCCCGATTAAATATTTGAGAATTTTGATTCATTATCGGCGTCTCACTAATGCAGAGTGGAAACATGTTGAAGAGCGATTGAAGAAACGATTGAGCAGTTGGAAAGGCAAGTTGCTCTCCGTTGCAGGGCGACTAGTTTTGATCAATTCAGTTCTCACAAACATGGTTCTCTACATGCTCTTATTTTCCCAAATTCCCAAATGGGTTCTGCAAAGACTGGATTACTTCAAATCCAGATTCTTTTGGCAAGGAGACAGTGAAAATAAAAAGTGTGTATGCTAACCAAATGGATTTTGGTTCATCGACCAAAAGACCAGGGAGGTTTATGTGTTCAGGACCTCCAGTTCAAAAATGATGGCTTACTGAGTAAATGGTTGTTCAAGCTACTTACCGAGGATGGTGTTTGGCAAACCCTATTGTGTAGTAAGTATCTAGGCCAAAAAGCATTGTCCCAGGCATATTGGAAACCCGGTGACTCACATTTTTGGTCCGGTCTGATGGCGGTAAAGAAACATCTAGTCCGCTTTGGATCATTGGCGATAAAGGACGGCTCCGAGATACATTTCTGGGAGGATAGGTGGCTAGGAAACGCCACTCTTCAGGAACAATATCTAGCCTTGTACCACATTGTACGCGATAAGAATGATACTATTGCGCACGTGCTCAACTCCTCCCCGCCGAATGTATCATTTAGGAGGGATTTGATTGGCCTCCGCCTTGCGTCATGTCAATATCTTCTATCCCGTTTGGATTCGATTAACTTGACACAAGGGCGAGATGTGTTTCGCTGGAATCTCACTACATCTTGATCCTTCACAGTTGACTCTATGCATCATGCACTCTCGCACTCAGAGATTCCCGTGGATAATAATAAACTAACATGTAAATCAAAGATGCCACTAGAAAATTAAGATTTTCATGTGGTATCTTCGGAGAGGAGTTGTGCTAACAAAAGACAATCTCGTTCGACGCAACTGGCAAGGAAGTAAGAAGTGTAGCTTTTGTACTCATGATGAGACAATTAAAACACCTCTTCTTTCAATGCAAGTTTGCGCGTTCTATATGATAAGTCATCCAAATAGCGTCCAGTTTGTATCCGCCCACAAGTGTTGCCAATATATATGGTCACTAGCTTGATGGAATATCAAATACTTTTAGTACACTAATAAGGATGGGAGCGTCTGCCTTATTATGGTCGCTTTGACTATTTAGAAACGATTGTGCTTTTAATAGCAAAACCTCTTCCCCTATGCAGGTTATTTACCTTTATACGCGCTGGCTTCGTATGTGGTCTACGCTACAGCGAACAGAGTACCAATCGTTGTTCAAGGAGGTCTGTATGCGGTTGGAGCGGGTGGCCAGGGAGGTTTTTACCCAACATGGGTGACAACATAATCTCCGGATCGGTCCACCTCCTCCGTCAACATTGGCATAGTTTCGGAGTCATATGGCTTTACTGTTGCCAACTTGTCGTATTTTATATATACTTTGTTAGACTGTTCATTTAAGGTTGTGTGTATCTTAACTATACAGAGACCGGATGTAGCTCATTATGCATTGTATCCACTTGATGCTACATTCTGAGTTAATAAAAAGGGCCGTGCTACGTGTCGGCCGATGGATCTTTTTAAAAGATCCGCCGCCTCGCGAGCCGTCCTTTCTTCTTCTCTAATTTTCTGCAACAATGCTCTTGTTGCAAAACCTCTTCTTCTCTAACTTTCTACAACAAGAGTCATGTTATAAAAATCCCTTCTTTAATTTTGTGCAAGAAGACCTCTGTTGCAAAATATCCTCTTCTCTAATTTCCTGCAACAAGACCCCTGTTGCAAAACTTTTTCTTCTCTATTTTTCTGCAACAAGACCCTTGATGCAAACTTCTCCTTCTCTATTTTTCTGTAACAAGATCCTTGTTGCAAAACATCCATTGCAATAGGACCCAACATCTCCAGCCTATTCTATGTATTCCTACAACAAGACTGTTGTTGCGAAAACTTGCAAGAACGCCAACGACTGCAACAGAGAGAGCACCCCGTGGTCTCTCCAGCGCCCGCGTTTTTACGACGGAGGAAGGACGCCAGTGGCCGCCGCCGATGTGGTGGGGTTGCAGCAATGTGCTTGTTTGAGAAGAGGTGGAGATGAGATCCATGGAAATAGGCAGGGGATGGAGAGATAGAGGTAGGGGATGAGAGAGTCAACAGGAGAATGTGTGGCTGTTGCGTTATGCCTTCTTGAAACAGGTGCCCAGTTGCAAGAACTAGAGTACGGAACATGCATGGTGAGATGAGATCCAGAAAGAGGTTGCGGGTGAAGGTTGGATTCAACGCACGGATAGGAGCGATAAATATATGCGGCCATTTCGATGGAGATAGGGATGAAGGAGAGTAATGGTGCGCTGGCCCATCAAGACGTGTGTGAAGCGTAGACCGTGGCGGATGTGAGAGAAAAGATCCGCTGGTTGACCACTAGTTTTTCCCTAATAAAAACGGCCTTTTATTGAAAAAACAAGTTTGTGTTAAATCAGCTACAGGAAGTAGTAAAAAAAGAAGTAGTACGCTGCTAATTACTACCAGATGGTATATGGATTAAACAATTCTCCTTTTTTTAAGGGGACAACTCTCGCTGATGCACCATATTTCTAGCTGTAGCCTCCAAACCAGCTGTGTGTAATTTGTACTCATGACTTAAATTTAAGAAACTTATATAATTTAAATATTAGACACAATCATTCGTATCAACAGTACAAATTTTAAATTATGATATTTTAAATTATATAAACATTGAACTATACAACGCACGCATAATTATTGAAATGTTTGTATAATTAAATTTATATTTTGAAATGTAGTTTATAAAATTCTATTATTTGAACTTATACATTTTTTATAATTCATAAATAATATTTTAAAAATACGAATGTTTTGGAAATAAATATATGAATACTTATTGAAAATAATTTAATTTGTTTGTAAGTACAATATTTATCATACACAAATATTCAACAGTTATTTTAATTACCGAGATTATAATTTACATACACAAATTTCTAAAAAAATGAACATGTGCAAAATGGACCGCACTGACCGCAGCCCATTGCAGCTTCACGAGCGCCTTTGTTCTAGTACATTGATCCTACTTATCCATTGAAGAGAATACTGAACCAAATGCAAAACAGTGGTTGTTTCCACTGATGCAAATGTTATCACATGAACAGTTCGTCCTTATGGCAGTGACACTTTGGTCTATATGGCATGCTCAACGCAAGGCCATTCATGAGTCTATCTTCCAGAGCCCCCAAGCAACTCATAGTTTTATTGGCAGGTTCATTGAAGATCTGGGCATCATCAGAAATAAGCAGAGAAGCTCGGCTCCAAATGTTGTCTTGCCATGGCCTGGTCAGCGAAGGCCAAAAAAGCCACCCTTGGGATTTTGTAAGATACATGTTGATGCCGGAGTTTTAACAAGAAGAGGAGGCTCAGTAGTGGCCGTTTGCAGAACGAAGGGGGACACTATATGGGCAGTTCGGCACTAGTTGTCGAAGGAGTTGTTGACCTGGCCACCCTAAAAGCTGTAGCTTGCCGGGAGGCTCTCTCCCTAGCAGATGACTTGGGCATCCAAAATTTTGTTGTAGCTTCGGACTGTCAGCAAGTTGTATCAGTTATCAATAGTAGCGCATAGGGGACATATGGAGCAATTATCACTGAAATAAACCTTAGGGCATCTATATTTCATTGTAACTTTTCTTTCAAGAGTCGTGCTATTAATTATGAAGCACATAGCTTAGCCAAGTTTTTACTTTCTAGAGGTCCGGGTCGCCACGGGTTTGGTGTATCCAACGACCAAAGATGTATCCCACACCATGTGGATTTTGATGAATAAACTTGGTTTTACCCCTTAAAAAAACTTATCCATTGAAGACGTGTGAAGATGTGAAGGCTGGCTAGACCTGGTTGCCTGCTACGCTTGTTCGAGACTTGGTTACCATCTTTTACTTGTTAACTTCACTCTGCTGTGACAGATGAGACCCACTAGTCGTAGAGGTGAAAAATGCCATGTGCATTTAAAAAAAAATCCAAGTTTTTTTAAATAATAAAAAACCTGGCAACACGCCCCCTTCTCTCATGTCCAGTGGCTGACAATGGGCCTCACGTGCCTAGTCAGCGCAGATTCCGTATATAGATGGGAGTGTATTTGCATATTCGAACCAAGTTTTTACATCACTTTGATGTATACCGCAATTTTTAGTATCAAATTGATCGTTTGTGTCAACTTCTAGCACCACCAGTGTAACTGACTCGACATAATTCCTACAAACTAAGGGCCTGTTCGATAGTTCTCCACGGCTGCTAAATCCTCAACTCCGTCGCTGGTAGCCAGCAACCAGCTTCTCTCGTCAACTCCCGGAGCGAACAATCTGTTCGGTGCGCTAGCTTCTTGCTAGAATCGATCCGCCAGGCCGAAAGCCCACAAATAACGAATCTGGCCCGTTGTAGCTGGCTCACAGCCCATTGATCAACCTCACCACGTACCATGTACAGCCCATCTAGCTCTCCTAGAGATTCTAAAAAAAATCTATCTCTCTCCTGGTCAACGAAGCACATCAGATCAGAAGCCAACGAGCGGATTGAGAAGCGGATGAGCGATGGACGGCGATGCAGGCGGACTACGAGTCGGGTGGGGTAGCCATGGTCGCCGAAGCGACCTCCTCTGGATCCGGCGAGGCCGTCGGGGGTCAGGGATGGGAGCGGCTGCCGTTACACCCGCATCCTCGGCTTCTCCTAGCGGATTGGAACGGCCGCGACGGATGACGATAGAGATGGCCGGCGGTGAGCGGAGTGGGTGGCGGCCGGCTACTTGGGTGGTCGATGGCCTCGACGGCCTCCTGCTGGCCGGCTCACATGGGTTGTGTGAGGAACGAGAGGAGGAGGAGAACGTGGGGATAGAGCAGTCGTGCGGGGGACGGGCTCGAATCGGTACGCTCGATGTTCACTTGGCGGTGGCAATCGTGCGTAATTTCTGTCAACTCCCGCTCCTTCGATTTCTGGGAGCTCGGGTTTCCCAACTCCACGACTCCACCGATTTTACACTGCGCTGATAGCCAGCTTCTCTATCCCATAGCCGCGATTTGGACCGTTCGGCTGCACTCCGGGCGTGGAGGTGAGGATTTAAGAAGCTGGAGGGCTACCGAACACGCCCTAAATGAGGCCTTTGATTCGTGAACAGAACCACTGTTGCTCAGTAGTACTCCTGTTATGAAACTAAACGAAATCAGTTGCAAAGTTATTGTTGGATGATGCTGTGCTCACGTTAACTATTACCGGATCGATGAATCACATGTCTTCTGAGAGCATAGTGGAGGGAATCAGGGCATATCTGCTCGTGTGGCGTCCGTCAGTTAACTTACATTGAATATCTATCTGTCACGGATATTTTATGATCTTCACGATCAGGCGTCACTGTAGTCAGTTTTCCCTAATAAGATGCACATCGTGCACTCCGGCGACCAACCAAAATGGTCCCTCCTGCATATGCCGCTGAGATTCGCCGGCTTCCGCTCTGGATCTGCCTGGCCGGAGCAAATTCGTTCCTTTCTTTATGTACTGACTTTCTTGCTGTTTTAGTTTCAATTTAGTGGCATTAGTCGAGTTCGAGGAGCTGTCAGCAAGTCACCATCTATTATAATTTGTCAATCGTGGCACAACTGCTTCTGATCAAATGCTTGACAACTGTGTAACTCTCTGGTACCTATTTTTGACTTGGGTCACGATCTGCGCGTCCGATCACCACGCATACTACCTTTTCTGGATCACGATCTACGCCATCGGATGCACGTTTCTCCGTCCTGCTTTTTTCTACGCCATAAACGTCAGCTGTTAGCTACATATACGTGCACAAAGGAAAACTCGGCATCGGCAGTCCCTCTGCGTGCGCGCGTGTCATTTCCTCCGTGGTCGCTGGTGATTTTTGGGGGATCACATATGCGTGGCCGACATGGAGCGCCGACGTGGGTGACGTCGCCCTCGATCGTCGTCTCTCGGCACCACTCGCTGCCGTTGGGCGTTATCGATCCGAACAGGTGGTGAGACAAGGAGCGGGCCACTTGGACGTGGCGTCGCGTACGAGTGCGACGTCGCCCAGCAACTTGACTGGCAGGGACCCTCGCTTCGGCCACGGTTAGAGCATCTGTACCAGACCCCTTAATCGCCGACCCGTACCGCGTGTTTACAGTTCACAAAAAACATGTTTTGCGGCTCGCATGGGTTGTGGCCAATATTCTGTTTTACGGTTCCGCTACGCGGGTTCTGTTCGACCGCAGCCAGCGCGAGCCCGTAAAAACGCGTGGTTTTTCAGAATTTGACACATATCTCACATACGACGGTAATATGAATTCAAATAACATAAAATATGAATATTATGAATCCAAATTACAATGATTATTCAAGTCACCGAATAAAACTAATAATTCAATACAATAATTGTTTCGAATACAACAATGGTACCGATTGCTTGGGAACGTTGCATGGAAAAAAAAATCTACGCACACGCAAAATCTATCCATGAAGATGCATAGCTACAAGAGGGGGAGAGCATCTACATATCCTTATAGATCGCTAAGCGGAAGCGTTTATCACGCGGTTGATGTAGTCGTACTCTTCGCGATCCGATCATGATCCAACCGATCTAGTGCCGAACGGACGGCACCTCCGAGTTTAGCACACGTGCGGCTCGATGACGTCTCCTCCTTCTTGATCCAGCAAGCAGGAGAGGAGAAGTAGATGGGATCACTGTTGGGAACGTTGCATCGGAAACAAAAAATTTCCTACGCTCACCAAGATCAATCTAGGAGATGGACATCTACGAGAGGAGAGATTGCATCTACATACCCTTGTAGATTGCTAAGCGGAAGCGTTAAGAAACGTGGTTGATGTAGTCGAACGTCTTCGCGATCCAATCACGATCCGTCCTGCGAACTCCCGATCCAAGTGCCAAACGGACGGCACCTCCGCGTTCAACACACGTACGGCTTGATGACGCCTTCACCTCCTCGATCCAGCGAGCGATGGTGAAGTAGTAGCTCGAGTCCTCTGGCAGCACGACAGTGTGATGGCGGTGGTGGTGGAGAAATCTCAGCAGGGCTTCGCCAAGCCTCAGGGAGAAGAAGGACTACGAGGGAGAGGGAGGGCAGCGCCGTGGTACTCGTCATGTTCAGGATCTCATCCGAGACTCCGAACAACCTTCGGTAATCACCATAATGACTCAACTATACTTATATCGTCACCAAACGTTAAGTGTGTAGACCCTGCGGGTTCGAGAACTATGCAGACATAACCGAGACACCTCTATGGTCAATAACCAATAGCGGGACCTGGATGCCCATATTGGTTCCTACATATTCTACGAAGATCTTATCGGTCGAACCTCGATGTCAAGGATTCAGCTAATCCCGTATGCAGTTCCCTTTGTCAATCGGTATGTTACTTGTCCGAGATTCGATCGTCGGTATCTCCATACCTAGTTCAATCTCGTTACCGGCAAGTCTCTTTACTCGTTCCGTAATACAAGATCCCGTGGCTAACCCATTAGTCACATTACTTGCAAGCTCATTGTGATACTGTATTACTGAGAGGGTCCAGAGATACCTCTTCATCATCCGGAGTGACAAATCCCAGTCTTGATCCATGCCAACTCAACAGACACCCTCGGAGATACCTGTAGAGCATATTTATAGTCACCCAGTTACGTTGCGACGTTTGGTACACATAAGGTATTCCTCCGCTGTCAGTGAGTTGCATGATCTCATGGTCATAGGAACATATACTTGACATGCAGAAAATGATAGCAATAAACTTGATACGATCATATGCTACGTTCATAGTTTGGGTCTTGTCCATCACATCATTCTCCTAATGATGTGATCCCATTATCAAATGACAACTCATGTCCATGGCTAGGAAACCATGGCCATCTTTGATCAACGAGCTAATTCGGTAGAGGCTCACTAGGGACATGTTGCTGTCTATGTATCCACACATGCATTTGAGTTTCCGGTCAATACAATTATAGCATGGATAATAAACGATTACCATGAACAAGGAAATATAATAATAACCACTTTATTATTGCCTCTAGGGCATATTTCCAACAGTCTCCCACTTGCACTAGAGTCAATAATCTAGTATTACATGGTAATGAATCTAACACCCATAGAGTTCTGGTGTTAATCATGTTTTGCCCGTGGAAGAGATTTAGTCAACGGATCTGCAACATTCAGATCCGTATGTACTTTGCAAATGTTTATGTCCTCCTCCTTGACCCAGTTACGGATGGAATTGAAGCGTCGCTTTATGTGTCTGGTCCTCTTGTGAAACCTTGGTTCCTTGGCCAGAGCAATGGCACCAGTGTTGTCACAGAGCAGAGTCATTGGGTCCAGTGCACTAGGCAAAACTCCAAGATCTGTCATGAATTGCTTCATCCAGACACCTTCCTTTGCTGCCTCCGAGGCAGCTATGTACTCCGCTTTGCATGTAGAATCAGCTACCACGCTTTGCTTGGAACTGCACCAGCTTACCGCTCCCCCATTTAGAATATATACGTATCCGTTTTGAGACTTAGAGTCATCTGGATCAGTGTCAAAGCTTGCATCGACGTAACCCTTTACGACGAGCTCTTGATCACCTCCATAAACGAGAAACATTTCCTTAGTCCTTTTCAGGTACTTAAGGATATTCTTTACCGCTGTCCAGTGATCCATTCCTGGATTACTTTGAAACCTTCCGGCCATACTTATGGCAAGGCTAACATCCGGTCTTGTGCACAGCATCGCATACATGATAGAGCCTATGGCAGAAGCATAGGGGATGACACTCATCTTTTCTCTATCCTCTGTAGTCGCTGGGCACTGAGTCTGACTCAACTTCACACCTTGCAAAACAGGGAAGAACCCTTTCTTGGACTGATCCATTTTGAACTTCTTCAAAATCTTATCAAGATATGTGCTTTGTGAAAGTCCTATTAAGCGTCTCGATCTATCTCTATAGATCTTGATGCCCAATATGAAAGCAGCTTCTCCTAGGTCCTTCATTGAAAAACTCTTGTTCAAATATTCCTTCACGTTTTCCAAAAGTTTTATATTGTTTCCAATCAGCAATATGTCATCCACATATAATATTAGAAACGCTGTAGAGCTCCCACTCACTTTCTTGTAAATACAAGATTCTCCAAAAACTTGTATAAACCCAAACGCTTTGATCACCTCATCAAAGCAAAGATTCCAACTCCGAGATGCTTGCACCAGTCCATAAATGGATCGCTGGGGTTTGCACACTTTGTCAGCATTCTCTGGATCGACAAAACATTCTGGTTGCATCATATACAACTCTTCCTTAAGGAAACCGTTAAGGAACGCTATTTTGACATCCATCTGCCAGATTTCATAATCAAAAAATGCAGCTATTGCCAACATGATTCTGACGGACTTAAGCATCGCTACAGGTGAGAAAGTCTCATCGTAGTCAACTCCTTGAACTTGTGAAAACCCCTTTGCCACAAGTCGAGCTTTATAGACGGTGACATTACCGTCTGCGTCCATCTTCTTCTTGAAGATCCATTTAATGTGAATGGCCTTTCGCCCTTCAGGTAATACTTCCAAAGTCCATACTTTGTTTTCATACATGGATCCCATCTCGGATTTCATGGCCTCTAACTATTTGTTGGAATCCGGGCCCATCATCGCTTCTCCTTAGCTCGTAGGTTCACCATTGTCCAACAACATGACCTCTAAGACAGGGTCGTACCACTCAGGAGCTGTACGTACCCTTGTCGACCTATGAGGTTCGATAGTGACTTGATCCGAAGCTTCATGATCATCATCATTAGCTTCCTCTTCAACTAACATAAGTGCCACAGAAACATCTTTCTGTGCTGCGCTACTCTCTGGTTGAAGTAAAGGTTCAACAACCTCATCATGTTCTATTTTCCTCCCACTCAATTCTTTCGAGAGAAACTCTTTCTCGAGAAAGGACCCGTTCTTAGCGACAAACACTTTGCCTTCGGATCTGAGATAGAAGGTATACCCAACCATCTCTTTTGGGTATCCTATGAAGACGCATTTGTCCGCTTTGGGTTCGAGCTTTTCCGGCTGAAGCCTTTTGACATAAGCATCGCAGCCCAGAACCTTAAGAAACGACAACTTAGGTTTCTTGCCAAACC
The DNA here is from genome assembly GCA_011799875.1 of Thinopyrum elongatum. NCBI lineage: Eukaryota > Viridiplantae > Streptophyta > Magnoliopsida > Poales > Poaceae > Thinopyrum > Thinopyrum elongatum. The sequence goes on from CM022300.1 coordinate 566,645,959, forward strand.
ACAGTTCATACGGTGTCGTCTCCACGGACTTAGATGGTACCCTATTTAAAGTGAATGCACCTGTCTCTAACGCATAACCCCAAAATGAAAGTGGCAGGTCGGCAAGAGACATCAACTCTATATCTTTTGGCATCAATGTTATGAACATGTGTATCATCACTATCGAGATTCAATAAGAATAAACCCCTCACAATGGGTGCATGACCGTAAAAGATATTACCCATATAAATAGAACAACCATTATTCTCTGATTTAAATGAGTAACCGTCTCGCATTAAACAAGATCCAGATATAATGTTCATGCTCAACGCAGCACTACTAGGAAAAGGGCTATAGCTAATATGGACATTAATGGCGCACCACATATGTGGTGCGCCACTGCTGATGCGCCATTAGTGTCCATATCACTAATGGCGCACCACACCCACGGTGCGCCACTACTAACAATTTTTTTTTATTTTTCCAAAACTAGTAATGGCGCACCAGGGCATAGTGCGCCATTACTAGTTTTAACTAGTAATGGCGCACCACACACTCAGTGCGCCACTACTAACAAATTTTTTTTTACTTTTTTTTTGAAAACTAGTAATGGCGCACCCGGGTATAGTGCGCCATTACTAGTTCAAACTAGTAATGGCGCACCACAACCACGGTGCGCCACTACTAACAAATTTTTTTTTTTTTTTGCAAAACTAGTAATGGCGCACCACGTAACAGGTGCGCCATTAGTAACCAGGGTTACTAATGGCGCATTGTTAGGTGGTGCGCCATTGGTAACCTGAGAGCAGTTAGATATTTTGGACAGCCACCTACCACACTCACTTTCCCCACTTCATTCTCTCCACCTCCTCCTCCAAGCTTGTCTCGGCTGCCTCCTCCTCCTCACCTCATTTGCACCATAGATTCACCCAAATTAAATGGTTAAATTTCCTTTTTTTGATAGGTAAGTAAGGGGAAAGCTTTCTTTATGTTGTAGATCTACTTTTTTCTCCCTCCAACAACGTGCACATGCACTTTTTATGGTCTAGATCTACGTATGTTTGTGGTGTTGCATATGTTTGTGGTGTTGCATATGTTTGTGTTTGCAGATACCGGTATTTAAAATGCGATAGTTGCCAATATTTTGCCGGAATGTTGATTCATTTCCGTTTCGGCGAGAATTTGGCACTATGCTTCTTTTTGGTCCTATTTTTAGGCAAAGTCATGCCAAATTTTTTTTGGTCTAAAATATCGTTTTGCTCTACCCCGCAGGCGACCATGGTCCGCATGATGACCGAAGGCATCGTGAATAGGTTTTTGAGCTCCGCGAAGGCCGAGATGCTTCAAAAGAACGAGACGGAGATAAGATGTCCATGTCGAAGATGCAGGCTGAAGAGCCTTATGGACCCGGATTCCGTACAGGTGCGGGACCACCTGCTCTTGCGTGGTTTCATGGATGGCTATCGGTGGCAAGGTGATGAAGATGATTATGAAGTCGTCCATGGGGGCCGGGCAAGAAATGAGGAAGGGCAGCAAGACAACCGCGGCGAGGGCGGGCGAGAAGACGAAGAATCTCCAGGACATGATCACGAAGTAGATGCAGTACACAGTCATCATGTAGAAGATGCCGGACATGATGATGAGGAAGATCAAGACGAAGGGCATGATCATGAAGATGAAGATGCCGGAGCAGACGATGATGGACCATCGATGGGCTGGGTGCAGGACCCTCATATTCAAGAGCTGCTTCTCAAGCAGACGGATAACGCAAGAGCTGCCGCCCGAGAGAAAGCCAAGCTGGATCAACTGGAGATAGACGCGGTTACTCCATTGTATGAAGGATGCAGGCCCGAGGATACCCGCCTGAAAGTAACGCTCATGGCTCTGGAGATGAAGGTAAAACACAAAATGACCGACGCATGCTTCGACGAGAACATGTCATTCTGGCACGAACGTCTTCCCAAGGGGAACAAGTGCCCGACCAGTTTCGAGGAGGCGAAGAAAATCGTGTGTCCTCTGGATTTACCGCACGTGAAATACCATGTGTGCATGAACAATTGCATCATTTATCGGGACGAGCACGCGGAGTCTACCATATGTCCGGTGTGCGGCGTCACTCGATACAAGAAGAGGAAGAAAGCTCCTCGAAAAGTGGTGTGGTACTTTCCGATCACTCCTCGTCTGTAGCGGTATTTCGCGGACCCTAAGGTAGCAAAGCTCCTGCGTTGGCGCGCGGATAGGGAGGAGAAGAAGCGAGAAGATGACGGAAATGATCCGGAGATGAATAAAAAAGACAAGATGCTGAGTCACCCTAAGGATGCGAGCCAGTGGCAAGCGTTGAACTTCGAACACCCAGAATTTGGGAACGATCCAAGGAACATCATGCTGGGCACGAGCACCGATGGAGTCAATCCGTTTGGCAGCCAGAGAAGCACACATAGCACCTGGCCTATGTTTGTGTGGATGTACAACCTTCCCCCTGGTTGTGCATGAAGAGGAAGTACATTCACATGAGTATGCTAATTGAAGGGCCGAAACAACCAGGGAACGACATCAATCTGTATCTGGGGCTGCTGAAAGAGGAGCTAGACACGCTGTGGAAAACGCCAGCCAATACGTGGGACGCCGCAGAGAAAGAATATTTCCCTATGAGAGCCGCACTGCTCACGACGGTGCACGACTATCTCGGTTACAGATATGTCGCGGGGCAGGTGGTCCACGGATTTTCTGGATGCGTCAGGTGCATGGATGACACAACGTATCGCCAGCTAGATAGAGATCCCGGGTCTTCGAAAACCGTGTTCATGGGACATCGAAGGTTGCTTCGCGACGATGACTCATGGAGAAAACGCAAGGATCTGTTCGATGGTGAAACCGAACCCCGAAGACGCCCGCGTACGAGGAGCGGCGAGGAAATAGACGAGCTGTTGAAAAATTGGAAAGAGTGCCCACCACCGGGAAAGAAGCGAAAGGCGCCAGATCCGGGAAAGAAGCGAAAGGCGCCAGAGCCGCTGCTGAAGGTATGGAAAACGAGGTCTGTTTTCTGGGACTTGCCGTACTGGAAGATCCTCCGTGTGCCTCACAGCCTTGATGTCATGCATATCACGAAGAACGTGTGCGAGAGTCTGCCTGGTACCTTGCTCAACATGCCAGAGAGGACCAAAGATGGGCCGAAAGCAAGGGCAGACTTGAAATCAATGGGCATCAGGGAGGAGCTTCACGCTAATGATGATGATGATGAGGCGAAGGACACGGAAAGTCGTCGCAAAGGCAAAAAGGCCAAGAAGATCGGAAATGACTACCCTCCCGCGTGCTTCACTCTAAGTCAGGAGGAGATCGAGCAGTTTTTCACTTGCCTAGTAGGAGTAGAACTTCCTTACGGTTACGCGGGGAAGATAAGCAGATACCTAGACTCAGCGAAGCAGAAGTTCAGCGGGATGAAGTCTCACGACTGTCACGTGCTGATGACGCAGATACTTCCAGTTGCAATCCGTGGGATCATGGACGCGCACGTCCGTGAAACGCTATTTGGCCTATGCAACTTTTTCGACGTCATCTCTCGGAAGTCGGTTGGCGTGAGGCAACTCAGAAGGCTACAGGAAGAGATCGTGGTGATACTATGCGAGCTTGAGATGTACTTCCCGCCCGCATTCTTCGACGTTATGGTGCATCTGCTGGTCCATATCATGGAGGATATCATCCAACTCGGGCCGACGTTCCTGCACAGCATGATGCCGTTCGAAAGGATGAATGGTGCCATCAAAGGATACGTTCGCAACATGTCACGTCCAGAGGGAAGCATAGCCAGGGGCTTTCTGACCAAAGAGTGCATCTCCTACTGCACGAATTATCTAGGCATCGAGAACCCCGTTGGTCTGCCCGTCAACAGGCACCTCGGCAGGCTCACTGGATGGGGTCACCGCGAGGGTCGCCGCGAAATGCATGTCGACTTCGAGGGTCGACTCGCCGACTTTGAAAGAGCAAACCTAGTCGCGCTACAACACATAGACGTGGTCGATCCTTGGGTGGTAGAGCACAAAACCTTTATTGAGAAGACGTACAATGACCGAGGCCAACAGAGGACGGACGGAGATATAATCAAAGAGCACAACTCATGTTTCACGCGTTGGTTCAAGGAGAAGCTTCTGTCGTACCCTTTACATGAGGATTCTTTTGCGGAAGAAAAACTCATATTCGCCTTGTCACAGGGCGCCGAGCACAACCTGATGACCTATGAGGCGTACGATATCAACAGCTACACATTCTACACCGAGGAAAAGGACATGAAGAGCGATGGTTATCAGAACTCCGGGGTAACGATGGAATCCTACACCGGTAACGACAAGGACAGATACTACGGAAGGATCGAGGAGATCTGGGAGCTGAGCTACGCTGGAGAGAAGGTCCCGATGTTCCGTGTCAGATGGGCCAAGAGCGTCCTAAAAGAAGACCGGTATTTCACCACCATGGTTATACCCGAAGCCAAATCCAAGACCGCGGGCGCAAACATCACCGCGAAAAATGATCCATGGGTACTGGCTTCCCAAGTGGACCAATGCTTCTTCATTACCGACCCGTCAAAGCCCAGTCGTATTGTCGTGAGGAGAGGCAAAAGGAAGATCATCGGAATGGATGGAGTCGCCAATGAGCAAGACTTTGACAAGTACGGCGACCCGAAGATGGAACATGATGACGACGATGAAGTGCCATACACCACAAGAAGAAGCAGGACCACCCTACCTAAAGGACGTCCGTTCAAGAGAAGAACTCCATTTGCGAAAAAGAGGGGCAAGAAGATTGTGAAATGATAGCTAGCTAAGATCGATTGTATTTAAATTGTAGTCTTCATTTCTCGATTGTATTTCGACATATGGAAATGACATTTCTTCTGTTCTAGTCCTCATGAATATTTATTTATGTTAATTATGGTATTGAATTTCTAACTCACAAAAAGTATTGAATTTGTTAATATTTTTTCAAATTTGATGATATTTTTTCATATTCATAAATGTTTTACCAATTCACAAATGAATGCAACTAAAAATCCAAAAAAAAGTTACTAATGGCGCACCAGGGGAAGGTGCGCCATTGCTATCACTGTGTTTATGGCGCACCCCTAGATGGTGCGCCATTGCTAACCTTCCCCCCTCTGTATGTATGTGTGTGCTGTCCATCTCGCCAGCCGTTCGTCCTTCTCCCAATCTCACATCTCTCTCAGCCGGAGCAGCGCCCGACCCACTGCGCCGCCGCCCTCGCCCGTGGGACGCATCCGCTCCCAATCCGCGCCCCCGCCGCCTCCCTCTCCCCATCCTCCCCTTCCTCCCCCTCCGACCCCACCCCGCTCGCTCGCTCGCGCGCCGGGACGACGACGATGACCTCGCCTCCGCGTGCCTGTGCTCGCGAACGGCCGACCAGATCGAGCGCGCCAGCCTGATTGCTCCATCGCGCCGTCGTCGAGGTATGCACTCTCTCGAACAATCTTCTCCTCTTCCCTTCCCTTCCCTTCCCTTCCCTTCCCTTCCCTCCCTTCATGCCCTTGGTTTGCTTCCTCAGGCAGGTGCACTCACGCGTCCAGCGGCGAACCCTAGCTGTACCTCGGAGCGAAGACGGCGCCTTCCCCAACACCTCTGTCTGGCACAAGCCCCTCTGGTAAAACTACATCTTTGCCACTTAGTGATGCTCTGTGTGCTTGTTTTCTCGATCCAAATGGGTTACCAAGTTGGAAGTTAACTGCAGATAGATGAGGAAGTTGAAGTATTCAGTGCTATCTTGTGATCATTTCCTTCACACCATCCTGTAGGATGTTTAAGATGTTTTTAAAATGGGCAGTAAAATGACCAAATAATCAGATGTACAGTTTTTCACGATGTACACTCAAAACTAATGACTCTGAATCTCTGCTACTGAACATCATTGCCAATTGTGCAAGGTCTTTGTAAAAATACTTGCTTGCAACTATACATTTGCTGTACATTTGCTTGCAACTGTACATTTGCTTAACTATGGGATCATTTGCTTGCAACTGTCCAAATGGTTTTACTGTCCAAAAAACAGCATAAATTGGAAAACAAGCAATACTTCTAAACCATTTGCTTGCAACTGTCCAAATGGAAATGCCCTACATTTTATGCCCATCTCCAAAGTTCCAATCCAAATATCCCATTTCATTCCATCCATAAGTCCCAGAACAACAATCTGGCTGGGGCCTCCACTCTGAGATCACAGCAATGCAGATGGATGGATGGATAGAGCAGTTCAGTGGAATCTATCTATACTCCTCAAAGTAATACTACTGGTAACAACAAATGGAGTGACAAGAGAAAAGAATAATATTACTACTAGTTGTACTGATTACCATTATCAGATGGCTAAGTGCTAGCTCAGATCTGTCATAAAAACAAATGCAGTATAGGGTTATCTCGGTTTGTCGTCACAATCAGAATTACAATGTGCAATGCAATGCTATAAGGAATGGTCAGATGAGCTGCTCCAGTTGTACTGGTTTTAGAAGTATTGCTTGTTTTCCAATTTATGCTGTTTTTTGATCTTTTATGCCAATTAAGTGTATTACTTGTGATGATGCTGCTGCTGCTGTACTACTTGTGATGCTGCTGCTGCTGTACTACTTGTGATGCTGCTGCTACTTGTGATTTTGTCAAGTGATGCTGCTGCTACTTATGATCTTTTGAAATGACCCCTTTCTCCTGAAATGTTGATTAATTTCCGTTTCGATTGAGAATGGGGCACTCCTAGGTCAAGAAAATTAGCAAAGGTCATGCCCAATTTTCTTGACCTAGAAGGTGCCCGATTCTCAACCGAAACAAAAATTAATCAGCATGTATCTTGACATCAACCAACTTTCTGGACACATCCCTCGACAACTAGGTTATCTTGAGAACTTAGAGGAGTTGTGGCTTTGGAAAGAGGCGTTGGAAAGCTACTCCTACTAGCTAGATGGAGATCTGTGCTCTGCTGTGGCACACACTAGTTAATTAATTAACCAAAACTAATCTCTGGTCAAAATGATGGGCTAATCATGATTAAATGATAGGAGAGGGATGCATGGCAGTGGCACCCATTGGAGCCATACATATATACAAAGCTATAAAAATATTATATAATAGTAGTGATCTAGTGCTTTAGTGGTTGGATTAGTTTAGTATTTTTTTCACACACTTAGACACCCTTGCTTGCCATGTGTGTGAGAGAGATAGTGAGAGGAGACAAGAAGAAGGGGGTTAGGAATAACTCTAGTAGCACCCTCTACAAGCTGCTACTGCTTCCGAATAACCTAACAGCCATTGAAATCTAGTTTGAATCAGAAAAATGTGAGAAAACCCATTGATTGAGGCGGACAACTAGTTGTAGATGAGGAAGGGCATTTGAGGCCCCATCGAGTCTATGAAGATGTGATGGGTCCTGATATATTGACTTGTGGATTTATTTTTTCCTAGACTGCATTTAAGAAATAACTCTAGTAGCCTTTTTTCCTATTTAGAGCGAACATGGCCCACAACGATGAGGCCGGCGGTTCGGGCGGCAAGGCATTCTGGGAGCTGTCCCAGGAGATGGAGGAAGAACCTCAACGCTATGAGGACGCCGCGGAAGACACCGATCCTGACTACACAACCCCTAGTGGCGTCGGGGATGACACCACTGATGGTGCCGCCGAGGATGCCACTACTGATGATGGCAGCGCACGCACAGATGGCAGCCAACCGAAGAGGCAACGGAAGGCCTGGCGCCCGAACGTGCTCGGCACCATCAAGGAGGAATTTACTGAAGTGTCCTCCGGTGGGCATCCAACGGCGCCCAAAGAATTAGTCAAGGGGTATGCGGGACAGCTCAGGTGCATTCTCCGGAGCACCGTCTCGATCAACACCGAGAACCTAAGGCATCGTGACCGAGGGAATTTGCGCAACCTCCTCTTCACGAAGCTGCACGAACGATACAAGTTCCCCGGTGACTGCGCAAACACACGCCTCTCAGGGAATAAAGTGAACAGTGCCGCCCTCACGAAGATGAGCACGGCCCTGGCTACTTGGAGAGCCGCGGTGAAGAGTAGGATTCTAAGAGGTGATAGTTATGAGAAGATCAAGGAGAAAAATCCTTCGATTAGCGAAGCTGACTACCTGGAGTTCAAGATCAAGTGCGAGAGCAATGCATCCGAGGAATCAAGTCAGTGGGGGAAAGATATGCGGGACTTGAACTTAGGGGTCCACACACTCGGTCCCGGCGGTTACAGAGTGGCGGAACCTATATGGGACAAGGAGGACGCGGAGCGTGCCGAGCAAGGCCTACCGCCCGCTTCGATAAATACCGTGACAAGCAGACCAGGAACTATGTCAGGGCCCGGTACAAGGTGGACCCGGTAACAAAGGAGCTTACCACAGATGCGAAGACCAAGGCGCTTGAGCTTGTTCTGGTAAGGAATACACCCCCGCGTAATTAGCTTCATATGGTTGCATTCTAATTAATGAAGCCAAATTTCTAAATGGTTCACGTTCCTTCCACAGGAAACTGAAAGCAGTAGCGCGGGGTCGTCTAAGAGCTCCCCTTGGGACACCACTTGAAATAGGGCGTTGAACGTAATGAAACACAAGGATAAGCTTAGTAAGCCGTCGTCAGCTGGTCGTGTGGCCGGCAAAGGCTTCTCCACGAAATGGTCGGATTACTATACCGCTAGGCGAAAGGAGAGAAAAGACCAGCTCGGAAAGCCAGGAGCGCGAGGTTCAAGAACTCAAGGCACAAGTGGCGCGGATTCCGGAGATAGTCGAAGAGCAAGTGGGAGACCAACTAGGAGCAACGATCACCGCCATTGTGCCTACCTTGATTGAGGGGCTGCAGGCGTGGATTGCGGGCGGCCAACAGGGGCCGCCCCCGATTCCTAGCTTCACGGGCAGCAACTCGCACAACGCGCCGGCGGCGCCATTGGTGTCTCCGGCGGAGGCGGCATTGGTGTCTCCGGCGGAGGCGGCATTGGTGTCTCCGGCGTCGGCGTCGGCATTGGAGCTTAATGCACCCGGGTGTGGGAAGAATACGCCGGCCGGCACCTCAGCAGCAAGCGGCCCCTCCGTCACTTCATCTCCTTGCCTTTGACTGGGCATCCCTGACGCCCTACATGTTTTCACAGGGCGCCGCCGACGTTCCATGCACTCTCCTGCACTTCGTGGATGGCCAGTTGATCGATGTCGCCAAGGCCAAAATCGTTCAACCGGGCAGCCGCGTGTTCCACGGTAATCCGATGCCACCCACCGTGTATAGGGTTCAACTGGTTCGGGTGCTGCCGGGCTGCGACGACTTGTTACCTCCGTTTCGACCCCCTAGGGCCGACGAAGATGATGTGATGACCCTCAGCGCCTGCTTAAGCTGGCCCCTGCTTTGGCCGAAGAGCCAGATTTGTTTGGGGGCGGGGGACACCACCCCACAGACAACACCGCCAGTCGTGCCGGCGCCAAGCCATGGCAAGACCGCCGCAACGCTACCGGACATGCCGGACATGCATATGGCACAGGATCCGGACATGCATATGGCACAGGATCCGGACGACGACGACGGTACATTTACCAACGTCGATAAGTACTTCAACGAACATGGGTACGGTGACGAATTCTTGGGGCCTCCTTCTCAAGAACCCAACCCTACAAAAGACTATCGCGATCTAGCTGGTACCGCGGAGAAACCCAATTGCAACAGGCGTCATCTGGCGTTCAGTTCTCAGGAGACGCCTCCAGCTGCCGCCTTCACCGAGCCTCAGATAGCCAAGGTGCGAAATATTATCAGCCCCAACACACTCAAGAAGGCGGTCTCTGAGCAGAACTCGATCCCATTACAGCAGAAGAAGAAGGGACAGAAAAGAAAGAATAACAAGTAGGGTGCGAGCCAGCCGGCACCGAGTACGACCCGTGCTCAGGATGGGCCACCTTCACCTAAGGATATCTCAAGTAGGGTGCATGTGGCGGGTAGGCCGATGCTACCGACTAATCTGCTCAATGCTGCAACCGGTGCTATGCGGAGTCTGCATGACAGTGTTCTATCTTTGGAGAAGCGGCGTCTCTCCGAGAATGATGTGGCATACCCGGTTTTCGTGGCCAAGGTGCCAGAGGGCAAGGGCTTTGTCGATAGCACCATCGGGGGTATGATCGTCCTGTGGTTTGATGACATCTTCGCTATGTTTAACCTTCATCCGCTGCACTACACCTTCATTCAGCTATTTTCGCTGAGTATGGAGATGCGGATCATTAGAGACAAGACCCCGGACATCGTGATAGTCGACCCCTTCTACATGCGTGCCAAGATCTTGGGCAGCGCTGGGGACCGGCAAGTCGCGAGTTCATACCTCGAAGGCGTCATTCTGGCAAACCCAGATAAGGATAACTTCCTCGTGCCTTACTTTCCCGAGTAAGTCATCCCCTCACCACCCCGTAACATATGATTTCTTAGATTTCAATCATTCTTTTTTTTTCTAACATTCCGTGTTTTGTGCAGTGACACACATTGCACACTCATCCTCTTAAGCCCAAAATATTCCACAACCACGTATTTCGACTTGGACCGTCAGTCGAAGAAAGACTACACAAATATCAAGAAAGTTCTTGATGAAGCTCTTCCTGGCTACGCCAGATCTGGAGGCACCTTCAGTAGGCCAATTCGTAGGTACGGCAAGCACGTGTTCACCCACAATACGACGTTCCCCTGCGTCAAGCAGCCGCCTGGCAGTCAGAAGGATGCCTACTACGCCCTTCATCACATGCGGGCGATCGTACGGGACCATAATCACCTTCTGCTACCAAATAATCTCAAAGATTGGGCCGCACGCTTGTCGGCAATCCAGGACGCGGACATCAGACAAGAATTCTTTCGCATCCAGTCGGAGTTCGCGGAAATCATCCATCAAGATGTCCTTCGTACCTCGGGGCAGTTCTACCTCAGATATCAACCGCCCAACAGTGAGATAGAAACAACGCTACAAATGCAGGCTGACAATGCCCGCGATTTCATGACCATCACGAAAGACGGCGGCTTCATCCACGCTCCGGTCCCTGAGTCGAGTCGAAAGTAGTGATGCTATGTAGTTCTGAAATATCGATTAGCTCTTGTTGTAATTAAACTTTAATGAACTTGTATGTCTCTTTAGTTTGGACAGTCGTTCAACTTATATGTAATCAATGCTATTTATTAGTTGGACCATGAATCGTGCTATTAATGTGTTGCTTTTCTCTTCCGATCCTTTTGTTGCATACTTATATATTGCTTATGTGTTGTCTGTGAATTGCTACTAACGTTTTGTTTGTCTAGTGCATAGAGATGCCGTCGTATGTCGTGTACAAGGGTAAGGTTCCCGGAGTCTACAACGACTGGGAGGAGTGTCAGAGACAGGTTCACCGTTTCAGCGGTAACAGTTACAAAGGGTACACCACTAGGGCGGAGGTGGAAGCTAGATACGCGCGCTATCTAGCAGGAGAGAGGAGGGAGCGGAGGAGGAACCGGATGAAGACCAGTTTCATCGCGATGATGCTCATCGTGACCGCAGCTCTCTTCTATGTGATGGTAGTTTAGATGATCGATATCGACTTGTAATGTGAAGACAAACTCGCTACTCGCGGTCTCGAGACTTGTAATGTTCTAACTTTGTTCAGTATTTTGAATTCGGAGACTAATATGATGAATTGTATTCGGAGACTAATCTTCTATTGTATTTGATAAATCTGCTGTTTATATGTTGTGCTGTCTATATTCTGTGCAGTAATATATTTTGTAACCTGTGCAAATATCAGAAAAGAAAAAAAAATAATTCCTAATATTCATACTAGTGGCGCACCATACTGCACTTTAGTGGCGCACTACAATAAACACACTAGTGTCGCATTATCTAGAAGTGCGCCATTAGTAACCCAGAGAACAAGGTAAATATGGCCCCCTAGGAGGCATAGTAATGGCGCACCGTTTGACATATTAATGGCGCACTGCCTGGTGCGCCACTATTGTCTAGTATACTAATGGCGCACCAGGGGTGCGCCATTAGTATTTATTACTAGTGGCATGATGATAGTGGCGCACCTATAGTGCGCCATTAATGGCCAAAACAGGTGCGCCACTAATTAGCCTTTTCCTAGTAGTTCAGGCACTAAATAACAATTATTCAGGTTCATCACTAATCCCGATGGTAATCGAAGAGCGAGCGTTCCGACGGCGATCACATCAACCTTGGAACCATTTGCCACGCGCATCGTCACTTCGTCCTTCACCAGCCTCCGTCTATTCTGTAGTTCCTGCTTTGCGTTGCAAATATGAGCAACCGAACCGGTATCAAATACCCAGGCACTACAACGAGAGTTGGTAAGGTACACATCAATAACATGTATATCATATATACCTTTGTTGACGTTGGCCCCTTCTTGTCGGCCAGATACTTGGGGCAGTTCCGCTTCTAGTGGCCAGTTCCCTTGCAATAGAAGCACTCAGTCTCCGGCTTGGGTCCAGCCTTGGGTTTCTTCATAGGAGGAGCAACCGCTTTGCCACCTTTCTTGAAGTTTCCCTTCTTTCCCTTACCTTTCTGGAAACTAGTGGTTTTATTCACCATCAACACTTGATGCTCCTTCTGAATGTCTGACTCGGCGGCTTTCAGCATCGCGAACAGCTCGGAGACTGACTTGTTCATCCCTTGCATGTTATAGTTCAACACAAAGCTCTTGTAGCTAGGTGGTAGCGATTGAAGAACTCTGTCAGTGACATCCTCTGGCGGGAGCTCAACTCCCAACTCAACCAGACGGTTGTAGTACCCAGACATTCTGAGTATGTGCTCACTGATAGACCCGTTCTCCTCCGTCTTCTAGGCATAGAACTTATCAGAGGTCTCATACCTCTCGATCCGGGCATTTTTCTCAAAGATAAACTTCAACTCCTGGAACATCTCATATGCTTCATGACGTTCAAAACGCCTTTGAAGTCCCGACTCTAAGCCATACAGCATGGCGCACTGAACTATTGAGTAGTCATTAACACGCGACTGCCAGGCATTCACAACGTCCACAGTCGCTGGAGGGGGTGGCGCACCAAGCGGTGCATCAAGGACATAAGACTTTTGGGCAGCTGTGAGGATAATCCTCAGATTACGGGCCCAGTCCACAAAGTTACTTCCATCATCTTTCAGCTCAGCTTTCTCTAGGAACGCATTGAAATTCAGGGGAGCTACTGCGCGAGCCATTGATCTACAACATAAATTTGCAAAGATAACTTAGACTATTGTTCATGATAAATGATTTCAATTAATCATATTACCTAAGAACTCCCACTCAAATCAACATCCCTCTGGTTGTCCGAATGTAACACGATCCAAATTCACCAACCCAAGTTCGATCATCACGTGAGATGAGGTGGTTTCAATGGTGAACATCTCTATGTTGATCATATCTACTATATGACTCGTGTTTGACCTTTCGGTCTCTTGTGTTCCAAGGCCATGTCCGTACATGCTAGGCTCGTCAAGTTTAACCCAAGTGTTCCGCATGTGCAAAACTGGCTTGCACCCATTGTATGCGACCACAGAGTCTATCACACCCGATCATCACGTGGTGCTTCGAAATGATGAACTTTCGCAACGGTGCACACTTGGGGAGAACACAATTTTATCTTGAAATTTTAGTGAGGGATCACCTTATAATGCTACCGTCGTCCTAAGCAAAATAAGATGGATAAAAAGATTAACATCACATGCAAATCATAAGTGACATGATATGGCCATCAACTTGTGCTTTTGATCTCCATCTCCAAAGCACCAGCATGATCTCCATCGTCACCGGCATGACACCATGATCTCCATCATCATGATCTCCATCTTCGTGTCGCCATCGGGGTTGTCACGCCAGCCATGCTTCTGAAGGAAATATGCCCTAGAGGCAATAATAAAGTTGTTATTTTATATTTCCTTATTCATGATAAAGGTTTATTATTCATGCTAGAATTGTATTGATCGGAAACTTAAATACTTGTGTGAATACATAAACAAATACCGTGTCCCTAGTAAGCCTCTATTAGACTAGCTCGTTGATCAAAGATGGTTAAGGTTTCCTAACCATAGACATGTGTTGTCATTTAATAACGGGATCACATCATTGGGAGAATGATGTGATGGACAAGACCCATCTGTTAGCTTAGCATAATGATCGTTCCGTTTATTGCTATTGCTTTCTTCATGTCAAGTACATATTCCTTCGACTATGAGATTATGCAACTCCCGGATACCGGAGGAATACCTTGTGTGCTATCAAACGTCACAACATAACTGGGTAATCATAAAGATGCTCTACAGGTATCTCCGATGGTGTTTGTTGAGTTGGCATAGATCGAGATTAGGATTTGTCACTCCGAGTATCGGAGAGGTATCTCTGGGCCCTCACGGTAATACACATCATAAGAAGCCTTGCAAACAAAGTGACTAATGAGTTAGTTACAGGATGATGTATTACGGAACGAGTAAAGAGACTTGCTGGTAACGAGATTGAACTAGGTATGAAGATACCGACGATCGAATCTCGGGCAAGTAACATACCGATGGACAAAGGGAATTACGTATGTTGTCATAACGGTTTGACCGATAAAGATCTTCGTAGAATATGTAGGAGCCAATATGGGCATCCAGGTTCCGCTATTGGTTATTGATCGGAGAGGTGTCTCGGTCATGTCTACATAGTTCTCGAACCCGTAGGGTCCGCACGCTTAACGTTCATTGATGATATAGTGTTATATGAGTTATATGGTTTGGTGACCGAATGTTGTTGTCCCGGATGAGTCACGGACATGACGAGGAGACTCGAAATGGTCGAGAGGTAAAGATTGATATATAGGACGATGGTATTCGGACACCAGAATAGTTTCGGAGTGTACCGGGTAGTGATCCGGATCACCGGAAAGGGTTCCGGGAGGCCCCGGGAGGTCTATGGGCCTAATGGGCCAAGGAGAGGCACACACCAACCCACAGAGGGGCTGGCGCGCCCTCTCCCTGGCCGCTGGCTCTAGAAGAAGGAAAGGTGGGGGGGCACCTCCTCCTGCCTTTCCCCCCTTGTGGGAGAAAGGAAAGGGGGGGGGGGCACCTCCTCCTGCCTTTCCCCCCTTGTGGGAGAAAGGAAGGGGGGGGGGGGGCACCTCCCCCTTCCTTGCCCTTGGGGCCAAAAGAAGGAAAGGGGGGCGGCCTAGGGCAAGCCCAAGTAGGATTGGGACCTACTTGGGGTGACCCTTGGCCTCTCCCCTCTCCCTCCCACCTATATATATGAGGGAGGGGGGCGCCTAGCACAACACAACATTGTCTTAGCCGTGTGCGGCGCCCCCCTTCACCGTTTACACCCCCGGTCATATTTTCGTAGTGCTTAGGCAAAGCCCTGGGGAGATAGCTTGACCATCACCGTCACCACTCCGTCGTGCTACCGGAACTCATCCACTACCTCGCCGTCTTGCTGGATCAAGAAGGCGGAGGACGTCATCGAGCTGAACGTGTGCTGAACATGGAGGTGCCGTACGTTCGGTGCTCGATCGGTTGGAACGCGAAAAAGTTCGACTACATCAACCGCATTGTCAAACGCTTCCACTTACGGTCTACGAGGGTACGTAGACACACTCTCCCCTCTCGTTGCTATGCATCTCCTTAATAGATCTTGCGTGTGCGTAGAATATTTTTTTCTTTTCCATGCAACGTTTCCCAACAGTGGTATCTGAGCCAGGTCTATGCGTAGATGATATGCACGAGTAGAACACAAAGAGTTGTGGGTGGTGTTAGTCATACTGCTTACCACCAACGTCTTATTTTGATTCGGCGGTATTGTGGGATGAAGCGGCCCGAACCAACCTTACATGTCCACACACATGAGACCGGTTCCACCAACAGACATGCAACTAGTTTTGCATAAAGGTGGCTGGCGGGTGTCTGTTTCTCCTACTTTAGTTGAATCGAATTTGACTACGGCCGGTCCTTGAAGAAGGTTAAAACAACAAACTTGATGAAACACGTTGTGGTTTTTGCTGTAGGTAAGAACGGTTCTTGCTAGAATCCCGTAGCAGCCACGTAAAACTTGCAACAACAAAGTAGAGGACGTCTAACTTGTTTTTGCAGGGCATGTTGTGATGTGATATGGTCAAGATATGATGTGATATATGCTGATGTATGATATGATCATGTTCTGTAATATCGACAACCAGCAGGAGCCTTAGGGTTGTCTCTTTATTGTATGAAGTGCAACCGCCATGTAATTGCTTTACTTTATCACTATGCGTTAGCGATAGTTGTAGAAGCAATAGTTGGCAAGATGACCACGATGCAACGATGGAGATCAAGGTGTCGAGCCGGTGACGATGGAGATCATGATGATGCTTCGAACATGGAGATCAAAAGCACAAGATGATGATGGCCATATCATGTCACATATTTTGATTGCATGTGATGTTTATCCTTTATGCATCTTATTTTGCTTAGAACGGCGGTTGCATTATAAGATGATCTCTTCACTAAATTCCAAGATAAAAGTGTTCTCCCTGAGTATGCACCGTTGCCAAAGTTTGTCGTTTCGTAGCACCACGTGATGATCGGGTGTGATAGACTCTATGTTCACATACAACGGGTGTAAGACAGTTTTGCACATGCAAATACTTGGGTTAAACTTGACAAGCCTAGCATGTACAGACATGGTCTCGGAACACTGGAGACCGAAAGGTCGAACATGAGTCATATAGTAGATATGATCAACATAGAGATGTTCACCATTGATGACTACCCCATCTCACGTGATGATCAGACATGGGTTAGTTGATTTGGATCACGTATCACTTAGATAACTTGAGGGATGTTTATTTAAGTGGGAGTTCATTAGTAATTTGATTAATTGAACTTAATTTATCATGAACTTAGTCTTATAGTTTTGCATATCTATGTTGTAGATCAATGGCTCGAGCTACCGTTCCCCTGAATTTTAATGCGTTCCTAGAGAAAGCTAAGTTGAAAGATGATGGTAGCAACTACACGGACTGGGTCTGTAACTTGAGGATTATCCTCATTGCTGCACAGAAGAATTATGTCCTTGATGCACCGCTAGGTGAAAGGCCTGCTGCAGGAGCTGAAGCTGATGTTATGAACGTCTGGCAAGCTCGATCTGATGACTACTCAATAGTTCAGTGTGCCATGCTTTACTTCTTAGAACCAGGACTTCAAAGACGTTTTGAACGTCATGGAGCATATGAGAAGTTCCAGGAGTTGAAGTTAATATTTCAAGCAAATGCTCGAGTTGAGAGATATGAAGTCTCCAACAAGTTCTATAGCTGGAAGATGGAGGAGAACAGTTCTGTCAGTGAACACATACTCAAAATGTCTGGGCATTATAATCACTTGACTCAGCTGGGAGTTGATCTTCCAGTTGATTGTTTTATTGACAGAGTTCTTCAATCACTGCCACCAGGCTACAAAGGCTTCGTGATGAACTATAATATGCAAGGGATGAATAAAACAATTCCCGAGCTCTTCGCAATGCTTAAGGCCGCGGAGGTAGAAATCAAGAAGGAGAATCAAGTGTTGATGGTTAACAAGACCACTAGTTTCAAGAAAAAGGGCAAGGGAAAGAAAGGGAACTTCAAGAAGAATGCCAAGCAAGTTGCCACTCCCGGGAAGAAGCCCAAAGCTGGACCCAAGCCTGAAACTGAGTGCTTCTACTGCAAAGGGACTAGTCACTGGAAACGGAATTGCCCCAAATACTTGGCGGATAAGAAGGATGGCAAAGTGAACAAAGGTATATTTGATATACATGTTATTGATGTGTACCTTACTAATGCTCGTAGCAGCGTCTGGGTATTTGATACTGGTTCGGTTGCTCATATTTGTAACTCGAAACAGGAGCTCCGGAATAAACGAAGATTGGCTAAGGACGTGGTGACGATGCGCGTCGGGAATGGTTCCAAGGTTGATGTTATCGCCGTCGGCACGCTACCTCTACATCTACCATCGGGATTAATTTTAGACCGGAATAATTGTTATTTGGTGCCCGCGTTGAGCATGAACATTATATCTGGATCTTGTTTATTGCGAGACGGTTATTCATTTAAGTCAGAGAATAATGGTTGTTCTATTTATATGAATAATATCTTTTATGGTCATGCACCCTTGAAGAGTGGTCTATTCTTGTTGAATCTCGATCGTAGTGATACACATATTCATAGTATTGATGCCAAAAGATGCAAAGTTGATAATGATAGTGCAACATACTTGTGGCACTGCCGTTTAGGTCATATTGGCGTAAAGCGCATGAAGAAACTCCATGCAGATGGACTTTTGGAATCACTTGATTATGAATCATTTGATACTTGTGAACCATGCCTCATGGGCAAGATGACTAAAACTCCATTCTCCGGAACAATGGAGCGAGCTAATGACTTATTGGAAATAATACATACCGATGTATCCGGTCCGATGAGTGTTGAGGCACGCGGTGGGTATCGTTATTTTCTGACCTTCACAGATGATTTGAGTAGGTATGGATATATCTACTTAATGAAACACAAGTCTGAAACATTTGAAAATTTCAAAGAATTTTAGAGTGAAGTGGAGAATCATCGTAACAAGAAAATAAAGTTTCTTTGATCTGATCGTGGAGGCGAATATTTGAGTTACGACTTTGGCCTTCATTTAAAACAATGGGGAATAGTTTCACAACTCACGCCACCTGGAACACCACAACGTAATGGTGTGTCCGAACGTCGTAACCGTACTTTATTAGATATGGTGCGATCTATGATGTCTCTTACCGACTTACCACTATCGTTTTGGGGTTATGCATTAGAGACAGCCGCATTCACGTTAAATAGGGCACCATCTAAATCCGTTGAGACGACACCGTATGAACTGTGGTTTGGTAAGAAACCTAAGCTGTCATTTCTTAAAGTTTGGGGTTGCGACACTTATGTTAAAAGGCTTCAGCCTGATAAAGGTTGAACCCAAATCGGAGAAGTTCATCTTCATAGGATACCCTAAGGAAACAATTGGGTACACCTTCTACCACAGATCCTATGGCAAGATCTTTGTTGCCAAGAATGGGTCCTTTCTAGAGAAGGAGTTTTCTCTAGAAAGAAGTGAGTGGGAGGAAAGTAGAACTTGATGAGATAATTGTACCTTCTCTCAAATTAGAGAGTAGCACATCACAGAAAACTGTTCCAGTGATGCCTACACCAACTAGAGAGGAAGCAAATGATGATGATCATGAAACTTCAGATCAAGTTACTACTGAACCTCATAGGTCGACCAGGGCACGATCCGCACCAGAGTGGTACGGTAATCCTATCATGGAAGTCATGTTACTAGACCAAGGCGAACCTACGAACTATGAAGAAGCTATGATGAGCCCAGATTCCGAAAAATGGCTTGAGGCCATGAAATCTGAGATAGGATCCATGTATGAGAACAAAGTGTGGACTTTGGTGGACTTTCCCGATGATCGGCAAGCCATAGAAAATAAATGGATCTTCAAGAAGAAGACTGACGCTGATGGTAATGTTACTATCTATAAAGCTCGACTTGTCGCGAAAGGTTTTTGACAAGTTTAAGGAGTTGACTACGATGAGACTTTCTCACCCGTAGCGATGCTTAAGTATGTACGAATCATGTTAGCAATTGTCGCATTTTATAATTATGAAATCTGGCAAATGGACGTCAAAACTGCATTCCTTAATGGATATCTTAAAGAAGAGTTGTATATGATGCAACCAGAAGGTTTTGTCGATCCTAAAGGTGCTAACAACGTATGCAAGCTCCAGCGATCCATCTATGGACTGGTGCAAGCATCTCGGAGTTGGAATATACGCTTTGATGAGGTGATCAAAGCATATGGTTTTATACAGACTTACGGTGAAGCCTGTATTTACAAGAAAGTGAGTGGGATCTCTGTAGCATTTCTGATATTATATGTGGATGACATATTGTTGATTGGAAATGATATAGAATTTCTGGATAGCATAAAAGGATACTTGAATAAGAATTTTTCAATGAAAGACCTCGGTGAAGCTGCTTATATATTGGGCATCAAGATCTATAGAGATAGATCGAGACGCTTAATAGGACTTTCACAAAGCACATACCTTGATAATGTTTTGAAGAAGTTCAAAATGGATCAGTCAAAGAAAGGGTTCTTGCCTGTGTTACAAGGTGTGAAGTTGAGTTAGACTCAAAGTCCAACCACTGCAGAAGATAGAGAGAAAATTAAAGTTATTCCCTATGCCTCAGCCATAGGTTCTATAATGTATGTTATGCTGTGTACCAGACCTGATGTGTGCCTTGCCATAAGTCTGGCAGGGAGGTACTAAAGTAATCCAGGAGTGGATCACTGGACAGCGGTCAAGAACATCCTGAAGTACCTGAAAACGACCAAGGATATGTTTTTCATTTTTGGAGGTGACGAAGAGCTCGTCGTAAATGGTTACGTCGATGCTAGCTTCGACACTGAACTGGATGACTCTATGTCACAAACCGGATACATATTTATATTGAATGGTGGAGCTGTCAGTTGATGCAGTTCCAAGTAGAGTGTCGTGGCGGGATCTACGTGTGAAGCAGAGCACATGAAGGAGTCTGGATGAAGTAGTTCATATCCGATCTGGGTGTAATACCCAGTGCATCGGGTCCAATGAAAATCTTTTGTGACAACACTGGAGCAATTGCCTTGGCGAAGGAATCCATGTTTCACAAGAGAACCAAACACATCAAGAGATGCTTCAACTCCATTCATGAAAAGGTCAAGGATGGAGACATAGAGATTTGCAAAATATATATGGATCTGAATGTGGCAGACCCGTTGACTAAGCCTCTTCCGCGAGCAAAACATGATCAGCACCAAGACTACATGGGTGTCAGATTCATTACAATGTAATCTATATTATTAACTCTAGTGTAAGTGGGAGACTGAAGGAAATATGCCCTAGAGGCAATAATAAAGTTGTTATTTTATATTTCCTTATTCATGATAAAGGTTTATTATTCATGCTAGAATTGTATTGATCGGAAACTTAAATACATGTGTGAATACATAAACAAATACCGTGTCCCTAGTAAGCCTCTACTAGACTAGCTCGTTGGTCAAAGATGGTTATGGTTTCCTAACCATAGACATGTGTTGTCATTTGATAACGGGATCACATCATTGGGAGAATGATGTGATGGACAAGACCCATCTGTTAGCTTAGCATAATGATCGTTCAGTTTATTGCTATTGCTTTCTTCATGTCAAATACATATTCCTTCGACCATGAGATTATGCAACTCTCGGATACCGGAGGAATACCTTGTGTGCTATCAAATGTCACAACGTAACTGGGTGATCATAAAGATGCTCTACAGGTATCTCCAAAGGTGTTTGTTGAGTTGTCATAGATCGAGATTAGGATTTGTCACTCCGAGTACCAGAGAGGTGTCTCTGGGCCCTCTCGGTAATACACATCATAAGAAGCCTTGCAAGCAAAGTGACTAATGAGTTAGTTACAAGATGATGTATTACGGAACGAGTAAAGAGACTAGCCGGTAACGAGATTGAACTAGGTATGAAGATACCGACGATCGAATCTCGGGCAAGTAACATACCGATGGACAAAGGGAATTACGTATGTTCTCATAACGGTTCGAACGATAAAGATCTTCGTAGAATTTGTAGGAGCCAATATGGGCATCCAGGTTCCGCTATTGGTTATTGACCGGAGAGGTGTCTCGGTCATGTCTACATAGTTCTCGAACCCATAGGGTCCGCACACTTAACGTTCGTTGATGATATAATGTTATATGAGTTATATGATTTGGTGACCGAATATTGTTCGGAGTCCCGAATGAGATCATGGACATGATGAGGAGTCTTGAAATGGTCGAGAGGTAAAGATTGATATATATAGGACAATGGTATTAGAACACCGGAATAGTTTCGGAGTGCACCGGGTAGTCATAGGATCACCGGAAGGGGTTCCGGGAGGCCCCGAGAGGTCTATGGGCCTAATGGGCCAAGGAGAGGCACACACCAGCTCACAGAGGGGCTGGCGCGCCCTCTCCCTGGCCGCCGGCCCTAGAAGAAGGAAGGGGGGCGCCACCTCCTCCTGCCTTTCCCCCTTGTGGGAGAAAGGAAAGGGGGGGGGGGGCACCTCCCCCTTCCTTCCACTTGGCGCCAAAAGAAGGAAAGGGGGGTGGCCTAGGGCAAGGCCAAGTAGGATTCAGACCTACTTGGGGCGCCCCTTAGCCTCTCCCCTCTCCCTCCCACCTATATATATGAGGGAGGGGGCGCCTAGCACAACACAACATTGTCTTAGCCGTGTGCGGCGCCCCCCTCCACCGTTTACACCCTCGGTCATATTTTAGTAGTGCTTAGGCGTAGCTTTGCGGAGATAGCTTCACCATCATTGTCACCATGCCGTCGTGCTACCGAAACTCATCCACTACCTCGCCATCTTGCTGGATCAAGAAGGCGGAGGACGTCATCGAGCTGAACGTGTGCTGAATGCGGAGGTGCCGTACGTTCAGTGCTCGATCGGTTGGAACGCGAAAAAGTTTGACTATATCAACCGCGTTGTCAAACGCTTCCTCTTACGGTCTACGAGGGTACGTAGACACACTCTTCCCTCTTGTTGCTATGCATCTCCTTGATATCCAATGGGCCGGCGCCCCGAGGACCCCTTAGTCCATGACTCCCTCAGTAGCCCCTGAACTGGCCTCCAACGCCAAGGCTTGTATCCGGCATCCGCTCACCCAACAGTGTTCGTCTTGCGAGGAGAGTTCTTCTGTATGCTTTGTTCATGTTCGGAGCCAAGTGATGTCCGGAATCCGAAATGGCAATTTTACTTAACAACGAAGGCAATAACAAAAAACCGTTCAAGTGTAAACAGTGCCTTCATCTGACAACTTTTTCTCTTTCAACGAAGAGTCACCTCTGGCCATAACGTCGAGTGGTTGGTATTACTCGGGGCGTGGCTCGAGGCCCACCCACACTTGACACATCTCATCGAGGTGGGGATCATGTCCCGCCTTTTAGGGGATATGATCAATGATTTCGATTATCCACCCCGCACATAACGTTGCGAGCGTATCGGGAAGTGGAGAAGCCAACGGCATGAAAAAGGAACTCGTGGCTTGTCAACAGCCTATAAAGGGGGAGCTACAACAGTCTGCATCCCATGCCTTCTTCCACCTTCCGCTCACGCAGATATTCAGAGCTCCAGCACCCCTTTTCCTTGCTCCCACAGCAAATCCCACCTCGTCTCCTTCAGCCATGGCCGGATCCGGTGCCAACGGGAAGTGGGAGGCCTCCATCGTCACCGAAGGCGACATCGTGAAGTTGAAGGAGGCCGGCTACTTGTCGGCCAACATTGCTCATCGGGCCCCCGAAGCGGGCCAAATCGTCCCCACGCCCAGGGCGGGCGAAAGGGTTGTATTCCTCCACCATTTACTTAGGGGGCTGGGATTTCCCCTGCACCCCTTTGTGAGGGGGTTGATGTTTTTCTATGGGCTAGATTTTCACAATCTAGCCCCCAACTCCCTTCTCCACATCTCGTCCTTTATCATCTTCTGCGAGGCCTTCCTCCGAGTCCAGCCACACTTCGGCTTGTGGCTAAAGGTGTTCAAAGTCAAGCCCAAGGTGGTCGGCGGCGATCATGCGGACTGTGGCGGGGCCATGATCAGCAAACTAACGCGGGTCCAGTGGCCAGGGGGCCACTTTGTTGACACCGTCAAAATGTGGCAGAAGGAATGGTTCTATATCACCGAGCCAAGGGGAGCCGGCTGGACGGCGGCTCCCGCATTCAGATCCGGACCCCCTACCAGGCTGGCCCCATGGATCACCAAAAGCCCGGACTGGGGGTCCGCTGACGACTTGAAGGCGCTGCAGAAGCGCGTCGTCAGCGTAATGGAGACCGGCACGAAGCTGGTCAACGTGATTCAGATCATGCTCCATCGTTGACTCCTCCCGCGCCAGGAGAGGGCCAAGCCAATGTGGGAGTATGACCCCGAAGATCCGGCCACCGTGCAACACCTCTTTGGCACGACCCACAAGAAAGTGTGGAGTCTGCTATGCAAACCGCAGAAGGAGTGGCCGGTCAAGGGGGAGGACATCGACATCGACGCTGCGAAACCTCCGAGGAAGGTAAGCGACACATGTCTTATCATGAATTCGAATATTAGCACCATACGATTTGGTCCGAACCTCTTTATGTGGATTTTGCAGGGCTGGCTTGCCAAGGCCGAGAAGATCAGCAGCCCAGCGCCGCTGCCAGAAGGGCCCCGATTTGAGCAGCTAGATAAGATGTTGGTCATGGTGCCTTACAAGGTGCCCGACAAGAAGGGCAAGAGGACGGAGGTGCCGGAGGCCCGAGAGGGCCTCCGTCGTAGAGCCTGTCCGGACAGCAGTGTAACACCCCTTGTAATTAACCACAGTGATCACCCTTAGTTAATGCCATGTCAGCAAGTTTAACAGTGCCTATTCATCATTTGCATCATAATGCATTTCAAACTCATAATTCAAACTTCCAAATTAATTTAAAGTGAAAATAAAAGTTGTTCAAATCCAGAAACTAAAATGTTCATAATATTGTAAATAATCCAGAGACAATTCTAAAATTATAATCAACATATACTAAATTAGTTATGTGCCTCTAACAGCAACAAAACAGAGATATTTAATCCATATTCATTTAATAAAAATCCAAATGAAAAGATATGGACATCAAACCATTTTCTAGCAGTGGCTAATTTTGCACTGTAATTATTGGGCTAAGTCACATATTTTGCAAAACTCAATTGGTGGCTAAACTATTTGCAAAACAGAAATAAAAGAAGAAAGCAGAAAAAGGAAACAGAAGAAAAAGAAAAGGGCCCGTGTTACTAGGCCTAAGTGGCCATAGTGCCGGCCCAGCCCGCCTAGCCTCTTCCCCACCTCCCGCACTGCTCACCCGCGCCGCTGTCGCCGTGCGCGCGGACTGCGCGCCGGCCCCCCTGATCGTTTGCTCGACACCGCGCCGCCCCGCGCCCACCTAGTGGGTAAGAGCCCCCTCGCCCGTCTCCTTGAACCCTAGCTGCTACCCATTCGCCCCCGTGCGCCCCTCTCTCTCTCGTTTCCCACCTCGCCGAGAGTCGCCGCCGCCACCGTCGTCGATCCCGCGCCCACCATTCCCGTTCGACCTCGCCAAGATGTCGTAGCGCACCGCCGTCGAGCTCCACTTCGTCTGGTGCAAGCCGTTGGTGCTGGGGAGCGCTACACCGAGCCTCTCGACGCCTTCTTCCTCCTTGGTCCCGACGCACTCCGGCGATGAATCCGGCAACGTCGAGCCCTCACCGAGCCCACTGCCTATCCCTACCGCACCACTGTGAGCTCACCTCCGTTTCTCCCCTCTCTCTGCCGTTGCGTACGCCTGCTAGCTAGACACCCTCCATAGCCGTAGCTCACCGCTGCCTCGCTCCGTCGCCGCCGTAGCCACCGTTATCGTAGCCCGCGCCCGAGCTTCGTCTCGTGCTCCTGGGTCTCCCAGGGAGCCAAAGCACCCCCTGGCTCGCCTTGCCTTGCCTCCTAGCGCCACCTTCGCACTCGCCCGAGCCCCGACGTCCGCCCCGCTTGCCGCCAGCGACGCTGCGGTCCTCCTCCGGCCGAGCCACTGCCCCTATTAGATGTGCGGCTTCACCCGCGTCCGAACGCGCCACTCCGTGCGACAAACGGTGGCTGGAGGCGTGATCCCGACCACCTCCCGAGCCGCGCCGCCGCAAAAATGCGCCCGTCGGCGTTTGAACGCCGGCCGACCGACGTGGCGCCCACGTGGCCTCCCCTGTGAGGCTGACGGGTGGCCCGGTGGGTACCGTTGACTAGTTGACTAGGTCAACCCTTTTACTGTTCACCGCTGACTCTGTCAGGTGTGTCCCGCGTGTCAGTTAATTTAGTTAGTGCTAATCAACTACTAATTACACTGACAGTGGGGTCCCACTTAGCTAATTAACTCTGCAAATTAGTTCAGTTAACCCACTGTCTATGACAGGTGGGTCCCGCAAGTCAGGTTTGACCTTGACCAGGCGGTTTGACTCGCTGACCTCATAGTGACGTCAGGCTGACGTATTAACTTATTTCTGATAAATTGAATAATTCTAGAAAATACTAAAATCTTTAGAAAATCGTAGAAAATAAACCGTAGCTCAGATCAAAAAACTGTGTACATGAAAGTTGATTAGAACGATGAGACGAAGCTGACCATGCCCTCTATTTCCGTGTCGGGACCCTCTACGGAGGTGAACCCGCAACCTTTAGCCTGATTTCGGTAAATGAATAGTGCATACCTACAGGTTAATAATTCCAACTTAAATCCTAAAATAGCTAATATTATTTAGACATGTCTTTAGGCAACCCTGCACTGCACGTTAGTATAGCCTGCTCTGTGTTGCATATGTTTGCCGTGTATTTATCAGTTTCTTCCCACTCTTCTCTCTCGGTAGATCCCGGTACCGATGTAGTCCCCGAGACCGACGCAGCTCCGGTGATTGGCTACACTACCGACGACCTTGCCTTTGCCGCCGAGCAACCAGGCAAGCACCCCCCTTTTGAGCATGCCTATATCGCCGATTCTCTTCTCTCTTGTGTTTGCATTAGAATTGCTGCTGCTACTGCTTTACCTATTCTGATGCATAGCCTATTTATTGTAACCTGCTATTGAAACCTTACCTGCTTATCCTAAACTGTTTAGTATAGGCTGGGTAGAGACCTACTAGAGACACCACTTTGTCCCCAGTTGCCCCACTGGATTATCAGATGACTCGATCAACGGGATCGACAGCCAGACCCTTGTGACGCCCCCGGCTCAATCGTGCACTAATCATACACGCAAATGCACACGATCAAGCCTAAGGACTCACGGGAAGATATCACAACACAACTCTAAAACATAAATAAAGTCATACAAGCTTTATATTACAAGCCAGGGGCCTCGAGGGCTCGAATACATAAGCTTGCGTACAAGCGTCAGCGGAAGCATCAGATATCTGAGTACAGATATTAAAAGAGGAAGAGAAAGGCCTTTAGAAAGGCGGGGCAAAATAAAACACTACGATCGAAAGGCGCAGGCCTCCTGCCTGGGACCCTCCGATCCTACTCTAAGTCATCAGCCAACTCGTCGTAGTAACCATCCTCAGGGTAGTAGTAGTAATAGTCGATCGACGAGGCATCTGTCTCAGGGGGCTCCGTCCTCTGGTCACGACAAACTGATATGGGGAGAAAAGGAAAACAAAGCAACCATGAGTACTCAGAAGTACTCAGCAAGCAAGGATCTACACTACATATGCAACATTTTCAAAGGGAGGCTGTATATGTGGACTGGGCTGCAGAAATGCCAGAATAGAGAGAAGGCCTAGTCCTATCGAAGTCTAGCATCTTCAGCGGTCTTGCAGCAACAGAAGAGAGTAGGACAATACAATATAATGTAGCATTATCATTAAGTCTCATCCTCACCCAGAGATCCTTTCTCGACTCCCTGCGAGAAAGCAATCCCAGAGCCATACGGTCATCAACCTCGTCCTGAGATCCCTTCTCAACTCCCTGCGAGAAGCAATCCCAGAGCCATAGTATCCAAGTATCCAGTTCTAAAATGTATCAATCAGGATACAACTCCGAGTGTCCTTTACCGTAGGACCGGCTATCGATAGAAGTTTTCTTCCCTGCAGAGGTGCACCAACTTACCCAACACGCTCGATTAACTCCGACCGGACACACTTTCCTGGGTCATGCCCGGCCTCGGCCAAACGACACATCGCAACCCTACCTAGAGCTCAGCAGAGAGGTCCCCGTCGGTCTACATCCTAAGCGCTCAGAGGTCTTGGGCCATCGCCCTGTGCACTCCGAGTCGTTGCGTGCAGGGGGAAGCCAGGCACCAGGGGGGCGCCGGTCCGTCCCGGCCGCAAGGCTGAACTAGACGTCTGACAGAGCTTTCGGCTGATGCTACGATGCAGAACGCCCATACTATGCCCACGTGATGGTTAGTGCTATCAGGCCAGAGACCTGCTCGGATCAAATATCCAAATCGTTAGTGGACTAGGGCTTGCGGTAACGAGCAGAGACTCACGAAAGATGTGACCCCGTCGCCCCGTCTCGAGGACTTGCTGCAAGGGTTAAGAATGCCCAGCCGCGCCTCGTATTCATCACTCGGGCACCACACTGGCAACCCGTCTTCACAACACTCTCCACTTAGGCGCACGCGGGTACCCCTCAGGGTCGACCCGCCTTTCCAAGTAACAATAGTATAGTCCAAGTATCCGTGTCTCCATAACATCAGGGGAATCCGAGGTATCACCGTCGTTGAATTCCCACTCGATGTATCCGTCAAGGTGAACTCGGAGGAATCACCCTCGCTGGGTTTACACTTGAGGTGTTGTACGACGGCGTCGTTATCGGAAGCGGTGAAGGAGGAATCACCCTCGATGACCACGACCGAATAGCTACTCTACAGAGTTAACATCAGAAGTGCTACATGAGGTATCACCCTCGGCACTCGATAGTAACACTGTAGTGTCGTTACAACTAAAGGGGGGGGGGTGATGTGCGGTGTCGGGGCCTGGTCTTCAATCCCGTTGATCGGGTCTTCGGAAATTCCAGCGGGGCAGTCGCGATAAGTGGGGTCACTGATAGGTCTCTACCCAGCCTATACTAAGCAGTTTAGGATATGCAGGTAATTATCAACAGCAGGTTACAATAAACAGGCTATGCATCAGAATAGGTAAAGCAGCAGCAGCAGCAATTCTAATGCAAGCATGAGAAAAAATGGGCGATATCGGTATGCTCAAGGGGGGGGGGGGGGGGGGCTTGCCTGGTTGCTTGGCGGCAAGGGCAAGGTTGTCAATGGTGTCTTCGGGCTCCTGGGTTGCGTCTGTCTCGGGGACGACGCCGGTGTCGGGGTCTACCGAGAGAGAAGAGGGGGAAAAACAGTAAATACTAAGCAAGCAAGTGCTACACAATGCATAACATGACAATACGCAGTGCCGGGTGTGTCCTAACGTATGGTTGCACGTTACCGAGAAGGAGGAAATCCATCCGGGAATGTTTTCCTGGTTCCGGACATTTATCAGACAGGTGACCGGAGGGGAATGGTTCCATGTTCGGATAGTTAGGGACGTGTGACGGACGAACGGACCGCGTATTCAGATTCGTCTTGTCGTTCTGAGCAACTTTCATGTATAAAGTTTTTCCATCGGAGTTACGGATTATTTAATATGAATTTATAAAGATTTAAACAATTTCTGGAATTTAATTAGTTTATTAAATCAACATTATCCGAAACAGTAACGGTGACTTCATCATGACATCACTGTGACGTCAGGACCAGTGGGTCCCACCTGTCAGTGTCACGTCAGGCTAATTAGGGATTAACTAAACTAATTACTAGTTAATTAGACTAAATATTTAATTAGTTTAATTAAATTAATTAATTAACTAATTAATTAATTAATTAACTAATTATTTATTTTAATAATTCATTTTTATTTTATTTTTTTTAATCATTTTAGGGGCGTGGGCCCCTCTGTCAGTGGCCCGGGCGGACGTGTCCGCGGCGCGCCCATTCGGGCACCGGACATGTCCGGGCGTCCAAAGGCGCGCGCGCGTGGGCACGCAGCGGCGGCAACGGCGAGCGTGGACGCAGGCGGTGCGGGCGAGCAGGGGCGGTGCGAGGCGACGGCGGTGCGCGGGGAGTAGCTGCGCGAAGCGGCCAGAGGAGGCGCGCACAGCGGCGACGGCGAGCGCTTGCGACGGGCGGGAGGAGCGGGCGCGGGGCGGCGGCGAGCACCAGCAGGGCGAGCGGGGCCGCAGTGGGGGAAGAGGCTCGCGACTGGGGCGCGGTGAGCGCGGCCCGGAGCGCGGCTCCGGCACGCGGCGTCGAAGGGAGAGGGGAGGGCGGCAGGGGAGACCGGGGGGGTGCTCACGAGGGGGGAAGGCGAGGCAGGGGTGGCCGACGACGTTGGTGGCGAAGTGGTGGCCGGCGGCGTTGGTGGCGGGCAATGGCGGTGCTGGGGAGGGACGCCGGCGTCGGGGGCGCGGGGCGGCCGCGCCCGATCCCTCTGGATCGGGGGGGGGGAGAAGTGGGGAACGAGGGGTGGGATAGGGGGGGGGGGACT
The DNA here is from genome assembly GCA_011799875.1 of Thinopyrum elongatum. Lineage (NCBI taxonomy): Eukaryota > Viridiplantae > Streptophyta > Magnoliopsida > Poales > Poaceae > Thinopyrum > Thinopyrum elongatum. The sequence continues at coordinate 566,676,068 of CM022300.1, forward strand.
AGGGTTCGGGGGGGGGGGGGAATATGGGGAGAGTGGGTGGGCCGGCCTAGTGGTCAGTGGGCCACGGCCCAGTTGGTCCGGGGGGGGGAGGGGGGCTTTCTTTTTATTTTGATTTCTTCTGTCTTTTTCTTTTATTTATTCACATATCTCTGTTTAGTAAATTGTTAGGCCTCAAATTGAATTTTGTAAAACATAGGAATTGTTCCAATAATTACTAGGCGTCCTCTACTACTACCAAAAATTAGTTTGGAGTCAATTTGAGTTCACACAATTTTTATAATAAACAAAATGCATTAATCCTTACTGTTTTGGTAAAGTTAGAGCCACCTATCAAATTTATAAATTGTTGGTTACAATTTTAGATTAGCCTCTGCAGTATTTGTTATTTATCGAACATTTTAGTTTCTATGTTGGATAACTTTTATTTTCACTTTCAGTTTGAATTTCCAATTGAGTTTGAATTTGAAAAGAGATATGATACTAATGATGATTAAGCACTGTTGATCATGATGACATGGCATAATCAAAAGGGTGATTACTGTAGTTAACCACTGGGGGTGTTACAAGTCTCCTCCACTAACAAGAATTCTCGTCCCGAGAATTAAGAGGTAAAAGGAAAAAGTTCGGGGTATTCCGCACGAAGATTATCCTCGCATTCCCAGGTGGCTTCATCTTCAGTATGGTTTGACCACTGCACTTTGAGGAACTTGGTAACCTTCTGACGGGTCCGATGTTCAGCTTCATCGAGAATGCGGATCGGATGCTCCTTATATGAAAGATCATCATGCAATTCGAGCATCTCGTGATCCACTGCTCGGTGCGGAGATTCCTTGAAGCATTTATGAAGTTGCGACACATGGAATACGTCATGGATATGAGAGAATTGCGGCAGCAACTCCAATTTATATGCCACCTGTCCACGTCTAGCAATAATGCGAAAAGGACCAATGTAGCGTGGAGCTAGCTTGCCCTTGATTCCAAAACGGTGAGTGCCCTTCATAGGGGTGACACGTAGATAAGCTTGTTCACCAGGTTGATAAGTCAAACCCCATCGTTTGCGATCATAGTTGCTCTTCTGGTGGTCTTGAGCCGCCTTGAGATTTCCTCGAACGATACGGACTTGTTCTTCGGCGTGTTGAATAATATCCGGACCCACGAGCGGTCGTTCCCCAGTTTCTGACCAATTCAGAGGGGTTCGACACTTACGTCCATATAGTACTTCGAAGGGGGCCACTTTCAAGATGGCTTGATAGCTGTTGTTATAAGAGAACTCGGCATACGGAAGAGATTCTTCCCACTTCTTGTCGAAAGAAATAACACAAGCTTGAAGCATGTCTTCAAGCACTTGATTAACTCGCTCGACTTGGCCTTGGGATTGGGGGTGATAAGCTGAACTCCAGGTAATATGAGTTCCCATAGCTGTTTGGAAACTTTCCCAGAACTTTGAGGTGAAAAGACCGCCACGGTCCAAACTGATCTCCTTCGGAATACCGTGGAGTGATACAATTCTGGAAATATACAACTCTGCTAACTGGCTAGCAGTGATCGTCTCCTTGACAGGCAGAAAGTGTGCAACTTTAGAGAGTTGGTCGACGACGACAAGAATAGCATCATGACCCTTCTGTGACCTGGGAAGTCCTGTAATGAAATCCATCTGAATCTGATCCCATTTCCATAGAGGAATAGGAAGCGGTTGCAGAATTCCAGCTGGTTTCTGATGTTCTGCTTTAACGCGACGACACACATCACATTCAGCAACATATCGAGCAATATCCTGCTTCATTTTAGACCCCCAGTACCTTTGACGGAGATCACGATACATCTTGGTGCTACCCGGATGAATAGACAGCGGGGTATCATGTGCCTCCTTCATGACCTTATCGGTCATAAGCTCGAAGCAAGGTACAACAATGCGGTTTCTGAAATACAAGGTTCCATCTTCAGACAGCGAGAAATCCCTGTACTTTACAAGGTGAAGGTCTTTCTTCATCAGATCAATTTCAGCATCTTTAGCTTGCGCATTCTTAACAATTTTCTCGAGATCCGGTTGTATCACAAGGTTATTAAGAGAACCCTGTGGGACAATAAGGAGATTCAGCTTGCACAGTTCTTCAAAAAGACGAGGTTGAGCTCGCCTAACCATGAGGTTGTCGCAATAGGACTTGCGGCTTAAGGCATCAGCCATCACGTTAGCCTTGCCAGGGGTATAGGAAATACCCAAATCATAGTCCGCAATGGCCTCCATCCATCTTTGCTGACGGAGGTTTAGAGATGGCTGAGTGAACAAGTACTTCAGACTTTTATGATCCGTGTAGATCTCGCAACGATTACCGAGAAGGTAATGACGCCACAACTGCAGTGCATAGATGACAGCAGCTAGTTCTAGATCATGTACCGGATAATTCTCTTCATGTGGGCGCAACTGACGAGAGCCATAGGCAATCACTTTACGCTATTGCATTAGGACACAGCCTAATCCTTCACGGGATGCGTCACAATAGATCACAAAGTCTTTGCGGGTATCTGGAGGAGATAGTACTGGGGCAGATGTTAGCTTGTCTTTGAGTGTTTGAAAGCTTTCCTGACATTTTTCTGTCCATTCAAATTTAATGCCCTTGTGAAGCAGATCAGTCAGGGGCTTAGCAATCTTAGAAAAATTCTCAACAAACCGATGGCAATAGCTTGCAAGGCCGAGAAAACTTCTCACTTGCTTGACGTTCTTCGGAGGAGTCCAGTCAAGAATAGCCTGAACTCGTTCTTGGTTAACGGCAATGCCATCTTTCGAAATCACATGACCAAGGTAGGTTACTTCAGAAAGCCAGAATTCACACTTGGAGTATTTGGCATACAACTGGTGTTCTCGGAGCCTTTCCAATACAAGACGGAGGTGTTCGGCATGTTCTTCCTTATTCTTCGAATATACCAGAATATCATCTAGATAAACCACGACGAACTTGTCGAGGTAATCCATGAAAATATAATTCATCAGGCGGGAGAATGTGGCTGGAGCATTTGTTAAGCCAAATGACATGACAGTGTACTCGTAGGAGCCATAACGAGTAACAAATGCAGTCTTCGGAATATCCTCTTCACGAACACGGATCTGATGGTATCCCAATCTCAAATCAATCTTAGACAATACTGAGGAACCAGCAAGTTGATCATACAGATCATTGATTCTGGGAAGCGGATACTTGTTCTGAATTGTTGCTTGGTTGATAGGTCGGTAATACTGAACCAATCGGTTAGTTCCATCCTTCTTCTTAACGAAGAGTGAAGGTGCTCCCCAAGCAGAGGAACTGGGGCGGATGAAACCTTTCTTAAGTGACGTGTCGATTTCTTGCTTAAGCTCAAGAAGATGATGCGGAGGCATCTAATAAGGGCGCTCCGCAATAGGGGTAGTGCCAGGCTTCAAGTCGATGACGAACTCAACAGCTCTAGCAGGGGGTATTCCTGGAAGTTCTTCTGGAAAGACGTCTTGAAAATCACGAACAACTGGAACGTTCTCGATGCCTTCAAGAGGTGAAGCATTCAATGCATTCAGAACATATATCTGGCTCTCAGCATCCTGAGCTATTCGGGCTGTGTATTTGACTGTCTGGCCAGAAGGGTGAGTGAGTTGGACTGTCTTAGTAGCGCAATCAATCAAAGCATTATGGGCTGTCAACCAGTCCATACCGAGAATGATGTCTATGTCGGAAGGTCCAAGAGCAATAAGGGAAGCAGAGAACATCAACCCTTCAATTTTGATCTGATTGTTGTGACTTACCATCTTGGTTTGCCACCTGGAACGGGGAGTGATAATCTCTAATGGTGTGGGCAATAACTCTAGAGGTAGCTCATGTCGCTGAGCAAATTGTTGAGACACAAAGGAATGTGATGCCCCGGAATCAAAGAGAACAGAAGCTGCAACTGAATTAACTGACAGAGTTCCCATCACGATTTTTGGAGACTCACGAGCTTCTCCCATTTTGACGTGAGTAACCTGGCCTCGGTCCATAGCAGACATCCTGGCCTTACGATTTCTGCAACGATGGGTTTGATGGCCCTTCGTACGACCATCAAGAGGACATGGTACATCCTGAGGAGAAGCCATAACATTAGGCGGTCCATCATGAACCGTTAGCTGTCTCGGCGGTGAAGGCAGTCGAGGTGCAACATAAGATGGCCTTGGTGTTGGAGCAGGTTGATGATGAACATTGTGTGGGATCCAGACTCGACGTTTCTGAACAGGCTGACCCGTGGTTGAGTCAGCTTCATGAGTGCGCTTGAGCGACTCCTGGTACTCAGTCAGAGCTGTTTCAACTCGAAAAGATTTGCTGACAAGCGTTGCGAAGTCTGTGAAATCATGGACATCAGGTGCAAGTTTTATATCAGTACGTAGTCCTTCACGGATTTTCTCCTGCTTGCGAGTGTCGGTGTCGACGTCATCCGCAGCATAGCGGGATAATTCAAGGAATTTCCTCTGATATTCATCCACAGTCATTTTACCCTGAGAGAGTTTACGGAACTCCTGCTTCTTTTGGTCCATCAGACCTTGAGGAATGTAACGTGCATGAAAAGCTGACTGAAATTCCTGCCAAGTAGTTACAGTCTCTGCAGGCAACATAGCCTTGTGGCTTTCCCACCATTGAGCAGCTGGGCCCTTCAGGTGGAATGTCGCAAAGGTGACGTAACTGTCAGGGGCAACATTAGCTGACTCCATCTCAAACAGGATGTCACGAAGCCAATCATCAGCATCCATAGGATTGGTGGAGTTGCGGAAAACGGACGGATTGAGGCGCACAAATTCTGGCAGCGAGATCGGTCCAGGCTCCTGGCGAGCCTCGTTGCGTTCCAAACGTCTTACCAGACTCTCGTTGAGCTGACAGTTCAATTCAAACTGCTGCATCATTGCGGCAATATAGGGTGGAGGTGGAAGATCGTCACCCATCCTGCCAAATTAACAGGGGCAGTTTAGCAAGAAAAACTGCAGGTGTATGAAATAATTCATGAAGTAACACGCACAACAGAAGGAAGTGCAATAGATACTTCACCATATTCGCACCAGACATTCGAAGCCATACATAGCCTCGGTTAGTATCCGGCATTACGACAGTTGAAAGGGGAGGCTAGACAACTAGGCGGCGCGCAGGCACGCGATATGGAAGTACACAACGAGACATAGCAAAGGCTACATCAACGTCAGAGAAAACTATTGGGGCGAGGAATCTGCAAGTGAAACACAGGGTGCCCTCGATAAGAGGATCCTGCAAGTAGAACCTGGCCCACAATCTTGAAGAAAGGAGGGGTAATTCCAGAACACCGGGTGGATGTGATCACGAGAACCTAATGTTGGGGTTAGTAAAATTTTAACCCGAATAGAAGAGAGATCAGAGTCCCAGAGTTTAGACGAGGAGTAAAAGATCCTAATACCACCCAATTGGCGACATGGGCCCGTAAGCCACACAGGCAAGTTAGTAAAATAGTTTTCGGTTACTAGACTCAACTTTGGCCAAGGAGTTGGAAAGGGGGGTTCCTACAGTCAGTCGGCTCTGATACCAACTTGTGACGCCCCCGGCTCAATCGTGCACTAATCATACACGCAAATGCACATGATCAAGCCTAAGGACTCACGGGAAGATATCACAACACAACTGTAAAACAAAAATAAAGTCATACAAGCTTTATATTACAAGCCAGGGGCCTCGAGGGCTCGAATACATAAGTTTGCGTACAAGCGTCAGCTGAAGCATCAGATATCTGAGTACATATATTAAAAGAGGAACAGAAAGGCCTTTAGAAAGGCGGGGAAAAATAAAACACTACGATCGAAAGGCGCAGGCCTCCTGCCTGGGACCCTCCGATCCTACTCCAAGTCGTCAGCCAACTCGTCGTAGTAACCATCCTCAGGGTAGTAGTAGTAATAGTCGATCGACGGGGCATCTGTCTCAGAAGGCTCCGTCCTCTGGTCACGACAAACTGATATGGGGAGAAAAGGAAAACAAAGCAACCGTGAGTACTCAGAAGTACTCAACAAGCAAGGATCTACACTACATATGCAACATTTTCAAAGGGAGGGTGCATATGTGGACTGGGCTGCAGAAATGCGAGAATAGAGAGAAGGCCTAGTCCTATCGAAGTCTAGCATCTTCAGTGGTCTTGCAGCAATAGAAGAGAGTAGGATAGTACAATTTAATGTAGCAGTATCATTAAGTCTCATCCTCACCCAGAGATCCTTTCTCGACTCCCTGCGAGAAAGCAATCCCAGAGCCATACAGTCATCAACCTCGTCCTGAGATCCCTTCTCGACTCCCTGCAAGAAGCAATCCCAGAGCCATAGTATCCAAGTATCCAGTTCTAAAATGTATCAATCAGGATACAACTCCGAGTGTCCTTTACCGTAGGACCGGCTATCGATAAAAGTTTTCTTCCCTGCAGGGGTGCACCAACTTACCCAACACGCTCGATTAACTCCGGCCGGACACACTTTCCTGGGTCATGCCCGGCATCGGCCAAACGACACATCGCAACCCTACCTAGAGCTTAGCAGAGAGGTCCCCGTCGGTCTACATCCTAAGCGCTCAGAGGTCTTGGGCCATCGCCCTGTGCACTCCAAGTCGTTGCGTGCAGGGGGAAGCCAGGCACCAGAGGGGCGCCGGTCCGTCCCGGCCGCAAGGCTGAACTAGACATCTGATAGAGCTTTTGGCTGATGCTACGATGCAGAACGCCCATACTATGCCCACGTGATGGTTAGTGCTATCAGGCCAGAGACCTGCTCGGATCAAATATCCAAATCGTTAGTGGACTAGGGCTTGCGGTAACGAGCAGAGACTCACGAAAGATGTGACCCCGTCGCCCCGTCTCGAGGACTTGCTGCAAGGGTTAAGAATGCCCGGCCGCGCCTCGTATTCATCACTCGGGCACCACACTGGCAACCCGTCTTCACAACACTCGCCACTTAGGCGCACGCGGGTACCCCTCAGGGTCGACCCGCCTTTCCAAGTAACAATAGTACAGTCCAAGTATCCGTGTGTCCATAACATCAGGGGAATCCGAGGTATCACCCTTGTTGAATTCCCACTCGATGTATCCGTCAAGGTGAACTCGGAGGAATCACCCTCGCTGGGTTCACACTTGAGGTGTTGTACGACGGCGTCATTATCGGAAGCGGTGAAGGAGGAATCACCCTCGATGACCACGACCGAATAGCTACTCTACAGAGTTAACATCAGAAGTGCTACACGAGGTATCACCCTCGGCACTCGATAGTAAGACTGCAGTGTCGTTACAACTAAAGGGGGGGGGTGATGTGCGGTGTCGGGGCGTGGTCTTCAATCCCGTTGATCGGGTCTTTGGAAAATCCAGCGGGGCAGTCAGGATAAGTGGGGTCACTGATAGGTCTCTACCCAGCCTATACTAAGCAGTTTAGGATATGCAGGTAATTATCAACAGCAGGTTACAATAAACAGGCTATGCATCAGAACAGGTAAAGCAGCAGCAGCAGCAGCAATTCTAATGCAAGCATGAGAAATAGAATGGGCGATATCGGTATGCTCAAGGGGGGAGCTTGCCTGGTTGCTTGGCGGCAAGGGCAAGGTTGTCAATGGTGTCTTCGGGCTCCTGGGTTGCGTCGGTCTCGGGGACGACGCCGGTGTCGGGGTCTACCGAGAGAGAAGAGGGGGAAGAAATAGTAAATACTAAGCAAGCAAGTGCTACACAATGCATAACATGACAATACGCAGTGCCGGGTGTGTCCTAACGTATGGTTGCACGTTACCGAGGAAGGAGGAAATCCATCCGGGAATGTTTTCCCGGTTCCGGACATTTATCAGACAGGTGACCGGAGGGGAATGGTTCCATGTTCGGATAGTTAAGGACGCGTGACGGACGAACGGACCGCGTATTCAGATTCGTCTCGTCGTTCTGAGCAACTTTCATGTATAAAGTTTTTCCATCGGAGTTAAGGATTATTTAATATGAATTTATAAAGATTTAAACAATTTCTGGAATTTAATTAATTTATTAAATCAACATTATCCGAAACAGTAACGGTGACATCATCATGATGTCACTGTGACGTCAGGACCAGTGGGTCCCACCTGTCAGTGTCATGTCAGGCTAATTAGTGATTAACTAAACTAATTACTATTTAATTAGACTAACCATTTAATTAGTTTAATTAAACAGGATTAATTAAATTAATTAATTCACCAATTAATTAACTAATTATTTATTTTAATAATTCATTTTTATTTTTTATTTTTTAAATCGTTTTAGGGGCGTGGGCCCCTCTGTCAGTGGCCCGGGCGGACGTGTCCGCGGCGCGCCCATTCGGGCGCCGGACATGTCCGGGCGTCCAAAGGCGCGCACGCGTGGGCACGCAGCAGCGGCAACGGCGAGCGCGGACGCAGGCGGTGCGGGCGAGCAGGGGCGGTGCGAGGCGACGGCGGTGCACGGGGAGTAGCAGCGCGGAGCGGCCTGAGGAGGCGCGCACAGTGGCGACGGCGAGCGCTTGCGACGGGCGGGAGGAGCGGGCGCGGGGCGGCGGCGAGAACCAGCAGGGGCGAGCGGGGCCGCAGTGGGGGAAGAGGCTCGCGACCGGGGCGCGGTGAGCGCGGCCCGGAGCGCGGCTCCGGCGCGCGGCGTCGAAGGGAGAGGGGAGTGCGGCAGCGGAGGCCGGGAGGGTGCTCACGAGGGGAAAGGCGAGGCAGGGGTGGCCGGCGGCGTTGGTGGCGGGCGATGGCGGTGCTGGGGAGGGGCGCCGGTGTCGGGGGCGCGGGGCCGCGCCCGATCCCTCCTGGATCGGGGGGGTGGAGTGGGGAACGAGGGTGAGTGGGGGTGGACTAGGTTCGGGGGGAATATGGGGGAGTGGTGGGCCGGCCTAGTGGTCCAGCTTGGCCACGGCCCAGTTGGTCCGGGGGGAGGGGGGGCTTTTCTTTTTATTTTGATTTCTTCTGTCTTTTTCTGTTTATTTATTCACATATCTCTGTTTAGTAAATTGTTAGGCCTCAAATTGAATTTTGTAAAACATAGGAATTGTTCCAATAATTACTAGGCATCCTCTACTACTACCAAAAATTAGTTTGGAGTCAATTTGAGTTCACACAATTTTTATAATAAACAAAATGCATTAATCCTTACTGTTTTGGTAAAGTTAGAGCCACCTATCAAATTTATAAATTGTTGGTTACAATTTTAGATTAGCCTCTGCAATATTTGTTATTTATCGAACATTTTAGTTTCTATGTTGGATAACTTTTATTTTCACTTTCAGTTTGAATTTCCAATTGAGTTTGAATTTGAAAAGAGATATGATACTAATGATGATTAAGCACTGTTGATCATGATGACATGGCATAATCAAAAGGGTGATTACTGTAGTTAACCACTGGGGGTGTTACAACCCCGGCACTGCACAACACCCCCCACCCCCTTAGTTGTACGACACTGCAGCGTCACCATCGAGTGCCGAGGGTGATACCTCGTATAGCACTTCTGATGTTAACTCTGTAGAGTAGCTATTTGGTCATGGTCATCGAGGGTGATTCCTCCTTCTCCACTTCCGATACGACCCTGTTGCGCAACACTTCAAGTGTGAACCTCGGGGGTGATTCCTCCTAAGTTCACGTTGACGGTTACATCGAGTGGGCATCCGTCGAGGGTGATACCTCGGATTCCCCTGATGTTATGGACACACGGTTACTGTGACTTTACCCCTGAACCTTGATAGGAATGGGTCGGCCCTGAGGGGGACCCGAGGAAGTTACTTTTACTGCAGGACTGGAGGGACAGGCGGTACCGCCCAGTAGAGGTGGACCTGAGTTCCCGACAGTCTTTTGCGAGACGGGTTGACCTGGACGGTGCCCGAGTGATGAATACGAGGCGTGGCCGGGCATTCTTGGCCCTTGCCGCAAGTCCTCGAGACGGGGCGACGGGGTCACATTTATCGTGAGTCTCTGCTCGTTACCGCACTGCCAACACACAACGATTTGGATATTTGATTCGAGTGGGCCTCTGGCCCGATAGCACTAACCATCACGCGGGAATAAATATGGGTACTCTGCATCGTGGCATCAGCCGAAAGCTCTGTCAGACATCCAGTTCAGCATTGTGGCACGGTCGGATCGTGCCGACCATCCGAGGCAGTGCTGGTATCCACCCTGCACACAACGACCCGGAGTGCATAGGGCGATGGCCCAAGACCCCTGAGCGCTTAGGATGTAGACCGGCGGGGACCTCTCTGCTGAGCTCTAGGTAGGGCTACGGTGTGTCGTTTGGCCGAGGCCGGGCATGACCCAGAAAGTGTGTCCGGCCGGAGTTAATCAAGCGTGGTGGGTAAGTTGGTGCACCCCTGCAGGGAAGAACTAATCTATGCATAGCCGGATCCTCGGTAACAGACGCTCGGAGTTGTATCCCGATCGATACAACTAGAAATGGATAGTATGGCTCTAGGATTGCTTTCTCGCAGGGAGTCGAGAGAGGATCTCTGGCCGAGGTTGATACTTGGACATTATGGCTCTGAGATTGCTTTCTCGCAGGGAGTCGAGAAAGGATCTCTGGGTGAGGTTGAGACTTAATGATACTACTACTTTATACTGTACTAATCTACACTCTTCTAATGTTGCAAGACCGTTGAAGATGCTAGTCTTCGATAGGACTAGGCCTTCTCTCTACTCTGGCATTTCTGCAGCCCAGTCCACATATACAGCCCTTCTTTGATAATGTTGCATTTGTAGTGTAGATCCTTGCTTGCTGAGTACTTCGGATGAGTACTCACGGTTGCTTTGCTTTTTTTCCCATATCCGTTTGATGCACCCAGATGACGGAGCCCCGGAGTCAGCTGCCCCCGCCGACGACTACTACTGTCACCCCGAGGGTGGTTACTACTACGAGCTTGCCGATGACTAGGAGTAGGATCGGAGGGTCCCAGGCAGGAGGCCTGCGCCTTTTCGATCGTAGTGTTTTGTTTTGCCCCGCCTTCTTAAAGGCTTATCTGTTTCTCTTTTATATATGTACTCAGATATCTAACGCTTCCGCTGATGCTTGTTGACATCAAGCTTATGTATTCAAGCCCTCGAGGCCCTGGCTTGTAATATAATGCTTGTATGCCTTTATTTATGTTTTAGAGTTGTGTTGTGATTCCTTCAAGTGAGTCCTTAGGCTTGATCGTGTGCATTTGCGTGTATGATTAGTGCACGATTGAGCCGGGGGTGTCACAAGCAGGTCCAGAGACACCGCGGCCCAATCCGCACAAGAGGGGGACGAGGACGAGGGGGAAAGCGCCTCCTCGCACTCTAAGAAAAGGGCGGCGTCCAGCGACGTCGAGGAGGTTCAACCTCCTCAGGCCCAGAAGAGGCAGTGCCGGCCCAAGCTGGTCCTGTCTGACAGCTCGAACTCCGACGAGGAGTCCGAAGCGTCCGAAAAGGTTCCACAGAAGGAACCCAGGGTCAAGCCCCAAGCGGCCAGGTACATATTGCGACATTTTCAATTGCTTATCCTTTTAGTAGTCCCTGGTAGAACATAGATTGATTGTTTTTTGGTGGTGCAACCCTCCGCATGGCCACCCCCCTGAGGAGACCTCTTCGGGGACGTCCCTGCCCGCTGAACTGGCGGACAATGGCTCACGTTCTGCACCTCCTCTAATCCCCGAAGAAGTTGGGGAGGTGGTGTCACGAAAGACCCCTCCTCCTCCGAACACAGGGGAGGAGATCGATGCCACCATGGCCGAGGCTGACGCCTCGGTCGTTGAAGACCAGGGGGATGCGCCCCTCGCGGGGAGGGGATCCGGATCATCCGAACCCCTGCCGAATTCGGCTCCTGAGCCCCCAAGGGAGCCAATACCTCCTTTCAATGGGGAAGGTGCTGGGGGCCCGACGCCCACGCCGAACACCTCCACTCGGGTGGCGGTGGGCTGGCCAGACACGCTGGCGGAGTTGGTGAACAACTCTGCCATCATTGACGAGCACCGCACTCTTATGAGTGCGGTTATACAGGCTGTTCGGTCCCTTCATTCCAGACTGAACGACGCTGTTCAAGGCCTACTAACAGGCTTTGAGGTAAGTCAAGTAATGCTCTTTCCTCATAAATTGGATTTAGTCCTTAGTTTAAGTATGCCATATCTGCAGTAGCCCCCGAGACTCTGCAAGGTTTGCAAAGAAAACATGCGGAGGATCTCGTTCTACAGGCCATTATCTGAAATGCTGTGAATTTTTTAATGTCATAGGCGCCTTCTCTGGCCGCAACTACTAATGCTTCGGCGCTAGAGGAGATGGATCGGAAGCTCAAGCATTCCGATAAAGAGCTTGACCTTGTCAACAAACGGCTTGACGAGGCGCAAGGTAAGCCCTTTGATAAGATGTACAACTGCTTGATGCCGGATATTGACAAACCGGACTGTATGCTGATTTCTTATTGTGATTATCTTGCACCGGCTGCCGCCAAAGTCGAGGGCTTGAGGGAGGCTTTGAAGAAAGCCGAGGCAGAGGTGGCTGCCAAGAAGACGGCCGCTGACAAGGCGGTGGCCAAGCTCGAGCAGGCCAAGCTTGCTGGTGAGCAGCACGAGGCTCGGGTAACCGGGGTGCAAGTGGAGCTCCAAGATGCCGTCAAGAAGCTTGAAGTCATTGAGAAGGAACAGGGGGAGTGATCCTCCCAGCTGCCCAAGGTGGAGAAGGAGCTCCAGGAGGCAAGGACTGAAGCGCGAGGTGTCCGGGAAGAGCTCCGCCAAGTCGGGCAAATTGCAAATGGTAAGAAATACTTACTGCAGAGTGTGTTCGGAGGCAACAGGTTCGCCCTGCTGACGCGGGTCTGGTGCTCCGCAGGCGTCTTCGCCGAGCTTCCGAAGAATGTGGCAGCCGCCAAGGAGCATTATGCTGCTTATGAGGAGGACTCCACGCAGCGGCTCTTCTGGTCACAGTTTCCGGATTCCGAGCGTCCTCCCCTCCTCAGCGATCAAATGAAGCAGCTGATGGAGATGCATCGGATGTCCGAACTGGTCGTGAAGGACCTCTGTGTCAGTCTGTGGCTCGCCAAGCCCATTCCAGACACCTACTTCGGCCTTGTGCAGAAGCTGCGGGAGGCGCCGCTCCGGATTGACACAATGAAGCGCTCAGCGTGCCTTGAGGGGGCGAGGCTTGCGTTTGCGAAGACCATGGTGCATTGGCCAAAGTTTAATCCAATGGACATGGCCACTGGTCCTCTGCCCAAGGGAAAAGAGCATCGCCGCCCTGAGTAGTACTTTGCGCAGGTGATGAATGGCGCGTGGGCTATAGAGGGCCAGTGTTCAAAAGATGTAATGCTTGAATGACTGTATTAATTTTTTACCGATTGGACCTTATGCTTTATGATGCGTCCGCCTGACTTATTTTATTTTGTCATGATTTTAATTTTGACTCCTATTCGGCCGTATGTTTATTCTGAAAGCTACCAGTCGTCGGCTTCAGCCCCCAGGCGAATGTCACGAGGGGTGTTTTGTCTCCGTGCTGTTAACCTTAGCCAACGTCTTGGTACCTGGAGGCGGTAGCGCGCGAGCAAATCTAGGCAACCAGACTATTCGGTTTTATTGCTTCCACTTAGCCTTAGGAGCTTGACGGTGGGAGCTAAGGACTATCCCCCTGTGTTTTGTGATGTACTTGGGGGTAAAGGCCTACCCTTTCCAATCACGTGGTTTGTGTTAAGACAAACCCTTCGTGTGACACGGTAAAATCGCCAACGATTTTTAGAGTCAAACCTTGTCACCGGATCGTTGATCAGCTCGCGCCTACTATGATGGTCAGTTTTTGGCTTTCTCCTCCTAAGGTACTTGACGGGCGAGCCAGAAGTACAATCGCAGGGGTTCTCCCTTTGCCCTCTTAGCTGAACGTGCGGAACATAAGGGGCAAGCACAGGAGCCGGGCAACCCAACTTTTGACCTAAGACATAGTTCAGAACTTGATGCATATAGTGCAATATCCGAGAGGCCGAACACTCTGAGGGAAGCAGTGTCGGACTTGGGGTGCCGAGCTGATAGGGAAATCGAGCTCTAGGTTAGTTAAACGATCATATTTTCAAGTCGGGCTGTTCGAAGAGCGAGGGGAGAATCAAAAAGGAAATAGACAATCGCAAGATGCGGATAACTGAACACCATAAAGGGCATTTTTATTATTTCTCGTAGGCTCAAGACGTCTAACCATACAATTCGAACTACAAAGGCATTATTTGTAAAAAAGGAAAAAGTTTTACAGAGTAAAGGTTTACGCAGGGCCTTGACGCGTGAGTCGAAGCCTCCACTTTGCCCTGCTGCACGTCTGCCCCTTTGCTTCTGAGAGGTGGGGGTTGGGACCTTCGACGAAACCTTGAGGGGCGAGGATCTTGCCAATGAAGCTTTGTGCTTGGGGGGGGGGGTCTGGAATGGGTCCCTGATACGTCTACAATGTATCTATAATTTTTGAATGTTCCATGCTGTTATATTATCATTCTTGGATGTTTTACAATCATTTTATAGCAACTTTATATCATTTGTTGGGACTAACCTATTGACATAGTGCCCAGTGCTAGTTGCTGTTTTTTGCTTGTTTTTTACTTAGCAGAAAATCAATACCAAACGGAGTCCAAACGTAGCGAAACTTCTTGGAGATTTTTGCTGGACCAGAAGACACCTGTTGGGCCAAAGAAGTACCAGAAGGGGGTTCCGAGGGGAGCACAACCCATCAGGGCGCGCCTGGGGCCCAGGTGGGTTGTGCCCACCTCGGCCGCCTCCCGCACCGCCTCTTTGCTCTATAAATACCCTGGAAATCCAAAAGCCCTAGGAGAGTCGACGAAACACAATTCCAGCCGGCGCAAGTTCCAGAAACCACATATCCAATCTAGACACCATCACGGAGGGGTTCATCATCCTCATTGGTGCCTCTCCGATGATGCGTTAGTACTTCATTGTAGACCTTTGGGTCCGTAGTTAGTAGCTAGATGGCTTCCTCTCTCTCTTTTGATTCTCAATACAATGGTCTCTTGGAGATCTATTTGATGTAACTCTTTTTGCGGTGTGTTTGTTGGGATCCGATGAACTTTGAGTTTATGATCAGATCTATCTTTTTATCCATGAAAGTTATTTGAGTCTCTTTGATCTCTTATATGCATGATTACTTATAGCCTCATATTTCTTCTTAGAATTTTTGGTTTAGTTAGGCCAACTAGATCGATTTTTCTTGCAATGGGAAGAGGTGCTTTGTGATGGGTTCGATCTTACGGTGCTCAATCCCAGTGACAGAAGGGGACATGACACGTATGTATCCTTGCTATTAAGGATAACAAGATGGGGTCTATTCCTAAATGAATAGATCATGTCTACATCATGTCATCATTCTTATTGCGTTACTCCGTTTCTCCATGAACTTAATACACTAGATGCATGCTGGATAGCGGTCTATGTGTGGAGTAATAGTAGTAGATGCAGGCAGGAGTCGGTCTACTAATCTTGGACGTGATACCTATATAATGATCATTGCCTGGATATCGTCATGATTATTTGAAGTTCTATTAATTGCCCAACAGTAATTTGTTTACCCGTCGTATGCAATTTTTCTTGAGAGAAGCCACTAGTGAAATCTACGGCCCCCGGGTCTATTCTTTATCATATTTGCCTTTGAGATCTATTTTTATTCGCTTTTATTTTCATATCTATATTTCCAAAAACCCAAAAATACCTTGCTGCACTTTATTTTATTTCGCGTTTATTCGAGATCTATTTCAATTCTTATCCCGTCCACTCGCCAATTTCTGGCACCGTTGCCCGAAAGGGATTGACAACCCCTTTAACACGTCAGGTTGCAAGTATTTGTACTTTGTGTGCTGGTACCGTTTACATAGTGTTGCTTGGTTCTCCTACTGGTTTGATAACCTTGGTCTCATCACTGAGGGAAATACCTACCGTAGCTGTGCTGCATCATCCCTTCCTCTTTGGGGAAATACCGACATAGTTCAAGCCGCATCCAAAGGAATTTCTGGCGCCGTTGCCGGGGAGACATCGTCAATATCTATCAGGTTCCTAATCACAAATCTCATCTCCTTGCAATTTACATTATTTGCCATTTGCCTCTCGTTTTCATCTCCCCCACTTCACCAATTTGCCATTTTATTCGCCCCTCTTTTTTGTTCGCCGTTTTCTCGTCAGATCTGTTTTTGAGTGCAATCTTGTTTGCTAGTCATGATGACTCAACAGAACACCAAGTTGTGTGATTTCTCCAATACCAACAACAATGATTTTATTAGCACTCTAATTGCTCCTCCCGCCACTAGTGCAGAATCTTATGATATTAATTCCGCTTGGTTGAATCTTGTCATGAAAGATCAATTTTCCGGTACTCCTAATGAGGATGCCGCGTCCCATCTTAACACATTCGTGGAATTATGCGATATGCAAAAGAAAAAAGATGTGGACAATGATCTTGTGAACTTGAAATTATTCCCGTTTTCTTTGCGAGATCATGCAAAAATTTGGTTTTCTTCTTTGCCTCGCAATAGTAACGATTCTTGGGACAAGTGCAAAGATGCTTTTATTACTAAGTATTTTTCGCCCGCAAAAATTATTTCCCTTAGGACCCAAATCATAAATTTTATGCAACTTGAGCATGAACATGTTGCGTAATCTTGGGAAAGAATGAAATTAATGCTAAGAAACTGTCCTACTCATGGTTTAAATCTTTGGATGATCATACAAAAATTTTATGCGGGATTGAATTTTGTTTCTAGAAATCTTTTGGATTCCGCCGCATGAGGTACTTTTAGGGAAATTACTTTGGGTGAAGCTACTAAATTGCTTGATAATATTATGGCAAATTATTCACAATGGCATACCGAAAGAGCACCTACTAGCAAAAAAGTTAATTCGGTAGAAGAAATAAATTCGTTGAGTGAAAAAGTTGATGTTCTTATGAAATTGGTTTCTAGTAGAAGTGCTCCTATTGATCTTAATGATGTGCCTTTGTCTACCTTGATTGAGCAAAATAGTGATGCCGTAGATGTGAATTTTATCTCGCGAAACAATTTTAATAACAATGCTTATAGAGGTAATTTTAATCCTAGGCCTTTTCCTAGTAATTCCTCTAATAATTATGGTGGTTCCTATGGTAGTCCTTCTTATAATAATAATAGGAACACCTTTGATCTTGAGAATAATATTAAAGAACTTATCAATTCTCAAAAAGTTTTCAATGCTACGATAGAAGAAAAGTTGAATAAGATTGATGATATGTCTAGAAGCATTGATAGAATTTCTCATGATGTAGAAAATCTCAAGATGAAAATTTCTGTGCCTAAGGTTGAAGAATCAATTAAATCTTTATATGTTTCTATGGATGAAAGTAAGAAAAGAACCGCTATGCTTAGAGCTAAAAGAGAATTTTTAGAAAAAGCATTTTCTAGTGATTGCTTTCAAAAAAATGATGAAGAACTTAAAGTGATTGGTGTTTCTTCTATTGATTCCTTGTTTAGTAAGATTAAAATTGATGATAATGGGACTGGAGAAGAGTCAACTTTAGCTAGAAGGCGTCCTGATAATTCGGAGGGTGAAAATCTTTTTGAGAAAATTGATAAAAGAGGGTTTGGAGAGGTCAAAACTTTAACTAGTGATGTGCCCACTCTTTTGGATTACAAAGACTTTAATTATGATAGTTGCTCTTTGATTGATTGTATTTCTTTGTTGCAATCCATGATTAATTCACCCCATGCTTATGAGAAAAATAAAGCTTTTATTAAATACATTGTTGATGCCATGATGAAAGCCTTTGATGAAAAGTTGGAATTAGAGATTTCAATTCCGAGAAAATTACATGATGAATGGGAACCTACTATCATAGTCAAGATTAAAAATTATGAGTGCTTTGCTTTATGTGATTTGGGTGCTAGTGTTTCCACAATTCCGAAATCTTTATGTGATGTGCTTGGTCTTACCGATATTGAAGAATGTTCTCTTAATTTGCACTTAGCGGACTCTACTATTAAAAAGCCTATGGAAGAATTAATGATGTTCTTATTCTTGCAAATAGGAATTATGTGCCCGTAGATTTTATTGTTCTTGATGTGGATTGCAATCCGACTTGTCCAATTATTCTTGGTAGACCGTTTTTACGTACTATTGGTGCCGTGATTGATATGAAAGAAGGCAATATTAAATTTCAATTTCCACTAAGCAAGGGAATGGAACACTTCACTAGAACAAGAGTTAAGCCACCATATGAATCAATCATGAGGGCATCTTATGGATCTAGAAATAAAGATGACAACACTTAGATCTTTGCATTATGCCTAGCTAGGGGCATAAAACGATAGCGCTTGTTGGGAGGCAACCCAATGAATAAATTTTATTTTTGCCTTTTTATTTCTGTTCTTGAGTGTTTGCACAATATTGCCTCTGTTTTGATTTTGTTTTTTATGTTTTAATTAGTGTTTGGGCCAAGCAAAGCCTTTGGGATCATGTTGGGTGATAGTTGATTTCATCTTGTTGGAAAACTGAAACTTTTGCGTACAGTAAAATAATTTTGAAGATTCACAAGCGAAAAAAAATTCTGAATTGTTTACAAAAGATTGATATACAAATTGCCTACGTTTTCCTAATTTTTCAGAATTTTTGGAGTTACAGAAGTATACGAAGTATTCAGATTGCTACAGACTGTTCTGTTTTTGACAGATTCTGTTTTCTTTGCATTGTGTGCTTATTTTGATGAATCTATGGACTTTATCGGGGGGTATAAGCCATAGCAAAGTTGGAATACAGTAGATATAATGCAAAAATAAAATATGAATGGGTTTGCAACAGTACATAGAGTGGTGATTTGCTTTGTTATACTAACGGATCTCACGAAGGATTTGTCAAGTTTTGTGTGATTGAAGTTTTCAAGTTGTGGGTGAGATCACGATGGATGAAGGAATAAGGAGAAAGAAGAGCCTAAGCTTGGGGATGCTACCGCACCCCAAGGTAATATTCAAGGATGAACAAGCAACTAAGCTTGGGGATGCCCCGGGTGGCATCCCCTCTTTCTTCTAACGACTATCGGTATTTTACTTGGAGCTATATTTTTATTCGTCACATATCATGAGTTTTGCTTGGAGCTTCTTGTATTTTATGAGTCTTTGCTTGCTTTGCCTTTTAGTTTAAGTCAAGTATCCTTGCTGAACACACCTATTTGAGAGAGCCAAAATTACGCTACTATTTGTTAGAATTGCTCTATGTGCATCACTTAAATTTTTAAGCTATGGAATTGCTCTAGTGCTTCACTTATATCTTTTTTAGCACGGTGTGCTTTATTATTTTTTAAAAATTCTCTCATGCTTCACTTATATTATTTTGAGAGAAGAAAAGTTTATGCTCATGTTCTTCACTTAAATTTATTTGAGCTTTAAAAAGCAACACATTAAACTAGTCCCAAAGTGATAGATATTCAAGAGGGATATAATAAGAACTTTCATGAAGGTCATTGGACAAAATAAACTTGATTCTTTGTAATAGTTTTGCGATATGATGATAGTGACATGTGAGTCATGTTGATGAGTAATTATGGTTTAGTAAGAATATTGGTGTTAAGGTTTGTGATTCCCTATGCAAGCACGAAAGTGAATAGTTATGCAATTAAATTACATCCTACTTGTTGTGCTTTATCCTACTTCTTGGTTGGCTGCTTCTCAATCTTTTTGCTAGCCTTCACTTGTACTAAGCAGGAATACTACTTGTGCATCCAAAATCCTTAAACCCAATTTTGCCACATGAGTCCACTATACCTACCTATATGCGGTATTTCAATGCCGTTCTAAGAAAATTTGTATGTGCCATCTCTAATCTTCAAAATAAATTTCCCTTTTGTGTGCTCGTACCGCTCATGAAATGATAGGGGGTGGCTGATATTTTTCCATGCTAGATGTGTTATTCTCAAGATGAGTGTTTATTCACTTGTCATTGCACGAGAGTACGACAAAGGTATTAGGGATGCCCAGTAACGAAATGAAAAATGAATTTACTTTATGTTGTCCAATAATAAATTCCTTGGAAAGTGTTGGTATGGAGGACAACCGTGGATACGACTAGCCAAGGATTGTGAAAGAATGGTGGAAAATGGAATAAACTTTATTTTCTGTTTGGGAACCGCCTATGATATATCTAGCATGGAAAGTATTGGGAACTAGTCGATCGTTTTCGTTGACAGGAAAAGCATGCCACCCAGAATGTTTTAGCTCTATCTTTTTCGCTTTGAGCTCTGGCACCTCTACAAATCCCTACTTCCCTCTGCGAAGGGCCTTTCTATTTACTTTATGCATTTTTTTATTTGAGTCTCCATCTTCTCTTATAAAGCACCAACTAAGGGGCACTATGATCGTACTTGAGCATTTGGTGTAGCTAACATGCAAGTGTGTTTCATGAATGGATCAATGATTGAGCATGATGGGCTATGGATAACTTGCTTTAGTGTTGATATTTTGAAAGACGTGGTTGCTTGTTGATATGCTCGAGTATTGAAATCTTCATGTCAAAATTAGACTATTGCTTTGAACCATATAAAAGTCCATATGTCCATGCTATAAAAGAAAAGAATGTGATGAACATGTAGCATTCCACATCAAAAATTCTATTTTTATCATTTACCCACTCGAGGACGAGCAGGAATTAAGCTTGGGGATGCTGAAACGTCTCCAACGTATCTATAATTTTTGATTGTTCCATGCTGTTATATTATCATTCTTGGATGTTTTACAATCATTTTATAGCAACTTTATATCATTTGTTGGGACTAACCTATTGACATAGTGCCCAGTGCCAGTTGCTGTTTTTTGCTTGTTTTTTACTTCACAGAAAATCAATACCAAACGGAGTCCAAACGCAGTGAAACTTTTTGAAGATTTTTTCTGGACCAGAAGACACCTATTGGGCCAAAGAAGTACCAGAGGGGGGCTCCGAGGGGAGCACAACCCACCAGGGCGGGCCTGGGGGCCCAGGCGCGCCCAGGTGGGTTGTGCCCACCTCGGCTGCCTCCCGCACCGCCTCTTTGCTCTATAAATACCCTGGAAATCTAAAAACCCTAGGGGAGTCAATAAAACACAATTACAGCCGCCACAAGTTCCAGAAACCACAGATCCAATCTAGACACCATCAGAAGGGGTTCATCATCCTCATTGGTGCCTCTCCGATGATGCGTGAGTAGTTCATTGTAGACCTTCGGGTCCGTAGTTAGTAGCTAGATGGCTTCCTCTCTCTCTCTTTTTTGATTCTCAATACAATGGTCTCTTGGAGATCTATTTGATGTGACTCTTTTTGCGGTGTGTTTGTTGGGATCCGATGAACTTTGAGTTTTTGATCAGATCTATCTTTTTATCCATGAAAGTTATTTGAGTCTCTTTGATCTCTTATATGCATGGTTACTTATAGCCTCGTATTTCTTCTTTGAATCTTTGGTTTAGTGAGGCCGACTAGATCGATTTTTCTTGCCATGGGAAGAGGTGCTTTGTGATGGGTTCCATCTTACGGTGCTCAATCCCAGTGACAGAAGGGGACTTGACACGTATGTATCGTCGCTATTAAGGATAAGAAGATGGGGTCTATTCCTACATGAATAGATCTTGTCTACATCATGTCATCATTCTTATTGCATTACTCCGTTTCTCCATGAACTTAATACACTAGATGCATGCTGGATAGCGGTCGATGTGTGGAGTAATAGTAGTAGATGCAGGCAGGAGTCGGTCTACTAATCTTGGACGTGATGCCTATATAATTATCATTGCCTGGATATCGTCATGATTATATGAAGTTCTATCAATTCCCAACAGTAATTTGTTTACCCACCATATGCTATTTTTCTCGAGAGAAGCCACTAGTGAAATCTACGGCCCCCATGTCTATTCTTTATCATATTTGCCGTTGAGATCTATTTTTATTCTCTTTTATTTTCAGATCTATATTTCCAAAAAGCCAAAAATACCTTTCTGCACTTTATTTGATTTCGCGTTTATTCGAGATCTATTTCAATTCTTATCCCGTCCACTCGCCAATTTCTGGCACCGTTGCCCGAAAGGGATTGACAACCCCTTTAACACATCAGGTTGCAAGTATTTGTTCTTTGTGTGCTGGTACCGTTTACATAGTGTTGCTTGGTTCTCCTACTGGTGCAATAACCTTGGTCTCATCACGGAGGGAAATACCTACCGTAGCTGTGCTGCATCATCCCTTCCTCTTTGGGGAAATACCGACGTAGTTCAAGCCGCATTAGTCCCCGGGTTGTCCTAAGACAAGGTAATTCCGAAGTTCGGGTTAGCCGAACATATGCTTCGGATTTATTTATATATGCCTCATGGCTGCCCATGGTATTTTGAGTGCGAAATTGTGTTGGCGAGGCACGTGGAGCGAGAACAATGTGGGCGTGCCGTGGGGCACGCATCCCTATTTGCGGCGAACGCATGCGGGTTCCCATGATGGGGAACGGGTTCGAACCCGTTTACTGTTGTCACCGGCCTTTTTGGCTGGTCGGCATCGGGACCTGTATGGGCCGGTTTTTTCTTCGGCCGCGAGGGCCGCAGTGTGCTCTTCAGTCCGAAGGGAGCATTATGTATTGCCGTTGATAGTTACGACGCCCAAAGGACCGGGCATCTTTAACTTGAGGTACGCATAATGCAGGACAACATTGAATTTAGCGAACGCCGTTCGGCCGAGGAGGGTGTGATAGCCGCTGCGAAAAGGTGCCATGTCGAAGATCAAGTCCTCGCTTCGGAAGTTGTCCGGAGAGCCGAACACTACTTCAAGCGTCACAGTGCCTGTGCAGCGGGCCTCCACTCCTGGAATGACCCCCTTGAAGGTGGTGTTACTGGGTTTGATCCTTGACGGATCGATCCCCATCTTTCTCACTGTGTCTTCGTATATTAGATTGAGGCTGCTACCTCCGTCCATTAGGACTCTAGTGAGATGGAATCCATCGATTATGGTGTCGAGCACTAAGGCTGCAGACCCTCCGTGGCGTATACTGGTCGGGTGATCCCTGCGATCGAAGGTGATCGGGCAGGCTGACCATGGATTGAACTTCGGCGCTACGGGCTCGACAGAATATACATCTCGCAGTGCTCGCTTCCTCTCCTTCTTTGGTGTATGGATTGCATAGATCATGTTCACCGTCTTGACCTCGGAAGGGAAGGGTTTCTAGCCTCCACTGTTCGGCCTACGGGGGTCGTCATCATCCTCGCTTCATGGGCTTTTGCCCGGATCTTCGACTGTGAGTTTGCCGGCCTATTTGATCACCCAACAGTTACGGTTGGAGTGGTTGGCGGGCTTCTCTGATGTGCCGTGGATCTGGCAAGGCCTGTCTAGAATTGTGTCTAGTCTGGATGGGCTCTCGATGTTGCCCCTAGGGGCCTTCTTTTGTGGTCCGGACTTCTGGTTTTGGAATCCGGCATTTACTATTGTATCCTCGCCCACGCCATCATTGTGGCGTCGTTTACTCTTGCTGCCTCGGGGCTTTCCATTTCCGTCCCGAACCTCGAAGGTACCGGGTGTGTCAGGGTTGGCGTTCTTACAAGCGAGCCAACTGTCTTGCCCGCGCAAAAGCGGTTCATGAGAGAAGTAAGGGCTGGCATAGTTCTTGGCTTGCCCTGGACGAGCTGTCTTACGAGCCATTCGTCCTTGACACTATGCTTGAAAGCGGCCAAGGCTTCGACATCCGGACAGTCGACAATCTGGTTATTCTTGGTCAGGAATCGGTTCCAAAATTGTCGGGCAGATTCTCCGGGCTGCTGTGTGATACTATTTAGGTCGTCAGCGCCCGGAGGCCGGACATAGGTGCCCTGAAAGTTCGCTCGAAAAGCGTCCTCAAGCTCTTCCCAACAGCCTATAGAGTCTTCGGGAATACTATTCAACCAGTGTCGAGGCGGACCTTTAGGTTTTAGTGGTTGATATTTGATAGCGTGAAGGTCGTCTCCTCGCGCCATGTGAATGTGGAGGAGGAAATCTTCTATCCATACGGCCGGGTCTGTGGCTCCGTCGTATGATTCAATGTTCACAGGCTTGAAGCCTTTCGGGAATTGGTGTTACATTACCCTCTCTGTGAAGCACAAGGGGTGTGCGGCACCCCGAACTCATGCTATATCGCGTCGGAGGTCTTCGGCCCTCCGAGTCCGTTGCTGCTCCCGGATTCTATCGTTTTGGTTTAGCCGGTCGTAGTATCCTTCCCGGTAAGCGGGCGGGTCTTCTCTGGGTCCATAGATGGACCTGGTGCGGCCTCCTCGAGCGTCTAGGTCATGGCGGAGGTCGTACTCGTTGGTGGGCCGCACTTTATCCTTGCCGTCACGATGAGGTGGGGCGGCTGGGTGCTCGGCCTTGATATGTCTCCGTCGTATCTACTTTTCCTAACGCTTTTCCTCATGTTTTGGACTCTAATTTGCATGATTTGAATGAAACTAACCCGGATTGACACTGTTTTCAGCAGAACTACCATGGTGTTGTTTTTGTGCAGAAATAAAAGTTCTCGGAATGCCACGAAACTTTTTGGAGAATTTTTATGGAATAAAAGAAAAATACTAGAGCCAAGAACCACCGAAGGGAGGGCCCTGGGTGGGCACAACCCACCAGGGCGCGCCCCTCCCCCTCCTGGCGCGCCCAGGTGGGTTGTCCCCACCTGGTGGCCCCGCTGACCCTATCTCTGACGCTATAAATTCACATTTTCGGAGAAAAAATCAGGGAGAAAGAATTATCGCGTTTCACGAGACGGAGCCGCCGCCTCCTGTTCTTCATCGGGAGGCCAGACCTGGAGTCCGTTTGGGGCTCCGGAGAGGGGGATCTTCGATCTTTGTCATCACCAACCCTTCTCCATCACTAATTCCATGGTGCTACCCACCGGGAGTGAGTAATTCCTTCGTAGGCTCGCTGGTCGGTGAGGAGTTGGATGAGATTCATCATGTAATTGAGTTAGTTTTGTTAGGGCTTGGCCCCTAGTATCCATTATGTTCTGAGATTGCTGTTGCTATGACTTTGCCATGCTTAATGCTTGTCACTTTGGGCCCGGGTGCCATGATTTCAGATCTGAACCATTTATGTTATCATCATTATATCTATGTTCTAGAAACGGTCTTGCAAGTTATAGTCACCTATTATGTGTTATGATCCGCAAACCCTGGAGTGACAGTAGTCGGATACTTTCCGGTGATGACCGTAATTTGAGGAGTTCATGTATTCACTATGTGTTAATGCTTTGTTCCGGTTCTCTATTAAAAGGAGGCCTTAATATCCCTTAGTTTCCATATGGACGCCGCTGCCACGGGAGGGTAGAACAAAAGATGTCATGCAAGTTCTTTCCATAAGCACGTATGACAATTTACGGAATACACGCCTACATTATATTTATGAACTGGAGCTAGTGCCGTATCGCCCTAGGTTATGACTGTTATATGATGAATATCATCCAATGAATTCACTGATCCAATGCCTACGAATTTCTCTTATATTGTTTTTGCTAAGTTACTACTGCTATCGTTACTGTTACACTTGCTACAAAATCATTGCTGTCACTGTTACTGTTACTATTGCTGCTGCTACTACTATCAAAACTATCATATTACTTTGCTACTGATCACTTTGCTGCAGATAATTAATCTCCAGGTGTGGTTGAATTGACAACTCAGCTGCTAATACTTGCAAATATTCTTTGGCTCCCCTTGTGTCGAATCAATAAATTTTGGTTGAATACTCTACCCTCGAAAACTGTTGTGATCTCCTATACTTGTGGGTTATCAAGACCTTTTTCTGGCGCCGTTGCCAGGGAGCATAGCTATATTTGTTGAGTCACTTGATATTATTATCAAATTATTACTATCAAATTATTACTATGCACATCAGATCAACAGCTGGTTCTATGTTGAAATAGAACCAGCTGTTGATCTTGATAACCCACAACCTAAAAATAAAAGATATGATAAAAGAGACTTTGTTGCTAGAAAACATGGTAAGGAAAGAGAACCATGGGTTCAAAAACCTATGCCCTTTCCACCTAAATCAACTAAGAAGAAAGATGATGAAGAATTTGAACGCTTTGCTGAAATGATTAGGCCGGTCTTTTTGCACACTCGTTTAACTGATATCTTAAAGATGGCCCCTTACGAAAAGTATATGAAAGACATCATCACCAATAAGAGAAAAATACCGGTAGCTGAAATCTCCACCATGCTTGCTAATTATTCTTTTAAGGATGGTGTACCTAAGAAACTTGGAGATCCGGGAATACCAACTATACCTTGCTCCATCAAAAGAAATTATGTGAAAACTGCTTTGTGTGATTTAGGAGCTGGTGTTAGTGTTATGCCTTTCTCTTTATATAAAAGACTTGATTTGAATAAACTCACACCTACTGAAATATCTTTGCAAATGGTTGACAAATCAACTGCCATACCTATTTGTGAGGATGTGCCCGTTGTTGTTGCAAATGTTACTATCTTAACTGACTTTGTTATACTTGAGATGCCCGAGGACGACAACATGTCGATTATCCTTGGTACACCCTTCTTGAATACTGCAGGGGCTGTTATTGATTGCAATAAAAGCAAAGTCACTTTTCATATCAGTGGTAATGAGCATACGGTGCACTTTCCAAAGAAACAATTCAAGTGAATGGTATTAATGTCATTGAAAAGTCTCCGACAATCACTATTGGAAGTTTTCAACTACCATTACCTACTGCCAAAAAGAAATATGAAATGCTTATTGTTGGGGATGTGCATATCCCCATTGAGGTAACCAAGTGTTTTACGAAAGTTCTTCGGTTCCATGCTAATCGAAAGTGGTTGTTAATAAGACTTGATCAACCTTATTAATGGATCATTTTTGAGAGGTATGAAGTCAATGAATTAAGTAGGCACTACTTTCTGTCCTTACTTTTATTTTTTGATTTTCTTAGTTAAATAAAATAAAATGCCATGTTTTATCTGTTTTCTGAATTTCCCATGCAAAAAAAAATGACCCAAAAATAAAAGTTCTCAGAAAGCTCTGAAAATTTAATACGATTTTTTTCTGAATATTTCTGAATATTTGATGCAAATAACATCAAAGGGGGGTGCACCAGGTGGGCACGCCAGCAGCCCCAGGTGCGCCTTGGTGGGTTGTGGTCCCCACGTGGGCCTCCTCACTTATCTCTTTAGCCCATGTCATCACCTACCTCCAAAAAAAATTCACCATTACTCTCTCTCTCTCTCGTGTTCTTGCTCTCAAACCCACGGATTTCGATCTCTTTGCTCGGAGCTCCATTTCTGAAACTGTTTTGGGGGGTTGCTACTTGGTATGTGACTCCTCCATTGGTCCAATTAGTTTTTTGCTTTAGTGGTTTATTTTTTGAATAATTAGCTACTCTTAGTGCTGCTGTAGATGAGCTTGCATGTTGAATTCTTAGACCTCTAAGTAGTTTGAATGCTTGATATGGCCTCTATGCATCCCTATGAGTAGTTGCTATCAATCTTGTGAAGTTTTGTTGACAAAAATTTTCGTGACCCAAAAATTTTCAGAAAATTGTACGCAAATATGATGAACCTCTTTGGCAGGAATTCTTCGAGGAGGAGGTCCTCGGAGGCATCCTCTAGTAGCAGCTCGGTTCGTCGGTTCTATGTTGAACCAAGTGCAAATTCTATATGGGATGCCGCTACCAAATCATGTCTATGGTCGTGCGACGATTTCATCATCATGGTCGGTATTAAAGAAGAATTTGATCAATATATCCATAACGCCGAGCTCGGTCCCTACATCGAAGATAAGTGCAACCAACATCTCACCCTCACTGAATCATTTACTAAAGATTTTAGATTCCATCCTCGTGAGTGTAGAGTGTCATTTAAACTGTATGATAATCCATTTACTTTACCTCTAGAGACATTTGCTAGCTACTGCAAAATTCCATTTTGGGGTTCGCTAGATGAACCACCAAGATCTGAGTATGAGATATTCTTGACTAGCCATTGCTATGGTGAGACTAGAGGAGTGACGCAAGGTAGAATAAAGAGCATTCATTTTCCTTCAATTCAATACTTTGCTCTATTTAATGGAAAATGCATTGTAGGCAAACAAGATTGTAGTACACTTTGTGCTCCTGACTTGAGCCTCATACGCACCGCTCTCACCGGTGTCAAATGTTATAACCTTGGAGCGATTGTGGCACGCAGGTTGCAACACAACGCTGGTAGTGGATATTTTTATGGTGGGATTTATGCCACATGTTTAGCAAGGGAGCTGGGTGTTTCACCTTGGCCTTATGACCCTATCCTACCCACGCAGTACTTAGACTTTGACGCCATGAAACGCCATAAGTTCCTTACTAGTGAAATTCATAATTATACATATAACCTGTTGTTTAATAAAAAGTCCATTGTGGACACCTTTTTGCCTGCGCCTGCTCTCTTTGATGTTCATAGCAAGGGAAGGTATTTTGTTCTTGAGAGCGAGGCCCGCGCGCACAATGTAGAGGTTATAGCTGCTCGGCGGGCTAAGGAGGCTGCACCTAGAGCGTCCGTGAGCTACCACTCTGACTACTATGCAGGACATTAATGGTGATTACCAAGCTAGGCCAAAAGCCTAAGCTTGGGGGAGTACGTATTTCCACCGACATTACCTTCATTGTTCACATATCTCATTCTAGTTGTCGGTGTTCATACTTTTTCATTGTATCATCCATGTTAGATTTATTTTCTCGCTTTCTTCTTGTGTGTTTGAAAAACTTTGAGAAAATACAAAAAATATTTCCTGCTCCTTTTCGGTTTTTCTTTCTAGTTTAATTAGCTTTAGTATCAAAAGAAAACCCAAAAAGATTTCTCGATTCTTCTTCTTGCTTGTTGGGAGCTTTCCTGTGTAAATAGTTTTTCTCGGTTTTGTTTTTCCTGTTTTAATTTGCTTTCTTCTAGAAAAACAACGAAAAATTCCAAAAACATTTTAGTGTGTTTCTCTGAAATTCTTTTTTTTTATTGAGTCATACCAAGGAGAAGACCACGATGAAATTGTTGAGTGGCTCTCATATGCATTATTGTTGATCTAACAAAGAGCCCAAATTACCTTGTCTTCTCCTTTGAATAAAATGTTTGCAGATTCCAGCTTAGTCCACGGCACTCTTGCACTATTATTATTTTCACATCATTCGGTCGTGCAAGCGAAAGCCAATAATGACGATATTTGATGAACTAGCTGTGGCAGGGAGAAACGGGTATGAACTCAACTTGTTCTGTTTTTCTAAATATGTTTAACCTATTATCCATGATTCAGCCTATTATGATTAAACATGTTTGCAATGACCCTTAGAGATTATAGTTTCTCATGTCATGCTTAAGTAGCTAGGAGTGGATAATGATTTATCTTGGATGTCAACATTGCATTAAAATGATTGTGATGTAGTATGATGATATGGTATCCTCCTCTGAATGTTCGAGTGGCTTGACTTGGCACATGCTCATGCATGTAGTTGAATCAAAACCAACATAGCCTCTATGATATTTATGTTCATGGTGTTCATATCCTACTCATGCTAGTATCCAATGTTAGTTATGCATAATGCATGTTCATGACCGTTTTCGCTCTCTAGCTAGCCGCTTCTCAACCTATTTGCTAGCCTTCGCCTGTACTAAGCGGAAATACTGCTTGTGCATCAAAATCCTGAAACCCAAGTTATTCCAGATGAGTCCACCAAACCTACCTATATGCGGTATTACCCTGCCATTCTAAGTAAATTTGCATGTGCCACCTCTAAAAACTTCAAATAAATATCCTTTTTGTATGCCTGGATTGTTCATAGAGCGACAGGAGGTAGTCAGTATCTTCCATGCTAAGCGGGTTATTCTCATGATGAGTGTTTATTCACGCGTCCTTGCACGAGAGGGGCGGTAATAGGGATTCCCAGTCCCGAATTCAAAATTGCAAATAATTAAACAAAACTCCCCCAGGATTGTTGTTGGTATGGACGGTACCCATGGATTCGGTGAGCCGTGGAGTGTGTTTGTTGGTGGAGGGGGAGTAAACCTTTACTTTTTATCGCTTGGGAACCACCACTAATGTGTTTAGCATGGAAGATACCGATAACTAATGGTCGCGAAGTAAACAAGAAGGGTGCATTTCTCAAAATTTCATTTACCTCTGTTTTAAAATTTTGAGCTCTGGCACCGCTGCAAATCACTGCTTCCCTCTGCGAAGAGACTATCTATTTACTTTTATGTTGTGTCATCACCTTCTCAAATAAGCGCCAGATCCTGAGAGCACTATTGTCATCCTCATGCATTGTGTGTAGCTAATGTTGGGTGCATCATGACTGGATCTTTTCTACCATGAATTACAATGTTTAGTCGCTGCTTGAACTTTGGAGGTGCTCTGCAATTATGTTTTGCGGTCTCAGAAAGGGCTAGCGAGATACCACTATTGTCATATTATATCATGGTTGTTTTGATAAAGTGTTGTCATTTGAGATATCTTATTTTTGCTCGCTAGTTGATTATGCCATTGATATGAGTTAATGTAATTTTTAAGAGCTATTGTCGACATGGTTAATCATGATCTTTGCTGAAAACCTGGGTGCTACTTAAGCTTATTTATGTAAACAAGAGCAAAAGAGTTCGTAAAAGTTTTTCTTTTTCACTTTCAGTTTCTCAACTGAATTGCTTGAGGACAAGCAAAGGTTTAAGCTTGGGGGAGTTGATACGTCTCCGTCGTATCTACTTTTCCTAACGCTTTTCCTCTTGTTTTGGACTCTAATTTGCATGATTTGAATGAAACTAACCCGGACTGACGTTGTTTTCAGCAGAACTATCATGGTGTTGTTTTTGTGCAGAAATAAAAGTTCTCGGAATGGCACGAAACTTTTTGGACAATTTTTATGGGATAAAAGAAAAATACTGGAGCCATGCACCACCAGAGGGGGGGGCCCTGGGTGGGCACAACCCACCAGGGCGCGCCCCCCTCCTGGCGCGCCCAGGTGGGTTGTCCCCACCTGGTGGCCCCGCTGACCCTATCTCCGACGCTATAAATTCACATTTTCAGAGAAAAAAATCAGGGAGAAAGAATTATCGCGTTTCACGAGATGGATCCGCCACCGCCTCCTGTTCTTCATCGGGAGGCCAGATTTGGAGTCCGTTTGGGGCTCCGGAGAGGGGGATCTTCGATCTTCGTCATCACCAACCCTTTTCCATCGCCAATTCCATGATGCTCCCCACCGGGAGTGAGTAATTCCTTCATAGGCTCGCTGATCGGTGAGGAGTTGGATGAGATTCATCATGTAATCGAGCTAGTTTTGTTAGGGCTTGATCCCTAGTATCCATTATGTTCTGGGATTGATGTTGCTATGACTTTGCCATGCTTAATGCTTGTCACTTTGGGCCCGGGTGCCATGATTTCAGATTTGAACCGTTTATGTTATCATCATTATATCTATGTTCTAGATCTGATCTTGCAAGTTATAGTCACCTATTATGTGTTATGATCCGCAAACCCCGGAGTGACAGTAGTCGGGATACTTTCCGGTGATGACCGTAATTTGAGGAGTTCATGTATTCACTATGTGTTAATGCTTTGTTCTGGTTCTCTATTAAAAGGAGGCCTTAATATCCCTTAGTTTCCATATGGACCCCACTGCCACGGGAGGGTAGGACAAAAGATGTCCTGCAAGTTCTTTCCATAAGCACGTATGACAATTTACGGAATACATGCCTACATTATATTTATGAACTGGAGATAGTGCCATATCGCCCTAGGATATGACTGTTATATGATGAATATCATCCAACGAATTCACCGATCCAATGCCTACGAATTTCTCTTATATTGTTTTTGCTAAGTTACTACTGCTATCGTTACTGTTACACTTGCTACAAAATCATTGCTATCAATGTTACTGTTACTATTGCTGCTACTACTACTACTATCAAAACTATCATATTACTTTGCTACTGATCACTTTGCTGTAGATAATTAATCTCCAGGTGTGGTTGAATTGACAACTCAGCTGCTAATACTTGCAAATATTCTTTGGCTCCCCTTGTGTGGAATCAATAAATTTGGGTTGAATACTCTACCCTCAAAAACTGTTGCGATCCCCTATACTTGTGGGTTATCAGGCCTCGTCAGCTTCTCTATCCCGCCCTCTAGGGGGGCGGTCCGGCTGTTCGGTATATGTCGGACGTGTTGGCTCTACGACCTCGTCGTCGAACTGCGGCAGTAGTCTTCGCTTGGGGTAACTTTTGATTGGCTGTTCGCGACCATACCCTTCTTCGGCGGCTAGGACTTTGGTCCATCGGTCGTTAATGGTGTCTTGTTTGGCCTTGATTCTGCATTTTTGTTTCTTCAGGCTGCGGGCGGTGGCTAAAAGCATCCGTTTGAACCGTTCCTGCTCCAGAGGGTCTTCGGGGACGATGAAATCATCGTCCCCGAGACTGGCCCCCTCTTCAGAGAGTGGGAGGTAGTTGCTATCTTCGGAGTCGTCGGCGTTTTCTGGGTTAAGAGGGTCCTCCTGCCCCGCGGGGTCATCCTGATGATGTTCGTTGGCTGCGGCCCCGGCGAGGTCATCCGTATTATTTACGGTGCCGTTCTCCGCAGAGTCCACATTGCTCGCATGGCTTCGACGTGTCTTTGATCGACGGCGCTGCCTTCGGTGTTTCGGCGGCTCATCTCCAGGCTTGTCTCGGTCCTGATTGGGAGTGCCATCGCCGCCCTTGGGGGTGTCCACCATGTAAATATCGTAGGTGGAAGTGGCCGACCAGCGGCCGGTAGCGGGGGCGATATAGGTCTTAGCTGTGGCTCTGCCATCCTCATCCATGTATTCGGTGTTTTCTGAATTATAATCTAGCATATCGGTTAAGTCATCGACAGTGGCTACCAAGTGGGTGGTGGGTGGGTCGTAAAATTCCCTGTGCTACGCCTCGAAGGGCTGATGATTGTGGGCGGAGGGCAGTGATATGTCTCCAACGTATCTATAATTTTTGATTGTTCCATGCTGTTATATTATCATTCTTGGATGTTTTACAATCATTTTATAGCAACTTTATATCATTTCTTCGGACTAACCTATTGACATAGTGCCCAGTGTCAGTTGCTATTTTTTGCTTGTTTTTTACATCGTAGAAAATCAATACCAAACGGAGTCCAAACGCAGCAAAACTTTTTGGAGATTTTTTCTGGACCAAAAGACACCCAGTGGGCCAAAGAAGTACCAGAGGGGAGCTCCGAGGGGAGCACAACCCACCAGGGCGCGCCTGGGGGCCTAGGCGCGCCCAGGTGGGTTGTGCCCACCTCGGTGACCTCCCGCACCGCCTCTTCGCCCTATAAATTGCCAAATATTCCAAAAACCCTGGGGGTAACCCTGGATCAGAAGTTCCGCCGCCGCAAGCCTCTGTAGCCACAAAAAACCAATCTAGACCCCGTTCCGGCACCCTGCCGGAGGGGGAAATCATCACCGGTGGCCATCTTCATCATCCTGGCAGCCACCATGATGAGGAGGGAGTAGTCCAGCCTTGGGGTTGAGGGTTTGTACCAGTAGCTATGTGTTTAATCTCTCTCTCTCATGTTCTTCAGATGTCACGATCTTGATGTATCGCGGGCTTTGTTAATATAGTTGGATCATATGGTGTTTTCCCCTCTCTATCTTATCGTGAATTGAGTTTTCCCTTTGAGATTTCATTTTATCGGATTGAATGCTTTTATGGATTTGAGAACGCTTGATGTATGTCTTGCATATGAATACCCGTGGTGACAATGGGGTATTATATTGATTCACTTGAGATATGTTTTGGTGCTCAACTCGCGGATTCCCGAGGTGACATTGGGGTAATCTATGCATAGGGGTTGATGCATGTTCTCGTCTTTTGTTTCTTCGGTAGAAATCTTGGGGCACTCTTTGAGGTTCTTTGTGTTGGATTGAGTATTATGA
Organism: Thinopyrum elongatum; assembly: GCA_011799875.1. Taxonomy (NCBI): domain Eukaryota; kingdom Viridiplantae; phylum Streptophyta; class Magnoliopsida; order Poales; family Poaceae; genus Thinopyrum; species Thinopyrum elongatum. Next base: position 566,709,922 of record CM022300.1, read on the forward strand.
ATCTGAATTTGCTTTGGTGTTATTTTAGTACGAACTCTTGATAGATCGATCGTAAAGAATAACTTAGTGTTATTTTAGTACGAACTCTTGATAGATTGATCGGAAAGAATAACTTGGTGTTATTTTAGTACGAACTCTTGGATAGATCGATCCAAAAGAATAGCTACAAACAATTTCTTCTTATGTTCTCCGCTAGATAAGAACTTTGGAGTGATTCTTCATCGCACGTTGAGGGATGGTTATATGATCCAATTAAATTAGCATTGTTGAGAGATTGCACTAGCGAAAGTACGGACCCTAGGCCTCATTTTCAAGCATTGCAATACCGTTTGTGCTCCATTTTATCAATAGCTACATTGCTGTTTTTTATTGTTCCTATTACAAAAACCAATATATACTATCATTACTACGCTTTTATTACCATCTCTTCGCTGAACTAGTGCACCTATACAAATTACCATTGTATTTGGTGTGTTGGGGACACAAGAGACTCTTTGTTATTTGGTTGCAGGGTTGTTTGAGAGAGACCATCTTGATCCTATGCCTCCCACGGATTGATAAACCTTAGGTCATCCACTTGAGGGAAAATTGCTACTGTCCTACAAAACTCTGCGCTTGGAGGCCCAACACGAGTCTACAAGAATAAAGTTGCGTAGTAGACATCAAGCTCTTTTCTGGCGCCGTTGCGGGGGAGGTGAGTGCTTGAAGGTATATCTTTAGATCTTGCAATTGAATCTTTTAGTTTCTTGTTTTATCACTAGTTTGGTTTATAAAAGAAAACTACAAAAAAATAGAATTGAGGTTGCATCATATTGTTCATCTTTATAATGTCTTTCATGAAAATGATGGAAAGGAAAATTGTGTTCAATTGATAGAGGAAGAATTCTAGAAAATGTTTGACAAAAAATCTTTGAATGATGAGCATGATTGCGATGTTGTTGGTATGAACTCTTTGAATATCCATGATGCTAGTGATATGCAAAGCCATAAGCTTGGGGATGCTATGTTTGACGAAGATGATATTTTTAGTCCCCCAAGTTTTGATGAGAAAATTTATTATGATGAAATCATGCCTCCTATTTATGATGATTATATTGATGAAAGTGGATTTGGAGAGGTCATGACTTTATTTAATGATGATTCCACTATTTTGGAAGAGGTTTCATTTGATTATGACAACGAAGTTCCTATCTATGATGATTATTGTGATGACATGTATGCTATAAAGAATAATGATAACCATGAAACTTGTCATCATGATTTTAATTTCCAATCACATGATAGTTATTTTGTTGAGTTTGCTCCCACTACTATTCATGAGAATAAATTTGCTTATGTGGAGAGTAATAAAATTTCTATGCTTATGTATCATGAAAAGAATGCTTTATATGATAGTTATATTGTTGAATTCTTTCATGATGCTACTAAAAATTATTATGAGAGAGGAACATATGCTTTTACATATTGCAATAATATCAAGTTTCCTCTCTATGTGTTGAAAATCTTGAAGTTTTGCTTGTTTTGCCTTCCTATGCTAGTTGATTCTTGTTCCAATGAATTGTTTGCTCACAAAATACCTATGCATAGGAAGTGGGTTAGACTTAAATGTGCTAGTCATATGCTTCATGATGGTCTCTTTGTGTTTCAATTCTTATCATTTATGTGAGCATCATTGAAATCATCATGCCTAGCTAAAAAGGCATTAAAGAAAAGCGCTTGTTGGGAGACAACCCAATATTTACCCCTACTGTTTTTGTGTGTTCACATTATTAGGCTACTGTATTAATCATGTTTTATAGCTTTTATTTCAATAAAGTGCCAAGTAAAGCCTTTGGGATTGTGTGGATGATAGTTGACTTGATTCTGTGCAAAAACAGAAACTTTTTTGTCCAGTGCAGAAATTTTTGTCTTTTACTGGAATGTGGAAAAATTCTGAATTGTTTACAGTTTCTGGGTATACAAATTTTCTACGTTTTCCGTATTTTTCAGAATTTCTGGAGTTATATTAGTATTACCTTAATTCAGATCTTTACATACTGTTCTGTTTTTGACAGATTCTGTTTTCAATGCATAATTTGCTTGTTTTCTAGTTTCTATGGCTTATATTGCTTAATATAAATTGTGGAAATTGTAGAGTACAGTAGTAATTGTGTGAGAACAATTATTAATCTTGTCTTTAACAGTACCAAAGTGAATGATTTGTCTTTATCATACTAACCCATCTCACGAAGTTCCGTTAAGTTTTGTGTGATTGAAGTTTTCAAGTTTTGGGTGAGATATCGATATGAGGAGAATAAGGAGTGACATGACCCTAAGCTTGGGAATGCCCAAGGCACCCCCAAGGCAATATTCAAGGAAGATCCAAGCAACTAAGCTTGGGGATGCCCCGGAAGGCATCCCCTCTTTTGTCTTCAACATTGTCGGTAACCTCACTTGGAGCTATATTTTCATTCGTCACATGATATGAGTTTTGCTTGGAGAGTCATTTTATTTTATTAGGATTTGTTCGCTGTTATTTATAATAATGTTTTGAATCTCTTACTTCAATAAAAGTGGCAAGGATAGCCTTCACCATGCTTATTTTGCAAATATATGAGTTGCTGCTTCAAAACAGAAAGTTTATCGCTGTTGTTATAATTATCCAGAAAAGTCAGAATGTGATAAAATGTTGAAACTTTTTGCACAGTAAGCTATGATAAATTTTCTACAGTGTGCTAAATTTTCAGAATATTTGGGGTTAGGTAAGTATGATTACAATTGCACTATTTACAGACTGTCCTGTTTAGACAGATTGCTGTTATGTTCGCATTGTATACATATGTTTGCTTGTTTAATGATTCTATTTGAGGATAGGAGTATTAAATATGCAGAGAAATTTAGTATGCAATGTTGAATAACAATTTTAGTAATTTGCTACAGTAGAGAATGATAAGGTTTTTGCATTTATTTATACTAACTTATCTCACGAGTTCCTGTTGAGTTTTGTGTGGATGAAGTTTTTAAGATTAGGGAAACCGCGATATAAAAGGAATTAAGGAGACACAAAAGCTCAAGCTTGGGGATGCCCAAGGCATCCCAAGTTAATAATCCAAGAAGTCTCAAGCATCTAAGCTTGGGGATGCCCCGGTAGGCATCCCACCTTTCTCCATCAACAATTATCGGTTAGCCTCGGTTGAGCTTAAGTTTTAGCTTCTTCACATGATATGTGCTATTCTTAGAATTTCATTTTATTTTGTTTTTGCTTTCTGTTTTAATAAACTACTTAGATCTGAAACTTTTAAACAAGAGAGAGTCCTCACATAGCTTCCCATTTACTTAACTACACGCTTGATCTTCACTTATATCTTTTTGGAGTAGTTTGTCTTTTGCTCTCGTGCTTCACTTAAATTTATTTGAGAGCTTGTTAGTAGCAATGGAAATATATAAATTTAGTCCCAAAGTGATAGATATTCAAGAGGGATATAATAAAAACTTTCATGTAGATTATTGGATATGATAAGTTTGATTCCTTGCAATAGTTTTGCGATATGGAGATAATAATATGTGAGTCGTGTTGGTGAGTAATTATGCTTTAGTAAGAATATTGGTGTTAAGGTTTGTGATTCCCTATGAATGCACGAAAGTCAATAGTTATGAAATTAAATTACATCCTACTTGTGGTGCATTATTTGGTGTTAGTTATGCTCAATGCTCGTTTATGTGAATTCTCGTTTCTTGGTTGGTTGCTTCTCAATCTATTTGCTAGCCTCCATTTGTACTAAGTGGGAATACTACTTGTGCATCCAATATCCCTAAACTCAGTTTTTCCACATGAGTCCATCATACCTACCTATATGCGGTATTCCCGTGCCGTTCTAAGCAAATTTGTATGTGCCATCTCTAATTTTCAAAATAAATTTCCTTTTTGTGTGCTCGTACCGCTCATGAAGCGGCAGGGGGTGGCCAATATTTTCCATGCTAGATGTATTATTCTCAAGATGAGTGTTTATTCACTTGTCATTGCACAAGAGTATGACAAAGGTATTAGGGATGCCCAGTCCCGAAATGAAAAAGAAATTTACTTTATGTTGTCAAATAATAAATTCCTTGAAAAGTGTTGGTATGGAGGGCACCCGTGGATATGGCTAGCCATGGATTGTGAAAGAATGGTGGAAAAAGGAATAAACTTTATTTTCTGTTTGGGAACCGCCTATGATATATCTAGCATGGAAAGTGTTGGGAATTACTCGGTCGTTTTCGTTGACGGGAAAAGTATGCCTCCCAAAATCTTTTATCTCTCAATTTAAGCTTTGAGCTCTGGCACCTCTACAAATCCCTACTTCCCTCTACGAAGGGCCTATCTATTTACTTTATGCAATTTTTATTTTTATTTGAGTCTCCATCTTCTCTTATAAGCACCAACTAAGGGGCACTATGATCGTACTTGAGCATTGGATGTAGCTAATATGCGAGTGTGTTTTTCATGAATGGATCAATGATTAAGCATGATGGGCTAGGGATAACTTGCTTTAGTGTTGATATTTTGAAAGACATGGTTGCTTGTTGATATGCTTGAGTATTGAAATCTTCATGTCAAAACTAGACTATTGCTTTGAACCATATAAAAGTCCATATGTCCACGCTACAAAAGAAAAGAATGTGATGAACATGATAGGCAGCATTCCACATAAAAAATTCTATTTTTATCATTTACCTACGCGAGGACGAGCAGGAATTAAGCTTGGGGATGTTGATATGTCTCCAATGTATCTATAATTTTTTATTGTTCCATGCTATTATATTATTATTCTTGGATGTTTTACAATCATTTTATAGCAACTTTATATCATTACTTGGGACTAACCTATTGACATAGTGCCCAGTGCCAGTTGCTATTTTTTCCTTGTTTTTTACATCACAGAAAATCAATACCAAACGGAGTCCAAACACAGCGAAACTTTTTGGAGAGACCAGAAGACACCCGGTGAGCCAAAGAAGTACTAGAGGGGAGCACAACCCACCAGGGCGTGCCTGGGGCCCAGGTGGGTTGTGCCCACCTCGGTGACCTCCCGCATCGCCTCTTCGCCCTATAAATTGCCAAATATTCCAAAAACCCTGGGGGTAACCCTGGATCAGAAGTTCTGCCGCCACAAGCCTCTGTAGCCATGAAAAACCAATCTAGACCCCGTTCCGCCACCCTGCCGGAGGGGGAAATCATCACCGGTGGCCATCTTCATCATCCTGGCGGCCGCCATGATGAGGAGGGAGTAGTCCACCCTCGGGGCTGAGGGTTTGTACCAGTAGCTATGTGTTTAATCTCTCTCTCTCTCGTGTTCTTGAGATGTCACGATCTTGATGTATCGCGGGCTTTGTTAATATAGTTGGATCATATGGTGTTTTCCCCTCTCTATCTTGTTGTGAATAGAGTTTTCCTTTTGAGATTTCATTTTATCGGATTGAATGCTTTTATGGATTTGAGAACACTTGATGTATGTCTTGACTATGAATACCCATGGTGACAATGGGGTATTATATTGATTCACTTGAGATATGTTTTGGTACTCAACTCGCGGATTCCCGAGGTGACATTGGGATAATCTATGCATAGGGGTTGATGCATGTTCTCGTCTTTTGTTTCTCCGGTAGAAATCTTGGGGCACTCTTTGAGGTTCTTTGTGTTGGATTGAGTATTATGAATCTGAATTTGCTTTGGTGTTATTTTAGTACGAACTCTTGATAGATCGATCGGAAAGAATAACTTAGTGTTATTTTAGTACGAACTCTTGATAGATCGATCGAAAAGAATAACTTGGTGTTATTTTAGTACGAACTCTTGGATAGATCGATTGGAAAGAATAGCTACAAACAATTTCTTCTTATGTTCTCCGCTAGATAAGAACTTTGGAGTGATTCTTCATCGCACGTTGAGGGATGGTTATATGATCCAATTAGATTAGCATTGTTGGGAGATTGCACTAGCGAAAGTACGGACCCTAGGCCTCATTTTCAAGCATTGCAATACCGTTTGTGCTCCGTTTTATCAATTGCTACCTTCCTGTTTTTTATTGTTCCTATTACAAAAACCAATATCTACTATCATTACTACGCTTTTATTACCATCTCTTCGCCGAACTAGTGCACCTATACAAATTACCATTGTATTTGGTGTGTTGGGGACACAAGAGACTCTTTGTTATTTGGTTGCAGGTTTGTTTGAGAGAGACCATCGTCATCCTACGCCTCCCACGGATTGATAAACCTTAGGTCATCCACTTGAGGGAAAATTGCTACTGTCCTACAAAACTCTGCGCTTGGAGGCCCAACACTAGTCTACAAGAATAAAGTTGCGTAGTAGACATCAGGCAGGTCCTCCTGGATGGTCATTTTCTGGATTCAGTCTAGCGCCTCGTTTAACATAGTGAGGGTTGCCGATTTTGAGGGCTCTAGGCCAAATTCCGTTATAACGGGGTGGGGGGCAGTCAGTGCCCTGGCCGGTCCTTGGTTTCCACAGGGCGAGCTGAGCTCGGGGTGCGGTGCCGAATCCTTGAGGGAATCCAGATCATCACTGGTGATCAAGGGCGGGCCTTGGTTTTTGTGTGTGGTTTCTACACCGGGGTTCAAGATCGAGCTGCTTTGGGCCGGGGGTTACCCCTGGCCAACGACTGCCGCTTTGTCGTAAGGGCTCAAGGCCAGAGGAGTGTTATGAGGGAACGGTTCAGCCGAGATTGACTCTTGGCTTCCGTCTCCTGATTCTGCCTCGAAGGCCGAGGATAGGCCCTCTACAGACATGATGGATTCGACTGACGGTGGAGTCTGGCCCCTGCTTGAGGCGGAGCCCTCCTAGCTCAAAGCTGTTCGGAAGGCAGGGGACAATCTGTAGATCGGATCAGAGGGGGACTCCAGAGTGGGCATGGCGGGGCCTGCAAGGGTGCGGAAGGGGGTAGTGAATCCGACGAAGACCAGATCGCCCCGCGTGTCCGCAACGTATTCCAGATTACCAAATCGAATTCGGTGTTCAGGAGCGAAGTTGTCAATCTGATCCAAATGACCAGTCGGGTCGGCGTGCAGTATGATGCTTCCGAACGCGAAGAGTTGTCCGGGGACGAAGAAGTCCCCGGATCCGATGCCTTCTCCTATGACCAGGCGGGCCATCGATCCTTTGGGCGACCCCATAGCGGAACTCTCAATGAAAGCACTGATACGTCTCCAACGTATCTATAATTTTTTATTGTTCCATGCTATTATATTATCTATTTTGGATGTTTTATATGCATTAATATGCTATTTTATATTATTTTTGGGACTAACCTATTAACCTAGAGCCCAATGCCAGTTCCTGTTTTTTCCTTGTTTTTGAGTTTCGCAGAAAAGGAATACCAAACGGAGTCCAAACGGAATAAAACTTTCGCGATGATCTTTCTTGGACCAAAAGGAAACCAGAGGACTTGGAGTGCAAGTCAGAGAAGCCACGAGGTGGCCACAAGGACGGAGGGCGCGCCCCCCATCGTTGTGGGCCCCACGTGCACCTCCTGACCTAATTCTTTCGCCTATATATACTCTTATATGCCCAGATCACCAGAGGCATCCGCAAAAAGACTTTTCCACCGCCGCAACCTTCTGTACCCATGAGATCCCATCTAGGGGCCTTTTCCAGCGTCCTGCCAGAGGGGGATCCGATCACGGAGGGCTTCTACATCAACACCATTGCCCTTCCGATGAAGCGTGAGTAGTTTACCTCAGACCTACGGGTTCATAGCTAGTAGCTAGATGGCTTCTTCTCTCTCTTTGATTCTCAATACCACGTTCTCCTCGATGTTCTTGGAGATCTATTCGATGTAATACTTTTTTGCGGTGTGTTTGCCGAGATCCGATGAATTGTGGATTTATGATCAGCTTATCTATGAATATTATTTGAATCTTCTCTGAATTCTTTTATGCATGATTTGATATCTTTGCAAGTCTCTTCGAACTATCGATTTGGTTTGGCCAACTAGATTGGTTTTTCTTGCAATGGGAGAAGTGCTTAGCTTTGGGTTCAATCTTGCGGTGTCCTTTCCCAGTGACAGTAGGGGCAGCAAGGCACGTATTGTATTGTTGCCATCGAGGATAAAAATATGGGGTTTTCATCATATTACTTGAGTTAATTCCTCTACATCATGTCATCTTTCTTAATGCGTTACTCTGTTCTTTATGAACTTAATACTCTAGATGCAGGCAGGAGTCGGTCGATGTGTGGAGTAATAGTAGTAGATACAGAATCATTTCGGTCTACTTGACACGGACGTGATGCCTATATTCATGATCATTGCCTTAGATATCATCATAACTTTGCGCTTTTCTATCAATTGCTCGGCAGTAATTTGTTCACCCACCGTATTATTTTCTATCTTGAGAGAAGCCTATGGTGAAACCTATGGCCCCCGGGTCTATTTTCCATCATACAATCTTTTTACTTTCCAATCTAAGAGTTTCCGATTTACTATTTGCAATCTTTTACTTTCCAATCTATAAAACAAAAATACCAAAAAAATACTTACTTTACCGTTTATCTATCTCTATCAGATCTCACTTTTGTGAATAACCGAGAAGGGATTGACAACCCCTTATCGCGTTGGGTGCAAGTTTGGTGTTTGTTTGTGCAGGTATTCGGTGACTTGCGTGTTGTCTCCTACTGGATTGATACCTTGGTTCTCACAACTGAGGGAAATACTTACTCTACTTTGCTGCATCACCCTTTCCTCTTTAAGGGAAAAACCAACGCAAGCTCAAGAAGTAGCAGGAAGAATTTCTGGCGCCGTTGCCGAGGAGATCTACACCAAGTCAAGACATACCAAGTACCCATCATAAACTCTCATCTCTCGCATTACATTATTCGCCATTCGCCTCTCGTTTTCCTCTCCCCCACTTCCAAAATGATTTTCGAAAAGATTTGCCTTTTTCTTCGCCCCTCTCTTTGTCTTTTCTTTGCCCCTCTTCCGTTCGTCTTCTTTGTTTGCCATTCGGTTTGTTCGTTTGCTAGATTTGTTGCTTCCACCATGTCTGAAATTGGGGAGGTTATCGCTGAAAAAGATAGTAGTAACGATGGGGGAAACTTTGATGCTTTTGATAAAACCAATCCTCATGAAGAATCTACTATTCTACACACGAAAAAGCTTCGCATAGGTAGCGGCAATATTATTGGAAAAGGGGTTATTCAAGATTTCTTTACTTGTGCCGGTGCACTCCCCACTTTGGGTAGATCTATTCTTCATAAAACTAGTAGTCTTGCGGATGCTATATCTTTGCTCATAGTTGAACTTGAAAGACAATTTGTTCATATGCATCCATCTATACAAAGGATTTTTCTAGAATTTTCTAATATTGAGCATTCTTCCGTTAAGCGCGCCGCCACTATATTTCTAGCTCATGAGTTTAGATTTATTATGAAAGAAGCTAGCGAAATTTTCACGCATTATAAAGTAGATGGTGGTCATCCTCCCATAGAGGGAATTCTCTTTAATCAAGAGGACATAATGCGTTTACATTCTCTAGATCATGTTGCTTATAATGAAAATTTAAGAAAGTGGGTCCCCACCGATGTTTTAGCTGATAAGATTTTTGAACTTAATGTTAATTTTGCTATACAAAACAATGGATTAGGTTTCTCTCTTGGACACAAGCTCATGACCTTTTCACAAAAGAACGCTTATAATGAAGAATTGATCATACAATACGAGGGGCCAAAGGAGGAACCGATCCCTCCCGAAATTGATCTTGGGGATTCTTATCCCATTAAATTTAGCCCTTTTGATTACTTTTGCTTACCACAAAGAAAGCTTGCTGCTGAACGAAGGGAGTATGAGATGAGTTTTCGAGATTTGCCTTATCATTATTACGATTATACTTAGATCTATTCTTATTTTTATGCCTAGCTAAGGGCGTTAAACAATAGCGCTTGTTGGGAGGCAACCCAATTTTATTTTTGTTTTTGCTTTTTAGATTCTGTTTTGCAATAAATAATTCATCTAGCCTCTGGTTAGCTATGGTTTTATGTTTTAATTAGTGTTTGTGCCAAGTAGGACCTTTGGGATGGCTTACGGTGATAGTTGATTTGATCTTGCTGAAAAACAGAAACTTTTGCGTCCAGTGTCAGAATTATAATGATTCACTGGCGCATTTAAAAACCCTGAATTTTGTATACGAGATTGATATAAAATTTCCTCTGTTGTCCTAATTTTTAAGAATTTTTGGAGTTACAGAAGTATTAGAACAATTCGGATCTTCGCAGACTGTTCTGTTTTTGACAGATTTTGTTTTCTTTGTTTTGTTTGCTTATTTTGATGAATCTATGGGTAATATCGGGGGGGGGGGGGTATGAACCATGGAAAAGTTGGAATACAGTAGATATTACACCAATATAAATAAAGAATGAGTTCGCAACAGTAACAAAAGTGGCGATTTATTTTCTTATACTAACGGAGCTTATGAGATTTTCTGTTGAGTTTTGTGTTGTGGAGTTTTCAAGTTTTGGGTAAGGATTTAATGGACTATGGAATAAGGAGTGGCAAGAGCCTAAGCTTGGGGATGCCCAAGGCACCCCAAGGTAATATTCAAGGACAACCAAGAGCCTAAGCTTGGGGATGCCCCGGAAGGCATCCCCTCTTTCGTCTTCGTCTATCGGTAACTTTACTTGAGGCTATATTTTTATTCACCACATGATATGTGTTTTGCTTGGAGCGTCTTGTATGATTTGAGTCTTTGCTTTTTAGTTTGCCACAATCATCCTTGCTGTACACACCTTTTGAGAGAGACACGCATAAATCGTGATTTATTAGAATACTCTTTGTGCCTCACTTATATCTTTTGAGCTAGGCAATATTGCTCTAGTGCTTCACTTATATCTTTTTATAACACGGCGGTGGCTTTATTTTATAGAAATTGATGAACTCTCATGCTTCACTTATATTATTTTTGAGAGTCTTTAAACAGCATGGTAATTTGCTTTGGTTATAAATTTAGTACTAATATGATAGGCATCCAAGAGGGATATAATAAAAACTTTCATATAAAGTGCATTGAATACTATAAGAAGTCTGATTCCTTATGATTGTTTTGAGATATGAAGATGGTGATATTAGAGTCATGCTAGTGAGTAGTTGTGAATTTGAGAAATACTTGTGCTGAGGTTTGTGAGTCCCGTAGCATGCACGTATGGTGAACCGTTATGTAACAAAGTTGGAGCATGAGATATTTTTTGATTGTCATCCTTTGTGTGGAAGTCGGGATCACTCGATGGTTAACTCCTACCAACCCTTCCCCTAGGAGCATGCGTCTAGTACTTTGTTTCGATGACTAATAGATTTTTGCAATAAGTATGTGAGGTCTTTATGACTAATGTTGAGTCCATGGATTATACGCACTCTCACCCTTCCACCTTTGCTAGCCTCTCTAGTGCCGCACAATTTTCGCCGGTACCATAAACCCACCATATACCTTCCTCAAAACAGCCACCATACCTACCTATTATGGCATTTCCATAGCCATTCCAAGATATATTGCCATGCAACTTTCCACCGTTCCATTTATTATGACACGCATCATCATTGTCATATTGCTTTACATGATCATGTAGTTGACATCGTATTTGTGGCAAAGCCACCGTTCATAATTCTTTCATACATGTCACTCTTGATTCATTGCACATCCCGGTACACCGCCGGAGGCATTCATATAGAGTCATATTTTGTTCTAGTATCGAGTTGTAATTTTTGAGTTGTAAGTAAATAGAAGTATGATGATTTTCATTATTAGAGCATTGTCCCATGTGAGAAAAAAAAGGGGAGAAAAGAAAGAAAGAAAGAAAGAGAAGAAAGAAAAAAAAGAAAAAAAAGAGAAAAAAAGAAAAAAAAGAAAGAAAAAAAAAGGAAAAAAAAGAGAGAAAAAGAGAGAAGGGGCAATGTTAATATCCTTTTTCCATACTTGTGCTTCAAAGTAGCACCATGATCTTCATGATAGAGAGTCTCCTATGTTGTCACTTTCATATACTAGTGGGAATTTTTCATTATAGAACTTGGCTTGTATATTCCAACGATGGGCTTCCTCAAATTGCCCAAGGTCTTCATGAGCAAGCAAGTTGGATGCACACCCACTTAGTTTTCTTTTTGAGCTTTAATAAACTAATAGCTCTAGTGCATCCGTTGCATGGCAATCCCTACTCACTCACATTGATATCTATTGATGGGCATCTCCATAGCCCGTTGATACGCCTAGTTGATGTGAGACTATCTTCCTCTTTTTGTCTTCTCCACAACCATCTTCTATTCCACCTATAGTGCTATGTCCATGGCTCACGCTCATGTATTGCGTGGAAGTTGAAAAAGTTTGAGAATACTAAAGTGTGGAACAATTGCTTGGCTGAAACCGGGGTTGTGCAAGATTTGAGTATTTTGTGTGGTGAAAATGGAGCATAGCCAGACTATATGATTTTGTAGGGATAAGCTTTCTTTGGCCATGTTATTTTGAGAAGACATAATTACCTTGTTAGTATGCTTGAAGTATAATTGTTTTTATGTCAATATTAAACTTTTGTTTTGAATCATACGGATCTGAACATTCATGCCACAATAAAGAAATTACATGGATAAATATGTTAGGTAGCATTCCACATCAATGGGGTTTTTCTTGCAATGGGAGAAGTGCTTAGCTTTGCGTTCAATCTTGCGGTGTCCTTTCCCAGTGACAGTAGGGGCAGCAAGGCACGTATTGTATTGTTGCCATCGAGGATAAAAATATGGGGTTTTCATCATATTACTTGAGTTAATTCCTCTACATCATGTCATCTTTCTTAATGCGTTACTCTGTTCTTTATGAACTTAATACTCTAGATGCAGGCAGGAGTCGGTCGATGTGTGGAGTAATAGTAGTAGATGCAGAATCGTTTCGGTCTACTTGACATGGACGTGATGCCTATATTCATGATCATTGCCTTAGATATCGTCATAACTTTGCGCTTTTCTATCAATTGCTCGGCAGTAATTTGTTCACCCACCATATTATTTTCTATCTTGAGAGAAGCCTCTGGTGAAACCTATGGCCCCCGGGTCTATTTTCCATCATACAATCCTTTTACTTTCCAATCTATGAGTTTCTGATTTACTATTTGCAATCTTTTACTTTCCAATATGTAAAACAAAAATACCAAAAAAATATTTACTTTACCATTTATCTATCTCTATCAGATCTCACTTTTGCGAATAACTGAGAAGGGATTGACAACCCCTTATCGCGTTGGGTGCAAGTTTGGTGTTTGTTTGTGCAGGTATTCGGTGACTTGCATGTTGTCTCCTACTGGATTGATACCTTGGTTCTCACAACTGAGGGAAATACTTACTCTACTTTGCTGCATCACCCTTTCCTCTTCAAGGGAAAAACCAACGCAAGCTCAAGAAGTAGCAAGCACCAATGTCGGTGTCAAAACCGGCAGACCTTGGGGTAGGGGGTCCCGAACTGTGGATCTAGGGTCGATGGGGAACAAGGGACAATGAACACGATGTTTACCCAGGTTCGGGCCCTCTCGAAGAGGTAATATCCTACGTCCTGCTTGATTGTATTGGATGTATAGTATGGTTACAGAGTAGATCTACCTCGAGATTAGCATGAGCTAAACCCTAAGGTGATGAATATAGCTCTAGTCCTAAAGACTACAACCCTCGGTTTATATAGACACCAGTAGGGTTAGGGTTACCGGAGATAGATTACAATAAGGGATAAAGAGATCCTGCGCATTCTTGACTTGGAGGGCACACCATGGCTCCCTAGATCTCCCGTCACTATACGGCGTCTCCAGTTCGGCCCATATCCAATGGGCCGGCGCCCCGAGGACCCCTTAGTCCATGACTCCCTCGAGAAGCAATTTGAATATCAACACCCACAAACTCCTTTGTGTTCTACTCGTGATGTTATCTACGCATAGACTTAGCTCATGATGCCACTGTTGGGGAACGTTGCATGGGAAACAAAAAAATTCCTACGCTCACCAAGATCAATCTAGGAGATGGACAACTACGAGAGGAGAGATTGCATCTACATACCCTTGTAGATTGCTAAGCGGAAACGTTAAGAAACGCGGTTGATGTAGTCGAACGTCTTCGCGATCCAATCACGATCCGTCTCGCGAACTCCCGATCCAAGTGCCGAACGGACGGCACCTCCACATTCAACACACGTACGGCTTGATGATGCCTTCACCTCCTCGATCCAGAGAGCGATGGTGAAGTTGTAGCTTGAGTCCTCCGGCAGCACGACGGCGTGATGGCGGTGGTGGTGTAGAAGTCTCAGCAGGGCTTCGCCAAGCCTCATGGAGAAGAAGAAGGACTACGAGGGAGAGGGAGGGCAGCGCCGTGGCATAGATGGGTGCGGCTGCCCTCCCTCTACACCTCTATATACAGGGGGAAGGGGGAAGGAGGAGGCGCCCTAGGGTTTCCCCTAGGGGGGCGGCGGCCACAAGGGAAACCCTAGATGGGTTTTGGGTGGCCCTCCCTAGGTGCCTTGCCCCCCAAGCAAGGGGAAGGCAGCCCTGGGGGGCGCACCAACCCTCCTGGCCTCGTAGGATGAGGTGAGGGGGGCGCACAACCCCTTAGTGGGCTGGTGTGCCCCCTTCTCTAGGCCCATGAGGCCCCCCAACACTTGTCGGGGCCCCTCGAAACCCCTTTCGGCCATCCTGGTCATCACCCGGTGCCCCTGGAACACTTCCGGACTCCGATACCCTTCGTCCTATATATCGATCTTCACCTCCGGACCACTCCGGAGTTACTCTTCATGTCCGGGATCTCATCCGTGACTCCGAACAACCTTCGGTAACCACCATAATCACTCAACTATACTTATATCGTCACCAAACGTTAAGTGTGTAGACCCTGTGCGTTCGAGAACTCTGTAGACATGACCGAGACACCTCTACGGTCAATAACCAATAGCGGGGCCAGGATGCCCATATTGGTTCCTACATATTCTACGAAGATCTTATCGGTCGAACATCGATGTCAAGGATTCAGCTAATCCCGTATGCAGTTCCCTTTGTCTATCGGTATGTTACTTGCCCGAGATTCGATCGTCGGTATCTCCATACCTAGTTCAATCTCGTTACCGACAAGTCTCTTTGCTCGTTCCGTAATAAAAGATCCCGTGGCTAACCCATTAGTCACATTGCTTGCAAGCTCAATGTGATATTGTATTACTGAGAGGGCCCAGAGATACCTCTCCGTCATACGGAGTGACAAATCCCAGTCTTGATCCATGCCAACTCAACAGACACCCTCGAATATACCTGTAGAGCACCTTTATAGTCACCCAGTTATGTTGCGACGTTTGCTACACACAAGGTATTCCTCCGATGTCAGTGAGTTGCATGATCTCATGGTTATAGGAACATATACTTGACATGCAGAAAACGATAGCAATAAACTTGATACGATCATATGCTACATTCATAGTTTGGGTCTTGTCCATCACATCATTCTCCTAATGATGTGATCTCGTTATCAAATGATAACTCATGTCCATGGCTAGGAAACCATAGCCATCTTTGATCAATGAGCTAGTTCGGTAGAGGCTCACTAGGGACATGCTGTTGTCTATCTATCCACACATGCATTTGAGTTTCCGGCCAATACAATTACAGCACGGATAATAAATGATTATCATGAACAAGGAAATATAATAGTAACCACTTTATTATTGCTTCTAGGGCATATTTCCAACAATCACAACCAACAAGACGGCGTGGTGGTGATGGTGGTGGTGGAGCACCGACAGCGCTTCGCTAAGCGTCGCCGGGACGAGGCGATGGAACTACAGAGTAACGGGAGAGAGAGGGGCGCCAAGGGCTTGGTGTGTCCTCTTGGGGCGCCCCCTCCCCTCTATATATAGGTGGAGGGGCATGGGAAACAGCCCCTCCAAGCCCTAGGGTGCAGCTAAGGGGGAGAGGACTTGGACTCCAAGTCCAATCCTATTCCTACTAGGACTCCTTCCTTTTTTAGCTTCCCTAGCCACATAGGCTTTTGAGGACTTGGTGTGCCTAGCTCAATAAGGCCAGGGCGCCTCCCCGCAGCTCATGCTACCCCTTGGGTCGTGGTGGACCCACTTGTGGACTTCCGGACCCCTCCGGAATCCTCCGGAACCTTCTGTAAGCTTCCCGGTACAATACCGAAAAAAACTGCACCTTTTTCCGGAACCCAAAATATGACTTCCTATATATAAATCTTTACCTCTCAACCATTTCGAGACTCCTCATGATGTTCGGGATCTCATCCGTGACTCCGAACAACATTTGGTTACCACTCATCAAATATCCCAATACTACTCTAGCGTCAACGAACATTAAGCGTGCGACCCTGCGGGTTCGGGAAATATGTAGTCATGACCGAGACACCTCTCCGGTCAATAACCAATAGTGGGACCTGGATGCCCATATTGATTCCTACATATTCCACGAAGAACTTTTATCGGTTGAACCTTTATGACAACATACGTAATTCCCTTTGTCTGTCGGTATGTTACTTGCCCGAGATTCGATCGTCGGTATCTTCATACCTAGTTCAATCTCGTTACCGGCAAGTCTCTTTACTCGTTCCATAATATATCATCTCACAACTAACTCCTTAGTCACTTTGCTTGCAAGCTTCGTATGATGTGTATTACCGAGAGGGCCCAGAGATAGCTCTCCGATACACGGAGTGACAAATCCCAATCTGGATTCACGCCAACTCAATAGACACCTTCGGAGATACCTGTAGAGCATCTTTATGATCACCCAGTTACATTGATGTTTGATAGCACACAAGGTATTCCTCCGGTATTCGGGAGTTGCATGATCTCATGGTCAAAGGAACATGTATTTGATATGAAGAAAGTAGTAGCAATAAACTGAATGATCATATGCTAAGCTAACAGATGGGTCTTGTCCATCACATCATTCTCCTAATGATGTCATCCTGTTATCAAATGACAAGTCAAGTCTATGGTTAGGAAACCTTAACCATCTTTGATCAACCAGCTAGTCTAGTAGAGGCTCACTAGGGACACGGTATTTGTTTATGTATCCACACATGTATTTAAGTTTCCGGCCAATACAATTCTAGCATGAATAATAAACCTTTATCATGATTAAGGAAATATAATAATAATCATTTATTATTGCCTCTAGGGCATATTTCCGTCAGTCTCCCACTTGCACTAGAGTCAATAATCTAGTTCACATCATCATGTGATTAACACCCATAGTTCACATCGCCATGTGACTAACACCCAAAGAGTTTACTAGAGTCAATAATCTAGTTCACAACGCCATGTGATTAACACCCAAAGATTTTACTAGAGTGTGATCATGTTTTGCGTGTGAGAGAGGTTTTAGTCAACGGGTCTGCAACATTCAGATCCGTGTGTACTTTGCAAATGTCTATGTCTACAATGCTCTGCATAGAGCTACTCTAGCTAACTGTTCCCATGTTCAATACATATCCAGATTGAGACTCAGAGTCATCTGGATCAGTGTTAAAGCTTGCATCAACGTAACACTTTACGACGAATCCTTTATCACCTCCATAACCGAGAAACTTTTCCTTAGTCCTCTTTAGGTACATAAGGATAATTTTGACCGTTGTCCAGTGATCCACTCCTGGATCACTATTGTACCCCCTTGCCAAACTCATGGCAAGGCACACAACTGGTCTGGTACACAGCATGGCATACTTTATAGAACCTATGGCTGAGGCATAGGGAATGACTTTCATTCTCTCTCTATCTTCTGCCGTGGTCCGGCTTTGAGTCTTACTCAACTTCACACCTTGCTACACAGGCAAGAACCCTTTCTTTGACTGATCCATTTTGAACTACTTCAAAACTTTTGCCAAGGTATGTGCTTTATGAAAGTCCTATTAAGCGTCTCGATCTATCCCTATAGATCTTAATGCCCAATATGTAAGTAGCTTCACCGAGGTTTTTCATTGAAAAATTCTTATTCAAGTATCCTTTTATGCTATCCAGAAATTCTATATCATTTCCAATCATTCACATATAATATCAGAAATGCTACAGAGCTCCCACTCACTTTCTTGTAAATATAGGCTTCATCGTAAGTCTGTATAAAACCATATGCTTTGATCACCTCATTAAAGTGTATATTCCAACTCCGAGATGCTTGCACCAGTCTGTAGATGGATCGCTAGAGCTTGCACACTTTGTTAGCACCTTTAGGATCGACAAAACCTTCTGGTTGCATCATATACAACTCTTCTTTAACAAATCCGTTAAGGAATGCAGTTTTGACGTCCATTTGCCAGATTTCATAAAATGCGGCAATTGCTAACATGATTCGGACAGACTTAAGCATCGCTATGGGTGAGAAAGTCTCATCGTAGTCAACCCTTTGTCGAAAACCTTTCGCGACAAGTCGAGCTTTGTAGACAGTGATATTACCATCAGTGTCCGTCTTCCTCTTGAAGATCCATTTATTTTCAATGGTCTGCCGATCATCGGGCAAGTCCACCAAAGTCCACACTTTGTTCTGATACATGGATGCTATCTCACATTTCATGGCCTCAAGCCATTTGCCGGAATCTGGGCTCACCATAGCTTATTTATAGTTCGTAGGTTCACCGTTGTCTAACAACATGACTTCCAGGACAGGATTACCACTCTGGTGTGGAACATATTCTGGTTGACCTACGAACTTCGGTAGTAACTTGATCTGAAGTTTCATGATCATCATCATTAGCTTCCTCTCTAGTTGGTGTAGGCATCACAGAAACATTTTTCCCTGGTGAGCTACTTTCCAATTCGAGAGAAGGTACAACTACCTCATCAAGTTCTATTTTCCTCCCAGTCACTTCTTTCGAGAGAAACTCCTTCTCTAGAAAGGACCCATTCTCGGCAACAAAGATCTTGCCTTCGGATCTGTGGTAGAAGGTGTACCCAATAGTTTCCTTAGGGTATCCTATGAAGACGCACTTCTCCGATTTGGGTTCGAGCTTATCAGGCTGAATCCTTTTGACATAAGCGTCGCATCCCCAAACTTTAAGAAACGACAACTTTAGGTTTCTTGCCAAACCATAGTTCATACTGTGTCGTATCAACGGATTTAGATGGTGCCCTATTTAGCATGAATGCGACTGTCTCTAATGCATAACACCAAAATGATAAAGGCAAATCGGTAAGAGACATCATAGAATTCACCATATCTAATAAAGTACGGTTACGACATTCGGACACACCATTACGTTGTGGTCTTCCAGGTGGCGTGAGTTGTGAAACAATTCCACATTGTTTTAAATGAATGCCAAACTCGTAACTCAAATATTCACCTCCATGATCAGATCGTAGAAACTTTATTTTCTTGTTACGATGATTCTCTACTTCACTCTGAAATTCTTTGAACTTTTCAAATGTTTCAGAATTGTGTTTTATTAAGTAGATATACCCATATCTACTCAAATCATTTGTAAAGGTTAGAAAATAACGATACCCGCCGCGTGCCTCAACACTCATCGGACCATATACATCGGTATGTATTTTTTCCAATAAGTCATTAGATCGCTCCATTGTTCCGGAGAATGGAGTTTTAGTCGTCTTGCCCATGAGGCATGGTTTGCAAGTATCAAATGATTCATAATCAAGTGATTCCAAAAGTGCATCTGCATGGAGTTTCTTCATGCGCTTTACACCAATATGACCTAAACAGTAGTGCCACAAGTATGTTGCACGATCATTATCAACTTTGCATCTTTTGGCACCAATATTATGAATATATGTATCACTACGATCGAGATTCAATAAACCATTCACATTGGGTGTATGAACATAGAAGGTTTTATTCATGTAAACAGAACAACAATTATTCTCTGACTTAAATGAATAACCGTATTGCAATAAACACGATCTAATCTTGTTCATGCTCAATGCAAACACCAAATAACATTTATTCAGGCTCAACACTAATCCTGAAGGTAGAGGGAGTGTGCGATGGTGATCATATCACTCTTGGAAACACTTCCAACACACATCGTCACCTCGCCCTTAACTAGTCTCTGTTTATTCTGCAACTCCTGTTTCGAGTTACTAATCTTTGCAACTGAACCGTTATCAAATACCCAGGGTCTACTATGAGCACTAGTAAGGTACACATCAATAACATGTATATCAAATATACCTTTGTTTACTTTGCCATCCTTCTTATTCGCCAAGTATTTGGGGCAGTTCCGCTTCTAGTGACCATTTCACTTGCAGTAGAAGCACTCCGTTTCACAATTGGGTCCATCTTTGGGCTTCGTCATGGGATTAGCAACTTGCTTGCCATTCTTCTTGAAGTTCTCTTTCTTTCCCTTGCCCTTGTTCTTGAAACTAGTGGTCTTGTTAACCATCAACACTTGATGCTCCTTCTTGATTTCTACCTCCGTTGATTTCAGCATCGCGAAGAGCTTGGGAATCATTTTCATCATCCCTTGCATATTATAGTTCATCACGAAGCTCTAGTAGCTTGGTGATAGTGACTGGAGAATTCTATCAATCACTATCTTATCTGGAAGATTAACTCCCACTTGATTCAAGCGATTGTAGTACCCAGACATTCTGAGCACATGCTCACTGGCTGAGCTATTCTCCTCCATCTTGTAGGCAAAGTACTTGTCAGAGGTCTCATACCTCTCAACACGGGCATGAGCCTGAAATAACAATTTCAGCTCTTGGAACATCTCATATGTTCAATGGCGTTCAAAATGTCTTTGGAGCCCCGATTCTAAGCCGTAAAGCATGGCGCACTAAACTATCAAGTAGTCATCAGATCGAGCTTTGCCAAATGTACATAACGTCTACATCAGCTCCTGCAACAGGTCTGTCACCTAGCGGTGCATCAAGGACATAATTCTTCTGTGCAGCAATGAGGATAATCCTCAGATCACTGACCCAGTCCACATTATTGCTACCATCAACTTTCAACTAAGTTTTCTCTAGGAACGTATAAAAAAACGGGGAAGCTACATCGCGAGCTATTGAACTACAACATAATTTGCAAAGACATTTTGACTATGTTCATGATAAATCTTAGTTCAATTAATTAAATTACTAATGAACTCCGACTTAAATCAACATCCCTCAAGTTGTCTAAGTGATACATGATCCAAATCAACTAACCCATGTCTGATCATCACGTGAGATGGGGTAGTCATCAATGGTGAACATCTTCATGTTGATCATATCTACTATATGACTCATGTTCGACCTTTCGGTCTCCAGTGTTCCGAGACCATGTCTGTACATGCTAGGCTCGTCAAGTTTAACCCAAGTATTCCGCGTGTGTAAATCTGGCTTACACCCGTTGTATGTGAACATAGAGTCTATCAAACCCGATCATCACGAGGTGCTTCGAAACGATGAACTTTAGCAACGGTGCATACTCGAGGAGAACACTTTTATCTTGAAATTTAGTGAAGGGATCATCTTATAATGCTACCGTCGTTCTAAGCAAAATAAGATGCATAAAGGATAAACATCACATGCAATCAAAATATGTGACATGATATGGCCATCATCATCTTGTGCTTTTGATCTCCATCTTCGAAGCATCGTCATGATCTCCATCATCACCGGCTCAACACCTTGATCTCCATCGTTGTGTCGGGGTCGTCTCGCAAACTATTGCTTCTACAACTATTGCTAACGCATAGCGATAAAGTAAAGCAATTACATGGCGCTTGCATTTCATACAATAATTAAGAGACAACCCTAAGGCTCCTGCCGGTTGTCGATATTACAAAACATGATCATCTCATACAACAATATATATCATATCACGTCTTGACCATATCACATCACAATATAACCTGCAAAAACAAGTTAGACGTCCTCTACTTTGTTGTTGCAAGTTTTACATGGCTGCTACGGGCAACTAGCAGGAACCGTTCTTACCTACGCAAAACCACAATGGTGATTATCAAGTTTGCTATTTTAACCTTCTTCAAGGACCAGCCGTAGTCAAATTCGATTCAACTAAAGTAGGAGAAAAAGACACCCGCCAGCCACCTTTATGCAAAACAAGTTGCATGTGAGTTGGTGGAACCGGTCTCATGTACGTGGACATGTAAGGTTGGTCCAGGCCGCTTCATCCCACAATGGCGCCAAATCAAAATAAGACGTTGGTGGTAAGCAGCATGACCATCACCGCCCACAACTCCTTTGTGTTCTACTCGTGCATATCATCTACGCATAGACTTGGCTCTGATACCACTGTTGGGGAACGTTGCATGGAAAACAAAAAAATTCTACGCACATGCAAGATCTATCCATGGAGATGCATATCTACGAGAGGGGGAGAGCATCTACATACCCTTGAAGATCACTAAGCGGAAGCGTTTATCACGCGGTTGATGTAGTCGTACTCTTCGCGATCCGTTCACGATCCAACCGATCTAGTGCTGAACGAACGGCACCTCCAAGTTTAGCACACATGAGGCTCGATGATGTCTCCTCCTTCTTGATCCAGCAAGCGGGAGAGGAGAAGTAGATGGGATCACAACCAACACGACGGCGTGGTGATGATGGGGGTGGTGGAGCACCGACAGCGCTTCGCTAAGCGTCGCCGGGACGAGGCGGTGGAACTACGGAGTAACGGGAGGGAGAGGGGCGCCAAGGGCTTGGTGTGTCCTCTTGGGGTGCCCCCTCCCCTCTATATATAGATGAAGGGGCATGGGAAACAGCCCCTCCAAGCCCTAGGGCGCAGCTAAGGGGGAGAGGACTTGGACTCCAAGTCCAATCCTATTCCTACTAGGACTCCTTCCTTTTTTGCCATCCCTAGCCACATGGGCTTTTGAGGACTTGGTGCGCCTAGCTCAATAAGGCCAGGGCACCTCCCCGCAGCTCATGCTAGCCCTTGGGTCATGGTGGACCCACTTGCGGACTTTTGGACCACTCCGGAATCCTTCGGAACCTTCTGGAAGCTTCCCGGTACAATACCGAAAAAACTGCACCTTTTTCCGGAACCCAAAATATGACTTCCTATATATAAATCTTTACCTATCGACCATTCCGAGACTCCTCGTGACGTCCGGGGTCTCATCCGGGACTCCGAACAACATTTGGTTACCACTCATCAAATATCCCAATACTACTCTAGCGTCAACGAACGTTAAGCGTGTGACCGTGCGGGTTCGGGAATTATGTAGTCATGACCGAGACACCTCTCCGGTCAATAACCAATAGTGGGACCTAGATGCACATATTGATTCCTACATATTCCACGAAGATCTTTTATCGGTTGAACCTTTATGACAACATACGTAATTCCCTTTGTCTGTCGGTATGTTACTTGCCCGAGATTCAATCGTCGGTATCTTCATACCTAGTTCAATCTCGTTACCAGCAAGTCTCTTTACTCGTTCCGTAATATATCATCTCGCAATTAACTCCGTAGTCACTTTGCTTGCAAGCTTCTTATGATGTGTATTACCGAGAGGGCCCAGAGATACCTCTCCGATACACGGAGTGACAAATCCCAAGCTTGATTCACGCCAACTCAACAGACACCTTCGAAGATACCTGTTACGTTGTGACTGTTGATAGCACACAAGGTATTCCTCCGATATCCAGGAGTTGCATGATCTCATGGTCGAAGGAATATGTATTTGACATTAAGAAAGTAGTAGCAATAAACTGAATGATCATATGCTAAGCTAACGGATGGGTCTTGTCCATCACACCATTCTCCTAATGATGTGATCCCGTTATCAAATGACAACTCATGTCTATGGTTAGGAAACATTAACCATCTTTGATCAATGAGCCAGTCTAGTAGAGGCTCACTAGGGACACGGTATTTGTTTATGTATCCACACATGTATTTAAGTTTCCGGTCAATACAATTCTAGCATGAATAATAAACCTTTATCATGATTAAGGAAATATAATAATAACCATTTTACTATTGCCTCTAGGGCATATTTCCATCACCGATCACACATGAAGTAAATGAAATGAATGTAAAATTGGCCGGTGCCTTTGCCAAAGCTGCTCAATGCCTTTGGCCATGCCTCTGCCAATGGTGCTCAATGAGATCCTCCTGGAGCCGATGGTGGGTGTTTACATCTTCAATCTGCTGGTATGTCTGAAGGAATGCTTGTATGCGGTCAGGGTCTCTAGCCGGCTTCACAGGCTACCGACATTGTCGTAGAAGAACTCCAAGTTCAAGTCCCTCTCATCTTTGATGATCATGTTGTGAAGAATCACACAACATGTTATGATGTTGCTCAGGGTTTTCTTGTCCCAAAAACGAGCAGGACCACGAATAATGGCAAATCTAGATCGCAAAACCTCGAAGGCTCTTTCTCTATCTTTTCAGGCAGCCTCTTAATCCTTTGCAAATTCAATATGCTTTTTAGTTTTGGGATTTTTTATGCTCTTCACAAATGTACACCAAGAGGGGTAAATACCACCCGCAAGATAGTACCCTTTTGTGTACTCATGCCCATTCACCGTGAAGTTGCAAGTAGGAGCATCATAACTAGCAAGTCTAGCAAACAAATGAGACCATTGCAACACATTGATATCATTGAGAGTACCCGGCATACCAAACAAACAATGCCAACTCCATAAATCCTCGGATGCTACGACCTCTAGCACAATTATTGCATCACGAGACTTGCCACAATACTGCCCGTGCCATGTCTTCGGGCAGTTTTTCAAAGTCCAATGCACAACGCTTCCTAGCATGCCGGGCCAACCTCGCTTCTCATTTGCTGCCATCAACTTTATTGTGTCGTCCTCGTTGGGTGCACGAAGATAGGCAGGACCAAAGACGCGGATCATCACTTTGGCAAACCTACACACTGACTCAATTGTAGTATCTTCACACACACATAGCCGCGGAGATTTTTTGATAGGCGCTAAAACCTAACAAGCCCGCGATGTTTCTCCTTTGAGTAAAAAACCGGCAATTGGCCTCGCAAGCTTGCACAATTTTTACGAAGAGTGATCGGCGCATTCGATACCTTCTCCGGATGAGGTGCAGCAGATAGGTTGGATTGTACGCGAAGTAGTCTTGCATCAACATCATATTCCTAAGATGGCGGTTACGAGGGATGCAAAGACGACCGACAGTCGAACCTCGCCATCTTTTGTGGTTTTGATCCTCCACCTCCGTCACGGTTGGGACCACCATGACCATCTACTGACGATGGCGCTCGAGCATCGATTCCACATCCGAGTCGTCGTATGAGGATGAATCCTCAAGAAAAATTGCTCGCACGGGCTCAAATCCATCTAAAAAAACCCGCATTGAAGCTCGCATCAACGAAATTTCTATGGCAGATGCTACAAGGGGAAGGAAAGGGGCTCACCGGGACGGTGGGGACTGGTGGCGGTTCGGCGAATCCAGGGCGGGCGACGGCTCGAGGTGGTCGATCCGGGGCGGCAGCGACATCGCAGTGGCCCGGCTCATCGGATCCGGGGCGAGCGGCGCGATTCCGCTGGCGGGAATGGCCCGGAATCACAGGCGACGGGCGGCTGCGGGAGGGGATGTGGGGAGCACACGCGCTGAAATGTCCCTCCCGTCAACCGCTTTCACGGGATACAGGGCACCGACGAGGCCGAGGCGGGGGGGACTATGTTTTCGCGGGTCGGAGGGAGGATTTTACCACGCCCCTCAAAAAAATTTACGGGTCGGACGCTTTTAATGTTTCTATTCGGATCACTTTTTTCACCCAAAACCATAAACTGGCGGTTATTTTGCGGGTCGAGGCGATTTAACGGGTCTACTAGAGATGCTCTCCCCTTAAAGCCGAGACCTTATAACGCGGATAAGGGCTGAGAAAACCGTGGTTTGAGGGGCGAAATCGGCTGTGGGCGAACAGAGCCCTCAATTGAAACCATAAAATTTGTAAAATTGCTTTCCCGGGCGAAATGAAGAACACAATGCTACATAGATAGTTTGTTCATCGATACATTGCAAAGGTATTTTACATCGCGATGCCGCCTTACCCTAGAACTAGTCAAAAACGGAGCTCACTGGAGCTCTCCGAGTGCGGTGGCGACGCTGCGGCCGCGGGGCCGCTCACACCTCCTCCTCGTCGGCACAAGATCGATGTAGATATTGTCTTGCTCCTCGGCTTCGTGGTGCCATCCCGCCTGCTTGGCGTCGAATTCGCGCGTGATGGCGTGCGCCTGCTCGTAGAGGAGCGCGTTGATCTCCGCGTCCCGTCGGCGACGCGCCTCCTCCTCCTGCTCATGCGAAGTGCGCTCGGCAAGCACCGCTTCGAAGCCGTCCGCCTCTGGCCCGACGAGGTAGTCCCCCAGGCCGATGACGCCGCGGCCGCACGGGCGCTCCTCCCCTGGCTCCGTTTTCACGATGCGGAGCGGCGGCGCCTCCTCCCCCGGCCCCCTCTTGACGATGCAGAGCGGCGGAAGTTCGTCGGCCTCCCTCTTCACCGGAAGAGGTGGCGCGCCCGAAGAGATCGTCGCACCGGAGGAGCTCCCCGCGTCGAAGCACCACACATGGCGGTGGTCGTACTCCTCCGTCTCGCGACGGAGGAGGGAAACCGTGTTGGAAATATGCCCTAGAGGCAATAATAAAGTGGTTATTATTATATTTCCTTGTTCATGATAATTGTTTATTATCCATGCTATAATTGTATTGGCCGGAAACTCAAATGCATGTGTGGATATATAGACAACAACATGTCCCAAGTAAGCCTCTACCGGACTAGCTTGTTGATCAAAGATGGCTATGGTTTCCTAGTCATAGACATGAGTTGTCATTTGATAACGGGATCACATCATTAGGAGAATGATGTGATGGACAAGACCCAAACTATGAACATAGCATATGATCCTGTCAAGTTTATTGCTATCGTTTTCTGCA
Organism: Thinopyrum elongatum; assembly: GCA_011799875.1. NCBI lineage: Eukaryota > Viridiplantae > Streptophyta > Magnoliopsida > Poales > Poaceae > Thinopyrum > Thinopyrum elongatum. The sequence goes on from CM022300.1 coordinate 566,736,779, forward strand.
TGTCAAGTATATGTTCCTATGACCATGAGACCATGCAACTCACTGACACCGGAGGAGTACCTTGTGTGTACCAAACATCGCAATGTAACTGGGTGACTATAAAGGTGCTCTACAGGTATCTCCGAGGGTGTCTGTTGAGTTGACATGGATCAAGACTGGGATTTGTCCCTCCGTATGACGGAGAGGTATCTCAGGGCCCACTCGGTAATATAGTATCACAATGAGCTTGCAAGCAATGTGACTAATGAGTTAGCCACAGGATCTTGTATTACGGAACGAGTAAAGAGACTTGCCGGTAACGAGATTGAACTAGGTATGCAGATACCGACGATCGAATCTCGGGCAAGTAACATATCGATAGACAAAGGGAACTGCATATGGGATTAGCTGAATCCTTGGCATCGAGGTTCGACCGATAAGATCTTCGTAGAATATGTAGGAACCAATATGGGCATCCAGGTCCGCTATTGGTTATTGACCGTAGAGGTGTCTCGGTCATGTCTACATAGTTCTCAAACCCGCAGGGTCTACACACTTAACGTTTGGTGACGATATAAGTATAGTTGAGTTGTTATGGTGGTTACCGAAGGTTGTTCGGAGTCCCGGATGAGATCCCGGACATGACGAGGAACTCCGAAAGAGTCCGGAGGTGAAGATTGATATATTGGATGAAGGGTATTGAAGTCTGGAAGTGTTCCGGGGGTACCGGATGATGACCAGCATGCTCGAAAGGGGTTTCGAGGGCCCCGACAAGTGTTGGGGGGGGGGGCTCATGGGCCAAAGGGGAGGGTGCAAACCAGCCCACTAAGGGGCTGTGCGCCCCCCTCACCCCATCTCACGTAACCAGGAGAGGTGGGGCGCCCCCTCTAGGGTTCCCGCCACCTGTCTTGGGGGGCAAGCCACCCTAGGGTTTCCCTAGGGGGCGCCCCCATCTGCCTTGGCCGCCACCCCGTAGATGGGATCTAGGGGCGCCCCCTCCTCCTCCCTTCCCCCTATATATAGATAGATGGAGAGAGGGCAGCCGCACCCATACAGATCTATTCGTGCCACGGCGCTGCCCCTCCTCTCCCTCATAGTCATCCTCTTCTCCGTAGTGCTTAGCGAAGCTCTGCCGAGATTTCTCCACCACCACTGCCACCACGCCGTCGTGCTGCCGGAGGACTCGAGCTACTACTTCATCATCGCTCGCTGGATCGAGGAGGTGAAGGCGTCATCAAGCCATACGTGTGTTGAACGCGGAGGTGCCATCCGTTCGGCACTTGGATCGGGAGTTCGCGGGACGGATCGTGATTGGATCGCGAAGATGTTCGACTACATCAACCGCGTTTCTTAACGCTTCCGCTTAGCGATCTACAAGGGTATGTAGATGCAATCTCTCCTCTCGTAGATGTTCATCTCCTAGATTGATCTTGATGAGCGTAGATTTTTTTTTCCCATGCAACGTTCCCCAACACACCGGCACCTCGAGCCCGTGGTTGGTGTACCGTCAGGTCGAGCGCTTCTGCACAACGTCGGCGGCGACGCAACGCTTGCGCTCTGTGTCTTTGTCGCTGAGGCCGCCGCCGGGAGAACCCCCTCCGCGGCCGCTGGACCACATCCGACGCCGCATCCGGGCTCGGCGGTGGTGGATCTGGCGGTGGCGCGGCGAAATCGGCGCGGATTCGGTGCCGGCGGCGAGAAATAGCGGTGGAATTTCACAACTCACGGCGGCGGGGGAAAAGGGTTGCGGCCGTATCGCGCCTGCAGAACAGTAAATATAGAGCTCTCGCGGTTGGATTTCAGGGTCACTGTAAAAGTTTTTACGGGTTAGGGTCCGATAAGGAGTCTGGTCGGGGCATTTTTTGCTCATGGAACTATAAAACCGCGAAAATTTTAAGGATCGGCATGTTATAAGGGATCTGCTAGAGATGCTCTTAGAGCATCTACAACACAATGGACTAATTTGACCCCTTATATTGCCGCGGACACGTCCAGACAGTGTCCAGGCCTGTCCGCTTTGAATCCCGACTTTTTCCGCCATACAACCATAATCCTGAAATTACTCGGAAAAAAAAAAACCATGACCCTGAAATTGTCCTTCCCATTTTTGGCATTCCATCGAATGGGCCGAGTGCAACACCACGAGAGCACGTTTCAACGCCGCACGAACGACACGCGTATGCTGACCCAGCCCACATGTGCTGAAGCAGCACCCACCGCCGGTGCCGAGCCGGACTTGGCCGGGCGCGCGGTGACTGCGAACGGACATCAGTCATGGACGGCTGCGGGTGCGGCGCATGGGGTAGCGTCATGTCTGGCCAGGATCACATGCATGGGAGGGGAGGTACAGAAGGAGACAAGGGAGAGGATAGGCGGTGGTGGCATTGGCTTGTCGGCGGCGGCGCTCGCTGGCGACCGATGGTGGCGTTCCGGCGCAACGCATAGTGACCGCGAGGGCCATCGGGACTCAGTCCCTCGCGCAGTGGCGACGCGCACCTCTCGTCCAATACGAGAGAGAGGAGAAAAAAGGGTGACTGGAGATGGGACCTAGGTGGATTGGGCAAAATTTGGGTTGGCGTGGCAACGGACGATGTCCGGGTGCCGGACATCCCACACACATGAAAGGGATTGGGAGCTTGATTGGTAGGCTTTTTTCTTCTCACATATCCAGGCTGTTCGATCGGATATATAGGGAGAAAGTGGGGTCCTTGATTGTAGATGCTCTTATTCGACTCCAACGTGCTCACATTTTATTCTCCTTTTATCTGAATTTCTATTGTTCATTGTATTTTATATAGCTCATCATTCACGAAGAGTGGTATTAACTCTGAATTTCAGATAGGTTCTAATTGTTAGCGGGTGCTAGTCGTTTCAAGATTTTGTTTGGCTAGAGTTATAAAATTAGTTCTCTGCTCCTTCTGTAAAGAAATATAAGAATGTTATAAGAGTAACTTCTTTAGGCCGTCTACTGTCCGGGCGGGTCATTGCTTTGCTGTTTGGTCCTTTATTCATTGTATATATCTCTTAGAGACTTTCCCCTCAGGAAAAAAAAATCTCTTAGAGATTTCGTACATTCTCATCTTGTATTAAGAGATACAGTGGTACTAAATCTCAGTCGTCTGAGACTTAGATATGTATCAATCGATACTATATTCGTAAGATCTTGCATTGAGATTCATGCAAAATTTTCTTTTGGACTTTTCTTTTTTTCTTTCTTACATGTTATGTTATTTGACTGAGACTTAATCTTTTCCTAATAATAAAGCACGGACTGCTTCTGGTCGTCCGTCATTTAAATTGCCCCCAAAACTGCCGTAAATTACCCACTATGCCACCCATAAGCGAAGAAAACGATTCGAATTTTTTTTCTGTCAAAGTCGCAGTTTGGTTCGGTTCTTAAAGGGCGAGACCCTAACAAAATCGAGGACGTGTGAGGTGTAGTGGCTGGAGCGCCCGATCCCTGGTTGCTGCAGTTTTTCTTCCCTCTTTTCTCTCTTTATGCAGCAAAGCTCTTCTCCTCCCCAGCACGGGTTCATGGGCCGGCCCACGTTTTATTATTTTAATTTGTTTTTTTTTCTTTAAATTAATTCAGGATTTTTCAAAATTCTAAATTTAGAAAGTTGTGAGTTTTGAAAAAATGTTCATGAAATCATAAAATATTCAGGAATTCAAAAAAAGGTTCAGGAAATGATAAAATGTTCACGGATTCAAAAAATGTTGATGATTTCAAAAAACTCTTTGAATATTATAAAAAAATCATGATTTTTAAAAATATATTCAGCAAATATAAAACGTTCATGATTTTGAAAATGATCATTTATCAAAACATGTTCGTGAATTGGAAGAAAATGTCTATGAAATTTTAAAAAATGTTCACAAAAACTCAAAAAAATCGCGAATTTCAAAATTTGTTCCCCAATTGAAAATTTGTTCACCGATTCAAAAAAATGTTCGCTGAGTAAAAAACTGTCCATGCATTTCACAAAAAAGATAAGTGGACATCAATCGATAAAATTTCATCATATGGACACAGCAGCCATCATTAACAAGGATGGGAAAAAAAAGATAAGTGAAGAATATATTCATCCGATGAGAATTAAGTCATACTTTTTTTTTTAGAAAAGGAGGATGACCCCCGGCCTCTGCATCTGGGAGATGCATACGGCCACTTTATTGATTATTCTCGAGGACCTTACAAAGTATTACAACAATATGTCTGAATCCGCCATCTTGGCAACATCTGCCGCTATTCTTATCCATATGATGAAGGGGTGCAACCTGGGCCAAATACCCGGACCTCTCACCTAATCCTATCATCAAAAGCCGGAAGCCCCAACCGAGCCACATACCGGGTCTGAGGCACAAACCGGTCTGACGAACTCACATGTGTCGTCGCCGCCATCTTCCATAGGTCCGTCTTCAGAGCAAATATTGAGGCTTCTACCTTGTCCGGCCTCTCTGCCATCGACGCCACCATGACGCCAGACAGCTCCCTCCTCCTGCACAAGTCCATCTCCGCGCATCGGGCGCTGAGTCTCCACTGCGCCACGCCGCCGAGATCAGCCGCCATCAATGGGCAAGATGAAGCACCTCTTCCTGTTGTCCCCTCCAGCCAGCACTTGCTCTAAAACGATGCCCCCAGGAAGGAGAACGACACCGAAAGCACCGTCATCGTCCGATCCGGTAGACCCAGATCTAGGGTTTCCCCCGGAACATCCGGATCAGGTTGACGTGACCTGCAACGACGATGCCTCGAGAAGGGAACGACGTCCGAGGCGCCGCCATCATCCGCCAAGACCGCAGTCAGGCGCGATTTTCACCGGAAGCCACGTCGTCCCGATCTCTCTCGGCTGGCTGGAACCGAGCGGAGCCTCGCCACGAAGACGTACGCCGTCGTCGGTACTCCGGCGGAGATCCGTCATCTCCTCACCAGTCCCTCCACGCGCCGCCGGTCGGCGCAAGGCCACCCCGCGGCGGATCCGGTCAGGGCGTTGGATCCGCAGCCACCGCCGTCACCATCTCCGCACGGATCAGCCAACCCCGTCGGATGGGGCGCTGCCACCGCCGCCGTCCATCTCAGGGCCGCCGCTCCGCCGGCCATAGAACTTCGGCCACCGCCGCGCGGCATAGTGTCGCCGCCCTAGCCGCCGCCCTCGGACTCCCACGAGAGGTGTCGCCCCCGCCGCCTCAGATGGGATCCCGCAGCATCCGCCCGCCCAGGTGCCTTCGGCGCCGGGTCCGCCGCCACCGCGGCCCACGCCGGCGGCAGCTGCGGCAGGAGGAGGCGCTAGGGTTCAGGGACCCCTGGCGTCGCCCAGGGGAGGCGACACGAGGGGTTGGGAATTAAGTCATACTTATCTGGGTATTAACTGTCCATGATGGGCCATCGTGTTAAAATAGAAAAATAGAGGACACTCATATGTCGGGGTATTAAGTCATACTTATTTGGCTAGGGCGTAATACTTTTGTCTCCCGTTGCAACGCACGGGCATATTCGCTTGTTAAATCTCAATCGACTTAGAGCTAGACACACCCATTAAGATGACATGCTGGCCTCACGCATGGTTTGAAAAAAATTCTGATATGTGAAGAATATATTCATCTGATGAGAATTAGCAAATCTGTATATTCAAAGCATCTTTGCATACACCGGACGAAGTTGCACCGACGCATGCGTAGAAATCAGTTTCTTGGAACGGAAAATAAACCAACACGGAGGGAATAACGAAACGAAAAGTGGGCTAGCCCTCCTTTGCGCTTTGCGGTCTTCATTTGGCGGTGCCGGCGTCGGCTTTGTCTCCTCCCATCCCGAGCGTGTTCATGACGGCGTCCCTGGCGCCCGTAGCGGCACCCATCACCTGCCCGCCGGCCTGCATAGAAACAGAGGGACACAAGTCTTGAGAAACTTAGCATGAACTGCTCAAATGGCCAAAGGATATTGTGCTCAACATGGTTAAATTTCTGTCGTATGACTAGTTTGCAGGCGATTGACTCACCTGCTGGAACATGTTGCCGGTGGGCTCCTTGGGGGCGGCGGGTTCCCCGTTGAACTTCGCCGCGGTCTCCTCGACGCACTTCGCGGCCTCGGCGGACTTCTGCTTGGCGGCGTCGCCGGTGTCGGCGGCCATCTTCTTGGCAGCCTCGGTCTTCTCGCCGAAGAAGCCGAACGTCTGGTCCTTGCCCTCGATGGCGCGGTCCGTGATGGCCTGCCCCGTCTCGGAGGCCTTCCCCATGGCGTCGCCGCCCATCTTCATGGCCGCCTCGGCGGTGTCCGAGGCCGCCTTGGTGACGGCCTCGCTCTTCTCGCCGATGAAGCTGATGGTCTGGTCCTTCGCCTCGATGGCGCGGTCCTGGACGGACGGCTCCGTCTTGGCGGCCTCGTCGGCCTTGGCGTCCGTCTTCCCCCCGAACCAGCCCGACATTTTTGAAGGTGATAGAGCGTAGGAGCACGTACGTGGTGGGTTGTTGTGTTGTTTCTTCCTTTCTTCTTGTGGAGAGAGAGAGACTCGTGCTCTGCCTTTATATAGGCGCCCTTCGCACCATTGCTCAAGACCATGCTGAAGATGATACAGTTTGCTCTCATGGCATCAGATATTTTTTTTCTTGCAAGGACATATCCTTGTCGACCACTTGTCCAGCACTGATGCCTAGCAGCATGTCGGCACAACCCAACTGCTTTGGATGTGTCCATCAATACTGTGTGGTTTTGCCATGGAGTGAACAGCCAAAAGAGGGGCTTAACTGTTACTGGATCGACGCTGATGTGCCCAGCCCGTCCCGGCGATGAATCACGTGTCTGCTGCGCCTTCAGTGGAGGGGAATCGGAAATATCTGCTAGTGCTGCTTGTGTGGCGTCCGTCAGTTAATTTACTGCTAGCTAGTAATACCACTTGTCTGTAGGTAATTTACTGCTAGCTACTACCGCTTGTGTGGCGTCAGTAAGTTTACACTCAATATCTATCATGGATGTTCAGCGACGTTCACCATCTGGACGATCAAGACACCGAACAGTGTTCCTAATAAGATGCACACGATGCAGCCTTGCGATGAACCACAAATGGTCCATGCTGCTGACTTGTTGAGCAGGATTCTACTATGGATCTTGCCTGGCTGAAGCAACGTTTCATTTCTTTATGTACCGTCTTCGTTGTTGTTTTCGATCGATCGCTAGGCTCTTGACTTATTTATGTACTCACAATTACTAGTCGAGTTCGACAAGGTGTCGTCAATCACCATTCATTCATTATCTTTGTCACCCGTGTTTGTGATCAGATTGGCAAAGTATCCATCAATAACGAGGCACCTATTGTGATTTTGTCGATCTTCAAACTCAGAGGACTTTAATGTACAGTGGAAGCTATATGCGTGTTCCTGCGTGTGGACGTCAACATTACACATGGTGTTTCTTATGAGAAAATGCACGACATCCAAATCACTCAAGTCGATTATGATTTTGTGGAAAATATATTCATACCTCGGTCGCATACATCCAACCAAGTTACACCAAGGAGCGTGTATAAATCAGTCTCTTGGAACTGAAATTTACTTTATATTGAGGGAATAACAAAGCGAAAGGAGGGCGAGGGTAAGCAGGCGCAAGGCGCGTCTAATTATCCTTTATGATCTTCTTGGTGCCACTACCCGCAGCTTATTTGTCTCCTCCCATCCCGAGCGTGTTCATGACAGCGTCCTTGGCACCCGTTGCAGCACCCATCACATTCCCGCCGGCCTGGAAACAAACAAACACACATTCAAGAAATTCAGCGTCAATAACTCAAATGACAGCGGATATTTTGGCCCACATGGTTGATTTTGTGTTGTCTTTGAATAGTTTGCAAGTGATCAATTCACCTGCTGGAAGACGTTTTCCTTGGGGGCGACCGGGGTATCCTTGGTGTAGTGTGCAGCAGTGTCTTGGACATGCTGTGCGGCCTCGGTGGACTTCTCCTTGGCGGCGTCGGTGGTCTCGGTGGCCGTCTTCTTGACAGCCTCAGTCTTCTCGCCGAGGAAGCCGCCAGTCTGGTCTTTGCCCTCGACGGCGCGATCCTTACCGGCTTCCACCGTCTCGGACGCCTTCCCCAAGGCCTCGCCGCCCATCTTTTTGGCTGCCTCAGTAGTCTCGGAGGCAGCCTTCGTGACAGCCGCGCTCTTCTCGCCAAGGAAGCTGCCGGTCTGATCTTTTGCCTCGACGGCGCGGTCCTGGATGGACTGCCCCGTCTCGGACGCCATCTTGGTGGCCTCGCCGGCCTTAACTTGGGTCACGTCCACCACCTCCCCCGACTTCTCTTGAAACCAGCCAGACATTTTTGAAGTTGATGGAGTGTTGGTATGTACTAATTTGTGTTCTTCTTTTCTTGTGCTTGTTGTGGAGAGACGTGTGCTCTTCCTTTTTATAGGCCATTTGCCCCATTGCCGAGGTTCATACTGAAGAGAATACATCGCTTTCAAAGAATGTTGGGATTATATGAGATATTTTTGTTGCAAGGGTATGTCATTGCCGCCACTTGTCCACTCAGCTGTGTATAAGCACAACATACGGTATGTCGGCACAACACAGTTGGTTAAGATTTGTCCACTAACATGTGCTTTTGAAGACATTTTCCTGGAGTCTTGCCATACTTCCTGTGATTGTGTCTCTTTCCGTCTCGACCTTTTGTGAATGTGTCAGTTTCAATATTGTGTCCTAGATGTGATTTCCTTTTTCTGAAAAAGCATTTACATGTGATGTATAATGAATTTGTGTGGTATGTTTGATGAGTACAAAAAAATATCGTTGGGAAAATTGGAAGTCGGCAGCTCATTTGTAGACAAAAACCAATAAACATATTCTAGTGATAATATAGGTTTTTACTCATTTTCGTCGGACCTCGAGTTTCACTCACTGTTTTTGAATACGAGAATGCACACAGCTAAACAAATAAAATTCACACCAAACATACAAATGACTCGGGCAAGAAAAGAAAACGAAACCCATGCGTGAGGAGCACCGATCGGAATCATAACTGCTTAAGTCGCCACCGGTGTTACACGACGCCGACGTGACTGCAGGCATCTCGTTCTGGCCAAGGTGGTCCAACTCCAAATGGCCCATGTTCGTGTGGTTCGTCAGGACAGTACAGGGCCATCGAGCACCAAGCTTCTCCCGCAAAAAAAAAAAAAAAAGGAGTACCAAGCTAATAGCCTGCTCATATGACACTTGGACGGTTGGACCTATGCGAAGGAGAGATATGAACTTACACGTGCTCCTGAGTAACTGTAAGCACGATTCAACCAACACGAAAATCATAACAAACTTACACACAAAGATCCACTAGTAGAAAAAGGCTTATTTGTCCCGGTTCATAAGGCCCATTTGTCCTGGTTCGCAAACTGGGACTAAAGGGTCGGGACTAAAGGCCCCCCCTTTAGTCCCGGTTGTGTTACGAACCGGGACTAAAGGCCCTCCACGTGGCCGCTCTCTGGAGCTCCACCTTTAGTCCCGGTTGGTAAAAGAATTTTTTTGAAATTTTGTTTTTCTGAATTTTTTTGATAAATAAAATTTTGAATTTTTTTTGAATATTTTCTTATTTTCAAATTTCTGAATTATTTGACAATTCAATCTCTAATCACCCACTCTAATCACCCCTCATCACTGCTCAATTATGAACCACTCATTCCAAATCGTCTAACTTCCTGGCCGGTCACCCATCCTCTCACTACTCCAGCCTGAGCACGCTTAACTTTCGAGTTCTGCACTTGTTGTTTTCCTGACAAAACTAAGTTGTCAATCCTATTAACCCTTAGGATTTGAACTTGAGCATTAAGCACCGTTTGAGTTTGAAATTATTATTCTAAAAAACAATAATTATTTATTAACACTAATATTTCTTGAATAAGTAGTTTGACCATAGTTTGACCACAATTTGACCATAGTTTGACCACAGTTTGACCAGATTTGACCACAGTTTTTGTTTAATTCTTTTTGCTGTTAGGTCACAAAAATTATAAACTTTCTGTTAGTGCCATTAGTTTTCAAATTTGAATAGTTTAAATTTGAATTCTTTGAAATTTGTGTGAATCACTAGTTTGTGAATAACTTTACTATAAAAATAGATTTTTGAGTGATTCTTTTTCCTGCTATTTAATATTACTGTGTTTTAACATTATATTCAAAAACAGATTTTGTTATTTTAGTTTCTAACAAAAAATTCTTTATGATAATTCTTTTTGCTATTAAAGTTTCTAACAAAAAAATTCTTTATGGAAATTCATTTTGCCATTAATGTTTTGAACAGAAAATACTTTGATAATTTTTAGTTGCATAAATTTTATATAATTTTAGTTTCAAAAATACTAGAGGTTTATAAAAGCTTTTTAGTTGATTCCTTTTGCTATTAGAGTTTTATAAAAGCTTTTTAGTTGATTCTTTTTGCTATTGAACAATATTATAGTTTTGTTTTAGTTGATCGTAACAGAATATTTTAATTGATTATTTTAAGTTCATTTTTTTTGCTATTAGTTTATTCTTTTTGCGCTAAATGACCCTGAAATTGAAAAGCACTACAAATGAATTCTGAAAAGGTTGAAAGTTGGCATGGTATCATCATTTCACCCACATAGTTTGTGCTAAAAAGTTGAGAGGGTTACATCAAAAATTGGATGCACTTCGTGTACAAAACGGGCAATCTCTTTCGAAGTATCAATGTTTCATACGAAAACTCGTCTGTTACAAAGGGATTTCATTTTTTTTGAACTTATTTGAACTCCAGACTTTTTGTGTGTTCAAAATGCACCATTCAAAGCCAATAATCATCATAGTCATTACCACCAACACTATTTAATCATCATAGTCATAGTGTAGCTATCTAATCACCACCAACACTAGCTAATAATCATCATCATAGTCATTACCACCAACACTAGCTATTTAATCATCATAGTCATAGTGTAGCACATCATCATCTTCAAACTCATTCTAGCTAGCTAATCACTCATGTTGCTCTCTCTCAGGTAAAATAGCATAGAACATGTGTAGCACTCCTGCTTCATCATATTGGAGCATGCAGATGAACCTGTCTCCTAATTGTGGGCTGCGCTTCTGATTGCTGCCCCCTAGTACTTCTCTGCGATCCTTCACAATTTTGCTCCAGTCTTTGACTATTAAGACTTGCTCGCTTTTAGAAATCCTGAATGCACTCATGTGCAATGTAGGATGTCTTGGCCGTAAGCTAACCATTGCCATGCGACCTTTAGGCTCGACCCAATGAGGCACAACTATCATTGGGAGTCCCTGTTGAAGAACATCGTAGTAACATACTTAGCAATGAAGTTTAGCTTAAAAAAATAATGTATGCAAAAGATGCACTGAGGACAAATAGTAAAAATCTTACCATCTTTCCTAAATAGATATGACCGTAGTTCAATACGCACGCTAGTGGTCGCATGTTTTGAGTACTAAGATTTTCAAGTCCAGGGAAATAATTTGTCTTGACAGTATCAAGATCCTCAAGCCATGAAACATAATGACTTATCTCCTCGCAGTTTAGTTCAGCCCCGGGACAGTAGTAGGTCATGTCTACCAAGCACTGGACATGTTTGCTTGAATGGAAATAAGCTGTCAATAGAAATTAGTTGTCAACTATTTTTGAATAAACAATATCCAAGACATAAATATGGTTGAGAAACTCACATAATGGTAGAACTGGAGGCGTCTGCACATCGACCCAGATGTCGATATTACCTTCAATATCATCTTCCGGACGAATATCAAAGGTGATAAGCATATCAGGCTCAAATGCATAAGCCTTGCATAGTGATCTCCAATTTTTGCATTCAAAATAGGTGTAGGTGTCTGCATTGTATAATTTTGCGGCAAAAGTATAACCATGCTCGGTCCTCAAGTGAACTATCTTTACCTCCATAGTTTCCATAGGACTAAAACCAATCTTATCCAAGACATAAATTCTTGCATGGCAGGGGATACGCTAGTAGAATAGTAAAAAATTAAAATTATAAGTTGAAGCAAAAGAAGCAGAAGTCATGCTTAATTACGAAAGAAGACTTGTCGTTGTGACTTACTGTATCCACTTCGAAGGTCTCATCCAGCTTGATGCTGAAGCGCCTACCACCAAATAAGAAATTTCTGTCGCACAGGCCGCGCTCGTCTTCGCAGTATTCGCACATACCGAAATCATTTTTGTCGTCAGACATTTCCTATGTTCATAGTTGATCAAAAATTGATTGAAGGCAACTACCAGGAAACTCAACAAACAGAAGTGACCCCACGACAACAGTCGGCATTCTTCCTCTCTCAAATATATATAATAACAAACAATAATAAAAGTAAGAAAATTACACAAGTATCTATCTTAATCATACAAGTAAGAACTTTTTTCTTTTACAAAGAAGATAAGACCAAGAGGCTCACCACTGTGGTGCCGGCGACGAGATCGGCGCGGGCGATCGACGGCGATGAGGACGGGGACGGAACAGGATGGACCGCCAAACCTAGACAAATCTCGAGGAAAATGGAGCTTGGACAAGGAGCTTCGAGAGGAGAAAACTTAAGTGTGGCTCGGGCATTTCATCAAACACCTCATGTGCATACGAGGTGAGCTAGAGCACCACAAAGCTCTCCCACGGCCGACCCAAAAAACAGAGCACTCCAATGCTCTGCTCGCGGGCGAGGGGGTATATATAGGCATCTCATTGGTCCCGGTTCGTGGCTGAAACCGGGACCAAAGGCCTGGGGGCCTTTGGTCCCGGTTTCAGCCACGAACCGGGACCAATGGTTGTGGGCAAGGAGCGAGGCCCATTGGTCCCGGTTCGTGGCTGGAACCGGGACCAAAGGGGCCAGACGAACCGGGACCAATGCCCCTGGCCTCACGAACCGGGACCGATGCCCCCTTTGGTCCCGGTTCGTTAGTGAACCGGGATTAATGGGCTGGCCCTGCCTGGACCAAAGCTCTGTTTTATACTAGTGATCGTACACCCTTTTTTGTAAAGAAAAATCGTACACCCTCCTGTCCCCCGAATTACACGTACCGCTCTCAACAAAATCACCAAATAAGTAAAGAACTAAGAATTCAAAGCCTAGTACTCATGCTCCAAAAACCATACACAGGTTATGGATAAAAGTTATTGATTTACCTGATATAAAACTGCAGGTATGTTTCCTTATCATACCCCTATAAGAGAAACAAAGCTTTGTTGATTTACTTAAAAGTGGAAGATAAAAAAAAGGGGAGGTGAATTATGGTTCACCATTCGAATGAGTAATTCTCTGTCAGGAAAAGACTGACATCAGTCTAACATATAACCTTTTGAGTTTAACGTCGGAGAGTTAAAATCATCTAAAGCCTCTTCATTCAGAAAGTGCACACCGGGCAGAGGAGCCTTCACCTGGTCTTGACATGGCACCTCTTTCCCAAGCTTGATGTTTGGCATCTTCACATCCACGGTTTAATGAAAAGAAAACACTTTAATAACTAATGTGAAGAACACTAGGTTGTGACAGTCACACATAGAAAGAGAACCATAGAGGCAAGGCCGATTATACAATGCAAGTAGTGGACAATTAATTAGCTTCTAGAGCACAGACCCATTAACCACGTAATAGTACAACCGACCTCTAAAGCAAACATTTTGATATATGCACAAGGGCCCCAATTTCATTCAAAATTCATCATTTTTGTCTCAAAAGATGTCATAGCATGCTCGAGTGCAACAATCCAAAAGAAGACTACAAAGAGGCGGCCACTTTGCTCTATTTTTTACAAGATATCCCAGTATAAAGCTAAAGACATCATCATAAATACGCCACTGACAACATCTAAGACGCTTCATGTTGCGTCATTTTGACACTTCTGCTTCGGTACAACACTTTTGAATACATTAAAGCAGGGGCGATTTTACCGTAGGGGCATCCTGAGCACGTGCCCGGGCTCGCCCCCGTCGCTTATTTGAATTGTGGCGAGCTGCCGTGGCTGTTAGTATCGGAAAAATCATTGAAATACGTTGTAAAATCGCGAAAATATGCTGAAAATCAATACACAAATCTAACTGGGCCTTTTGGGCCTTGGTCGCTGCAACCAGGACTCGGTGTCTGGAACGTATTGTCATGGGCTGTACGCCTGTACCCTGCTGCCCAGCTCGTGAGGTTCCAGCGATTCGCTCCTTTGATCACGAGAACGAGGGACTCGGCATCTGGAACTGACGGAGAGTAACTAGTTAACAAACGCTTCTTTGAGAGTTTCGCAATGATCAACGTCACTTGGCGTGCTCTTAGCCGCCCATCACGTGTCGTGCTCTGGATGCTCCTTTTGGATTTGTTTTCTTATTTTTCCGCACGCATTTTCTGCTTTTTAAATGGTTTTTTCGATGTTTCGATTTTCCACCGGCCTTCCTTAACATTTGGATAAAAAAAAAGAATTTGAAAAAAAAATTACGCGAAAAAACGCATTTTCTTATTTTGTTTTCCTTTTGCGAGAGTCACGGTTTTACTTCCGTGAGAGGCATGGTTTTGCTTTCGCGAGAGTCACGGTCGTGCCTCTCCGAAATGAAAAAAAAATGCGTTTTCTTTTTTTTCCTTCCGCGAGAGTCACGGTTTTGCTTCCACGAGAGGCATGGTTGTGCTTTCGCGAGAGTCACGGTCGTGCCTCTCGGAAACGGAAAAAAATACGTTTTCTATTTTTTTTCCTTCCGTGAGAGTCACGGTTTTGCTTCCGCGAGAGACACGGTTGTGCTTTCGCAAGAGTCACGGCCGTGCCTCTCGGAAACGAAAAAAAAACACGTTTTCTTTTTTTTTTCCTTCCGCGAGAGTCATGGTTTCGCTTCCGCGAGAGGCACGGTTGTGCTTTCGCGAGAGTCACAGCCGTGCCTCTCAGAATTTTTTTTCCTTCCGCGAGAGGCACGGTTGTGATTTCGCGAGAGGCACGGGCGTGCCTCTTTCGGAAAGGGAAAAAACCCGTGCTCCCGGTTCGGTTTTTTCGTCCGGTTTTTTTATGAAAAAAAAGTTCGTCAAAACCTATCAACATGGGATCTAGTTTTGAAGATCTCGACGCGAGTAATCCAACGGTGAAAACGGTTCGAGATTTGGACGCACGGTTTAAGAGATAAAACGTTTTGAATAAACGGATCTACGAAAAAAAATAAAACTCTCAGGTTGCGACAAGTGGCGCACATGCAGCGCGCCACTTATCGCAACCTGGGAAGGTGGGAGTGATCTTTGCAACGAGTACTCGTCAATTAGTGATTTCGAACTGACGCTCGCGATAGCGCATCTATTGACCTAGCTACTCCGGCCGCCTCTTCTAAAAAAAAGCTACTCTGGCCGCCATTGGAGGCAGACTGGCCACCGGCGGATTGCAGAGTGTCAGAGAGCAGCCGACAAGAGAGACAGCGCCCGGCGGGGCCTCAACTCCGGCAGGCGGGGACGATCATGATCGGAAGCACAAGCTCATGACGGCCAAGGCGGCAACTCCTCCCAAGAATTCCACTCTGTCTCCGGCGGACGGTGGCTCCTCGTCGGCGGCGACACACTGGATATTGGACTTTCGCCATTGAGACGTCAAAAGGTTGGCGTGGCTAGCGAATCATTTGGTATTGTATCTCATGTTTTTTACTTCCACGATTTATATACACACTACTTGTGGAGTTTGTGATAGACCAAACATCAAAGTAAATTTTAATTTACAGCGTGCCTAGGCTTTAGCAATTCGCTAGCTCCGTCACTGCATTAACGGATGAGATCTCTCCATCCCCTTCATAATAAATGGTAGTATTATCTTTTTTAAAATGAGTCGCCCCTGCCAAGCCCACCAATACGAAGGCCTGGCGAACTTTTTTTGTGTGCTTTTGGAATCTTGAGATGAAACAAATACTCCCTCCATTTACTTATACAAGGCTATTATAAAATATACATTTTGTATCTATACAAGGTCACCAACAGTAGTTGATGCAAAAATTAATGATGTTTCCTCATAGTAGCTGTGGAAATTGTAGGTTGGCTAATATCTGTTGTTTCTGTTGTATTGATCTGACCCTCATATGGGTATATATAGAATACATGAGGGGGTAGAGACTTGAAGTACAAGACAAGTAATACATGGTTTAAACCTATTCGATCTCTACTCTTTATCTCTATCTTTAAACCCAAACTATATTCTAACATTCCCCCTCAGTCGTAGCGGGAGTGAAGCGGACGATTGCGGCTGAATTTGAAGTCTTGTGCTTCCGTCGTCTTCTCCGCTGCGCCATCATCAACTACGTCTCTGATGGCCGGCACCTAGGGCGTTGACTGCGTCTCCTCCTCGTGCTTTCCTTGTCTCTCATCTATTCCCTCCCGCAGTCACAGCGGGAGTGGTGTGGACGCTAGTGACGACGCGGACGCTGTTGACTGGAGTTGTTGCCGATGAGTTGCTGTAGACGTAGCCATTACTGTCAATGTCGAGGTAGTCGTGGTCGATAGTGTGGTTGTCATGGATGATGAAGCCGCACAAAGCTAGAGGCGCAAAAAAAATGCGCTCTGACGGAGCTGCAGACGTGAACGATGCACCTTGCGGATGTCAGAGGGTGCCGTCGGCGATGAGTCCGCCGGTTTTGCCAAGACCGGAGGAAGCCCATCGAGCACACATCGGTTTTGCCAGAACCGTGTAGGGTCGTCACTGTAGTGACGCCGTGTCGATGCAGTCGTGCCGTCGTGGATGACACGGTCGATGCCGTCGTCGTGACGCGGTCATTGCCGTCGTCGTGATCGCCTCTTGCAGAAAAGTCTGTCAGAGGACGCTAGGTGTCCATCTTATGGACAAGGCGCTGGCGGTGTGTTGACGAAGATGTTGGTGAAGACACGTTGATGAAAACCTTGGCGATGAAGTGTCGGCGATGACGTTGTAGCGGCGTGTCGACGATAATGTGTCGCTTGAAGGCGTCCCTCACGGCGACCAAGTGTCGATGCCGTGTCGCGCCGGAGAAGTCGATGAGGAATTGCATCTCTTTCCACACCGGCTAGGCGTGTGAATGGTGCTTGTCGTGGTCGCTTCTTGTAGATGTGGCCAACAAAGATGTGGCCGACAGAGATCTCATCCGTTAATGTATTCAAATGTGTAGGTATCGCGGCGCAGGGTCGGTGGAGATCGCTCGATGCAGGTGATGTCGTGCTGATGGCTTGGTGTAGGCGATCGTGCGGCTCGGCGTAAACACGTCGAGATAGCCCCAGTGAAGATGTTTGGCCCGCATCGGTTGCGGCCGCGGATGCATGAGCTCGGAGTAGTCGATCTGCGTGGTCGCCGGATACATCGTCTTGCCTCCCATCGGTGCGCACGAGACCATGCATGTGTCGTTGTTGGAGCTTACATGTATTGGCTGGAAGCCACGCATGTATATATAAGAATCATGCATGCACGTATCGGAGACGATACCTACACCGGCCGGTTCGCGACTTCGCGTTGAAGAAGATTGCCCGCTGGAGCGGCTGCTGCTTGACGGGCGCGCGCGTGCCTGCGAAGATGCGAGGCCGCACCTGGAGGTCGTGTGGGTCGATGGAGCCGGGTCGTGGAGGCGTGCAGATGGAGTCTCTATCGGCCGGGAGATCCGCGTGAGCGAGTCCGCCCTCCCGTGATCGGGACACACAATCTTCACTGCTGTCGCCTCGTCCCCGATGCAATCTGCATCGCCTGCACCCACATGAGCCGGGTTGGCTGCACGCCGCCAAGGTGGATTTGCACCGATTTTCCCGGATGGATAGAACGTCGTGGAGAGGAATTCGTGGCTAAGAAAAATTGATCTAATAGGAATTTCGAAATTTTGATCTAATCTAAGCTAAAAGAACAGATCTAATCTTTGATTGATCGGGTGCCACACCCCCGGGGTGGCGTGCTGCGGAAGTGATGGAAGGTCATAGGATCGGTGTCGTTGGACAAACCGCTCTAATACCATATGGAAATTATAGGTTGGCTAATATCTGTTGTATTGATCTGACCCTCATATGGGTTATATATAGAATACATAAGGGGTAGAGACTTGGAGTACAAGACAAGTAATACATGGTTTAAACCTATTCGATCTCTACTCTTTATCTCAATCTTTAAACCCAAACTATATTCTAACAGTAGCAAGTTGTTTACTACTTGCATGCATGCAGTCATAATGACACTTAGCTACCTCCTCCACTCAGTTTTCTTGCATGCATGCAGTGTATTAATGATCCCAGTAAGCGAAAAGAAAAGCTATGTTAGAAAACATGTATTAAATTTTATCTTGGTACCTGTAATTTGAGTTTGTGGTCTTGTATATAAAAATGAAGGGAGTAACATTGGAACAGTTTAGGACAGAATAGACCTAAGTAGAAAGCGAGCTTTTTTCATGTATAGCCACCTCGAAGCCCAATTAGTGCAGGGGCTGCCCCCTCAACTCAACCCTGACGAGTACACAAACTTGGTCAGGGAGCATTTACACAGTGCAATTAGTATTGACCACTACCACTCTTTCTTTTTAATCTTCAAGAAATGTGCGCCGCGGGAGATTCGAACTCCAACCCTCAAGGATTACTTTCAAGTTCTAGTAACCAACCGAGACAGGTTACATGTTATGTTCACATGCTTTCCTTTTTGCTTCTTATGTGGAAATGTAACTTCATGAACTTTCAGGTTAGTTTTTTCGTCTTTTTTAAACCGGGTTTTGTCCTCTTTTATTTGGGTTTTTTTGTTTTTCTTTTTGTTATCCTTTCTTTTATTTTTTCAAACATGTGACCTTTTTAAAATTAAATAACAAAATTCATGAACTTTTCTCAAATTTGTCGATCTTTTTTAAATTTATGAAAATTTCCCTTACTTTTTAGTGAACGTTTTTCGAAAATCTGCAAAAAAAAAATTCGATTAGTAAACATTTTTTTCAAAATCGAGGAAAATTTTCAAATCCGCGAACGCTTGGCCGGCCCAACAACCACTCGAAGGGAGTGATGCTGTCGCCTAGTTGGGCTAAGGCCTAAGCATTTTTTTCTTTCTATTTTTCCGCTTTTCTTCTACTTTTCTGTTAATTCATTTTTCACTTTATTATTCTTTTTGAAACCTGCTAAAAAATTTCAAATATTTTTGTAATACCAAAAAATGTTCTTTTTTTCAAACGTTGTTTACTATTTTAGTTTTTTTTTTGTGGAATTCCAAAAAATATTCCAGTTTGTGAATTTTTTTTGTCACCAATTTATGAAATGTTTGCTTTCAACAAAAGTTGATAAATTTGAAAAAAGTATGTGGTTTGTAATTTGTGTTCAATTTTTTAGCAATTGTTGAGAATTTTTTTTGCAAAAGTTTTCACATTAAAAAAAAGTTCATACAATTTGAAATTCCAAAATTGTTGACAAAACTCTAGAAATAGCTAGGACATGGGAAAATGTTCATGTTGAGTGATAATGGCAGAAATTGCAAATAACAAAGCTTTTGACCCAAAAACTCCAGAAAATGCAAAATTTGTCAAAAATCAAAACAACTTCACATTGTGCCTTGAATTAGTCATACAAGGCCATGAAAAAAAAATTGGGGCCGTTTCAAGGATGTCGAGAAACAACATGCTCTCAAACGAAGCATTTTGGCTTTATTCCGACACTGTCTGTTGAACGTGGTCTATTTTTGGACATTCTTTAAATGCTTTTGCAAGCATTGTTTGAATGATTTGCGACACCGTATGCAAGTTGCGACACGTCCGTCCATTTATCGACCTTTTTGACCGACAAATCTTCAAAAAATGTGAAATTTATCCAAAAAAACAACTTGGCAAGGTTCCTTGAATTCGTCATACAGGTCAATGAAAATTTTTGGGCTCATTTTACGGATTTTGAGAAACAACGTACTCTTAAACGGAGCCTTTTGGCCTACCCGAACACCTTACGTTGAACATGATGTTTTTTTTGAACATTCTTGAAGCGACCCCAACTTTTGCCAGCAGGTGGGCATGCCCATGCTAGGCATCCATGCCAGGTTTGAGAGAAAAAGGTATTGAAATCATAATTTACATAGGTACTTAAAACTGTTATTTTAGGTTGTTAACATAACTAATAAATACAAAGGGATAGAAATAAACACAGAAAATGCTTTTTAAAAGCATTTAATAAATACTTGAACAAAAAAGAATTTAAAATCATAATTTCAACAGTTACTTAAAACTGTTATTTTGGGATTCCAAACAATATTTCAAATTGTCGAAGAGGTTTCAAAAACACTAATAGAGTTCAATAAGGAGAACAATGAATTAACAAAAAAGAGAAGGAAACCCTAAAATTAGAAAAAACCCGCTTAGGCCTTTGCCGAACTAGGCGACGGCATCGTTCCTGTCGGGAGCCTGTTGGGCTGGCCCAAGCGCTCGTTGGTATAAAACGGAGCCTTGCCAGCTTGGTTTTTCCGGTCTTGGGAACCTTCCAGGGGGTTCTTGAATTGCGTTCTTCTTCCTTTTTTTATGTTCTCTCATATTTTCTTTTTTCTGTTTCTTTTTACTTCCTTTTTGTTTTATTTGACCTTTCATTTTTTTGTTTATATTTTCCATAAATTCAAAAAATACAGAATTTCATTTTTTTGTTTGGAATTTCGAAATATTTCGTGTTCAAAATTTCAAAATATTTCACCTTCAAAACATTTTTAAGAATTTTCAATTTTTTAAATATTTATTAATCAATGTTCTAAAAATTCAGAATTTCCAAATTTTGTTCATGACGCAATTGAGTTCATATTTATTAATCAATGTTAAATAATTCAAAAAAAATGTGTGTTCCAAAAATGTTCGCTTTGTCAAATTTTGTTCGGGATTCAATATGTCTTCCCGTTTTCGAAAATGGTTGACAAATCCAAAAAATATTCACATTCTGAGCTATTTTGAATTAAACGACTTTTTTAAAAAATTATGTAAAATATTTTGAATACATTTCAGGAATTTTAAAATGAAAAAAGTTCATGAATTGTGGACATTTTAATTTCATTGATTTGAAGAAAAGTTTACAAATTTGAAAATTATTAAGAAAATGGAAAAAAGTTTATATATTTGAAAAAAAGTTTACGAATTTGTAGAAAGTTTACAAAATTGAAACAAATTGATCGATTGGAATAAAAGTTCATGAAAATTTGAAAAAAGTTCAATGTTTTGTAAAAATGGTCATAGACTCGAAACAAGTTTGTGAATTTAAGATGTTTTTTGTGGATTTAGAAAAATGTTCACGAATTTGAATAAGTTCATGATTTAGGAAAACATGAATTTAAGCAAATGGAAAATAAAAGGACAAAAAAAGATAAAACCAAAGAAAATAGATAGAGAAGACGCACAACAAGAAGAAAAAAGAAAGTAACTATGCACAACAAGCTTGATTTCCCTCGAGGGGAACGTATCTGGTGCACCGGGGCAATTGGTGCTACCAGTGCACCGGACTCCGTTGCACACTCAAAAATGTTCGAAAAAATCCGGACAAAAATTTAGTGCATTGACACAACATCAATGTAAGTTGTCACAAAAATTCAAATCAAAATTTGAAACATTGCTCGAGATACAAAAATGACAAATTTGACATCAATGTGTTAATGGGCCAAAACTAAAGCCCAACTTGTGTTATATACTATTCAGTGTCAAATTTGTCATTTTTGTATCTCGAGCAATGTTTCAAATTTTGATTTGAATTTTTGTGACAACATACATTGATGTTGTGTCAATGCACTAAATTTTCTACAGAATTTTTCGAACATTTTTTAGTGTGCAACATGGGGCTGATGCACCGGTAGCACCAATTGCCCCGGTGCACCAGATACATTCCCTTCCCTCGAGTCCCAGTCTCAGTTCACGCATCTATTTTTTTTAAGGTTAAAAAATTGAAATTAAATAGGAATCGGGAAATGTACGACGTATCCACCATATTTGTCAAAAGGTACACATTGCCCTTTATATGTTTAGTGAGAGGGTTTATACCGAAGTGGGGCTCTTCATTTAATCATTTATCAGATCAAGATAAACAGCAAGAGTAAAATAACCATTAGCCTGTAGGACCTAATAGCAGGAGGACCTCACCAGTGGCGGAGCTAGTAGAGAACGGCAGGGGGCAGAAAATATGATTGTTTGGGGGAGCGCGCGCGCGCGGACGGGGGGTGCTAATGACTATTTTTTCTTTAATCTTAGCCCCTAGAAAAAAATCTTCAGTGTTTTCTCTAATCAATTGGGGGGGGGGGGGGGGGCACAGCCCCCCAGAAATGCACATAGCTCCGCCATTTGACCTCACTGTAATTGGCAGTAGCGTTTTATGAGAGTAGATTGGCACTCTGCAACGAAAGCTTATACGCACAAAATGATTTCATATCAAAACTACTAGAATCTGCATCTTCTGAGCACAATCTGGCCTCTCAAAGATTTGGAAATTCATCAAGCATAACATTAAAAAATAATCCTAACTGGGAAGTTGCTATGGCACTGTAAAATCGAGCATTATTCACTATGACCCAGTGACGTGAAATCAGACGAAATACCTTTGCTGCTGGAGTTCATGCTATCCGAAGATGCTTCATCCTTGAGCAGTCTAGCAAAAGGACGCAGCAAGATCTCTTGCCACAGATATATCCTTATAAAAAATTATGGGCTGAGAACCTAAGGGCATTCAACGCCGACCCGCAAATTCCTCCGGTATATGTTGATTTTTATGTCCGGACATGGTCCGCGGACTTGATACGGGAGGGAGCCATCCAACGCTAATTACAAAGTATCCATCTGGAAGGAGAAAAAGTAGATGGGGTCCATGCATGTGGTGGGGTATTTGTGGTTTAGTGTCTGGATGGAAGGAGAGAAAGAAGAGAGGGATAATGCATGTGCGATTGGGAGGAGAGAGAGAGAGAGAGAGAGCGAGAGAAGAGAGGGACATGCATGTGATTGGTCAAGTGCATGTCCGGACTCCGGCAAAACTACCCCACGTTTGGCTCCAAAATATTGGAATTTGGACGTCCAGCCAGCTTCGCAGAATGATACAGGTCATCATTGGATTGCAAAAGTGAATAAATGTGTATTGTCACACATATAACGATGTTTTACGGGTCTCTCTTGGAGATGCCCTAAAGCAGCATCTAGAAGAACTAAAACAATCTAAGCTTCAATGCAGAATTAACTCCATTCTACTGAAAGTACAATCTCTATGACCAAATCTGTTTAGAGCATGGTTAATGGTATAGCCAACTGCTGGCTATATGGTATTGCCATGTTATATATAGTCATCACTTATACAAGGTTAGATATAAGGTTGGCTATAAGAGTACTACTTTTTTTTCACCTTCTCTCTATCTATTTCTTCATATTTATTGCGTTTGCCTAAGAGTACGCATATTGCTAGGCTCTTGCATGAGAGCCCAGTCCCACCATTTCTTCTCTCTCTCTCCTCTATATAGGCAAAAGTGTCATGTAAGCGGGTTATAAACTCATTATTGTACTTGCTCTTATAAAAAAATAAAGGAAGAAGCCTAACAGGGTCTTAAATGAAACTTCTAACTTACAGACTGATTAGTAGGCAGCTTAATGTAGATGTGCATTTGAACGGCTTTTTACACTTTTTCGGTTCAAATATTTCCTTATAATTGAAGGAAATATGCCCTAGAGGCAATAATAAAGTTACTATTTATTTCCTTATTTCATGATAAATGTTTATTATTCATGCTAGAATTGTATTAACCGGAAACTTAGTACATGTGTGAATACATAGACAAAACATAAGTGTCCCTAGTATGCCTCTACTTGACTAGCTCGTTTATCAAAGATGGTTAAGTTTCCTAACCATAGACATGTGTTGTCATTTGATTAACGGGATCACATCATTAGGAGAATGATGTGATGGACGAGACCCATCCGTTAGCTTAGCATAATGATTGTTAAGTTTTATTGCTACAGCTTTCTTCATGACTTATACATATTCCTCTGACTATGAGATTATGCAACTCCCGAATGCGGGAGGAACACCTTGTGTGCTATCAAACATCACTACGTAACTGGGTGATTATAAAGATGCTCTACAGGTGTCTCCGAAGGTGTTTGTTGGGTTGGCATAGATCGAGATTAGGATTTGTCACTCCGAGTATCGGAGAGGTATCTCAGGGCCCTCTCGGTAATGCACATCATATGAAGCCATGCAAGCAATGTGACTAATGAGTTAGTTACGGGATGATGCACTATGGAACAAGTAAAGAGACTTGTCGGTAACGAGATTGAACTAGGTATGATGATACCGACGATCGAATCTCGGGCAAGTAACATACCGATGACAAAGGGAATAACGTATGTTGTTATGCGGTTTGACCGATAAAGATGTTCGTAGAATATGTAGGAGCCAATATGAGCATCCAGGTTCCACTATTGGTTATTGACCGGAGATGTGTCTCGGTCATGTCTACATAGTTCTCGAACCCGTAGGGTCCGCACGCTTAACGTTCGATGACGATTTGTATTATGAGTTATGTGATTTGATGTACCGAAGGTTGTTCAGAGTCTCGGATGAGATCACGGACGTGACGAGGAGTCTTGAAATGGTCGAGACATAAAGATTGATATATTGGACCATTTTATTCGGACACCGGAAGTGTTTCGGATAGTTTCGGGTAAAACCGGAGTGCCGGAGGGGTTACCGGAACCCCCCGGGGGAACTAATGGGCCACTATGGGCCTTAGTGGAGAGAGAGGAGGACAGCCAGGGCAGGCCGCGCGCCCCCCTTGCAGTCCGAATTGGACAAGGGAAGGGGGGCGGCGCCCCCCTTTCCTACTCCCTCTCCCTCTCCTTCCTTCCCCCTCTCTCCCTTGTGATGGAATCCTACTAGGACTAGTAGTCCTAGTAGGACTCCCCCTCCTTGGGCGCGCCCCCTAGGGCCGGCCGGCCTCCCCCTCCCTCCTTTATATACGTGGGGAGGGAGGCACCCTAGAACACACAAGTTGATCTTTTAGCCGTGTGCGGTGCCCCCCTCCACAGTTACACACGTCGGCCATATCGTCGTAGTGCTTAGGCGAAGCCCTGCGCCGATAACTTCATCATCACCGTCACCACGCCGTCGTGCTGACGGAACTCTCCCTCGGCCTCAACTAGATCAAGAGTTCGAGGGACGTCACCGAGCTGAACGTGTGCAGATCGCGTAGGTGCCGTGCGTTCGGTACTTGATCGGTTGGATCGTGAAGACGTTCGACTACATCAACCGCGTTACTAAACGCTTCCGCTTTCGGTCTACGAGGGTACGTGGACACACTCTTCACACTCGTTGCTATGCTTCTCCTAGATAGATCTTGCGTGATCATAGGAATTTTTTTGAAATACTACGTTCCCCAACAGTGGTATCAGAGCCAGGTCTATGCGTAGATGTTATATGCACGAGTAGAACACAAAGCGTTGTGGGCGATAATAGTCATACTGCTTACCAGCAATTTCTTACTTTGATTCGGCGGTATTGTTGGATGAAGCGGTCCGGACCGACATTACATGACCGCGTTCATGAGACTGGTTCTACCGACGTGCTTCGCACACAGGTGGCTAGCGGGTGTCTGTTTCTCCAACTTTCGTTGAATCGAGTTTGACTACGCCCGGTCCTTGTTGAAGGTTAAAACAACACACTTGACGAAAAATCGTTGTGGTTTTGATGCGTAGGTAAGAACGGTTCTTGCTAGAAGCCCGTTGCAGCCACGTAAAACTTGCAACAACAAAGTAGAGGACGTCTAACTTGTTTTTGCAGGGCTTGCTGTGATGTGATATGGTCAAGACATGATGTGATATAATTTGTTGTATGAGATGATCATGTTTTGTAACAGAGTTATCGGCAACTGGCAGGAGCCATATGGTTGTCGCTTTATTGTATGCAATGCAATCGCCATGTAATTGTTTTACTTTATCACTAAGCGGTAGCGATAGTCGTAGAAGCAATAAGTTGGCGAGACGACAATGATGCTACGATGGAGATCAAGGTGTCGCACCGGTGACGATGGAGATCATGACGATGCTTCGGTGATGGAGATCATGAGCACAAGATGATGATGGCCATATCATGTCACATATTTTGATTGCATGTGATGTTTATCTTTTATGCATCTTATTTTGCTTAGTACGGCGGTAGCATTATAAGATGATCCCTTACTAAATTTCAAGGTATAAGTGTTCTCCCTGAGTATGCACCGTTGCGACAGTTCGTCGTGCCAAGACACCACATGATGATCGGGTGTGATAAGCTCTACGTTCACATACAACTGGTGCAAGCCAGTTTTGCCCATGTAGAATACTCGGGTTAAACTTGACGAGCCTAGCATATGCAGATATGGCCTCGGAACACTGAGACCGAAAGGTCGAGCATGAATCATATAGTAGATATGATCAACATAGAGATGTTCACCATTGAAGACTAATCCATCTCACGTGATGATCGGACATGGTTTAGTTGATTTGGATCACGTGATCATTTAGATGACTAGAGGGATGTCTATCTAAGTGGGAGTTCATAAGTAATATGATTAATTGAACTTTAATTTATCATGAACTTAGTCCTAATAGTTATTTTGCATGTCTATGTTATTCAATGGCCCGTGCTACCGTTCCTTTGAATTTTAATGCGTTCCTAGAGAAAGCTAAGTTGAAAGATGATGGTAGCAACTACATGGACTCGGTCCGTAACTTGAGGATTATGCTCATTGCTGCATAGAAGAATTACTTCCTGGAAGCACCGCTAGGTGCTAGGCCTGCTGCAGACGCTACTGATGATGTTAAGAACGTCTGGCAGAGCAAAGCTGATGACTACTCGATAGTTCAGTGTGCCATGCTTTACGGCTTAGAATCGGGACTTCAAAGACGTTTTGAACGTCATGGAGCATATGAGATGTTCCAAGAGTTGAAGTTAATATTTCAAGCAAATGCCCGAGTTGAGAGATATGAAGTCTCCAACAAGTTCTATAGCTGCAAAATGGAGGAGAATAGTTCTGTCAGTGAACACATACTCAGAATGTCTAGGTACCATAACCACTTGACTCAGCTGGGAGTTAATCTTCCTGATGATAGTGTCATTGATAGAGTTCTTCAATCACTGCCACCAAGCTATAAAGGCTTCGTGATGAACTATAATATGCAAGGGATGAACAAGACAATTCCCAAGCTCTTCGCAATGCTAAAAGCTGCGGAGGTAGAAATCAAAAAGGAGCATCAAGTGTTGATGGTCAACAAGACCACTAGTTTCAAGAAAAAGGGCAAACGGAAGAAGGAGAACTTCAAGAAGAACGGCAAGAAAGTTGCTGCTCAGGAGAAGAAACCCAAGTCTGGACCTAAGCCTGAAACTGAGTGCTTCTACTGCAAAGGGACTGGTCACTGGAAGCGGAACTGCCCCGAGTATTTGGCGGATAAGAAGGATGGCAAAGTGAAAGGTATATTTGATATACATGTTATTGATGTGTACCTTACTAATGCTCATAGTAGCGCCTGGGTATTTGATACTGGTTCTGTTGCTCATATTTGCAACTCGAAACAGGGGCTACGGATTAAACGAATACTAGCTAAGGACGAGGTGACAATGCGCGTGGGAAATGGTTCCAAGGTCGATGTGATCGCCGTCGGCACGCTACCTCTACATCTACCTTCGGGATTAGTTTTAGACCTAAATAATTGTTATTTGGTGCCAGCGTTGAGCATGAACATTATATCTGGATCTTATTTAATGCGAGATGGTTAGTCATTTAAATTAGAGAATAATGGTTGTTCTATTTATATGAATAATATCTTTTATGATCATGCACCCTTTCTAAGTGGTCTATTTTTGTTGAATCTCGATCGTGATGATACACATGTTCATAATATTGAAGCCAAAAGATGTAAAGTTGATAATGATAGTGCAACTTATTTGTGGCACTGCCGTTTAGGTCATATCGGTATAAAGCACATGAAGAAACTCCATGCTGATGGGCTTTTAGAATCACTTGATTATGAATCACTTGGTGCTTGCGAACCGTGCCTCATGGGCAAGATGACTAAAACTCTGTTCTCCGGAGAACAATGGAACGAGCTACTGACTTATTGGAAATAATACATACCGATGTATGTGGTCCAATGAGTGTTGAGGCTCGTGGCGGGTATCGTTATTTTCTTACCTTCACAGATGATTTGAGCAGATATGGTTATATCTACTTAATGAAGCATAAGTCTGAAGCATTTGAAAAGTTCAAAGAATTTCAGAGTGAAGTGGAAAATCATCGTAACAAGAAAATAAAGTTTCTACGATCTGATCGTGGAGGTGAATATTTGAGTTACGAGTTTGGTCTTCATTTGAAACAATGTGGAATAGTTTCACAACTTACGCCACCTGGAACACCACAGCGAAATGGTGTGTCAGAACGTCGTAACCGTACTTTATTAGATATGGTGCAATCTATGATGTCTCTTACTGATTTACTGCTATCATTTTGGGGTTATGCTTTAGAGACGGCTGCATTCACTTTAAATAGGGCACCATCAAAATCCGTTGATACGACTCCTTATGAACTGAGGTTTGGCAAGAAACCAAAATTGTCGTTTCTTAAAGTTTGGGGTTGCGATGCTTATGTGAAAAAGCTTCAACCTGATAAGCTTGAACCCAAATTGGAGAAGTGCGTCTTCATAGGATACCCAAAGGAAACTGTTGGGTACACCTTCTATCACAGATCCGAAGGCAAAATATTCGTTGCTAAGAATGGATCCTTTCTAGAGAAGGAGTTTCTCTCGAAAGAAGTGAGTGGGAGAAAAGTAGAACTTGATGAGGTAATTGTACCTTCTCCCGAATTGGAAAGTAGTTTATCACAGAAATCAGTTCCAGTGATTCCTACACCAATTAGTGAGGAAGCTAATGATGATGATCATGAAACTTCAGATCAAGTTACTACAGAACCTCGTAGGTCAACCAGAGTACGTTCCGCACCAGAGTGGTACGGTAATCCTGTTCTGGAAGTCATGTTACTAGACCATGATGAACCTACGAACTATGAGGAAGCGATGATGAGCCCAGATTCCGCGAAATGGCTTGAGGCCATGAAATCTGAGATGGGATCCATGTATGAGAACAAAGTGTGGACTTTGGTTGACTTGCCCGATGATCGGCAAGCCATAAAGAATAAATGGATCTTCAAGAAGAAGACTGACGCTGACGGTAATGTTATTGTCTACAAAGCTCGACTTGTTGCGAAAGGTTTTCGACAAGTTCAAGGAGTTGACTACGATGAGACCTTCTCACCCGTAGTGATGCTTAAGTCTGTTCGAATCATGTTAGCAATTGCCGCATTTTATGATTATGAAATTTGGCAAATGGATGTCAAAACTGCATTCCTTAATGGATTTCCTAAACACGAGTTGTATATGATGTAACCAGAAGGTTTTGTCGATCCTAAGGGAGCTAACAAAGTGTGCAAGCTCCAGCGATCCATTTATGGACTGGTGCAAGCATCTCGGAGTTGGAATATACGCTTTGATGAAGTGATCAAAGCATATGGTTTTATACCAACTTTTGGAGAAGCCTGTATTTACAAGAAAGTGAGTGGGAGCTCTGTAGCGTTTCTAATTTTATATGTGGATGACATATTATTGATTGGAAACAATATAGAATTTCTGGATAGCATAAAAGGATACTTGAATAAAAGTTTTTCAATGAAAGACCTCGGTGAAGCTGCTTATATATTGGGCATCAAGATCTATAGAGATAGATCAAGACGCTTAATAGGACTTTCACAAAGCACATACCTTGATAAAGTTTTGAAGAAGTTCAAAATGGATCAGTCAAAGAAAGGATTCTTGCCTGTGTTGCAAGGTGTGAAGTTGAGTAAGACTCAATGCCCGACCACTGCAGAAGATAGAGAGAAAATGAAAGTCATTCCCTATGCCTCAGCCATAGGTTCTATCATGTATGCAATGCTGTGTACCAGACCTGATGTGTGCCTTGCTATAAGTTTAGCAGGGAGGTACCAAAGTAATCCAGGAGTGGATCACTGGACAGCGGTCAAGAACATCCTGAAATACCTGAAAAGGACTAAGGATATGTTTCTCGTTTATGGAGGTGACAAAGAGCTTGTCGTAAGTGGTTATGTCGATGCAAGCTTTGACACTGATCCGGATGACTCTAAGTCACAAACCGGATACATATTTATATTGAATGGTGGAGCTGTCAGTTGGTGCAGTTCCAAGCAGAGCGTCATTGCGGGATCTACGTGTGAAGCGGAATACATAGCTGCTTCGGAAGCAGCAAATGAAGGATTCTGGATGAAGGAGTTCATATCCGATCTAGGTGTAATACCTAGTGCATCGGGTCCAATGAAAATCTTTTGTGATAATACTGGAGCAATTGCCTTGGCAAAGGAATCCAGATTTCACAAAAGAACCAAACACATCAAGAGACACTACAATTCCATCCGCGATCAAGTCAAGGAGGGAGACATAGATATTTGCAAAATACATACGGATCTGAATGTTGCAGACCTGTTGACTAAGCCTCTTCCACGAGCAAAACATGATCAGCACCAAGACTCCATGGGTGTTAGAATCATTACTTTGTAATCTAGATTATTAACTCTAGTGCAAGTGGGAGACTGAAGGAAATATGCCCTAGAGGCAATAATAAAGTTATTATTTATTTCCTTATTTCATGATAAATGTTTATTATTCATGCTAGAATTGTATTAACCGGAAACTTAGTACATGTGTGAATACATAGACAAAACATCAGTGTCCCTAGTATGCCTCTACTTGACTAGCTCCTTTATGAAAGATGGTTAAGTTTCCTAACCATAGACATGTGCTGTCATTTGATTAATGGGATCACATCATTAGGAGAATGATGTGATGGACGGGACCCATCCGTTAGCTTAGCATAATGATCGTTAAGTTTTATTGCTACAGCTTTCTTCATGACTTATACATATTCCTCTGACTATGAGATTATGCAACTCCCGAATACCGGAGGAACACCTTGTGTGCTATCAAATGGCACAACGTAACTGGGTGATTATAAAGATGCTCTACAGGTGTCTCCGAAGGTGTTTGTTGGGTTGGCATAGATCGAGATTAGGATTTGTCACTCCGAGTATCGGAGAGGTATCTCATGGCCCTCTCGGTAATGCACATCATATGAAGCCTTGCAAGCAATGTGACTAATGAGTTAGTTACGGGATGATGCACTATGGAACGAGTAAAGAGACTTGCCGGTAACGAGATTTCATCCACAAATAACATTCGAGGAGCTCTCGAGAAAAAAAATAATGTACTAAAAAATGCAGAGCACATTGACAAGTGATTTTGTTTTTTTCGGTGGGAGCAGCTCGAATGTTGTTTGTGGCTGAAGTTTTGCAAGTGTCTAAGGCACTTGGTTATGTTTGATGTCGCCAAAAATTAGAATTTTTGGATCAGGTTTGATATGTGTTTTTGTCTGTTATTTAAAAAAAATCGGGGGTAGTACACCCAAGTGTAGGCACACCTTTGACCTTTCCGAAAAATAATGCACTATCACACAACAAAATTAGAAGAAAAAAAGTGCATTTAGGATGAAAAGGCACACAAACCATTGGAGAAAGGGCACTACTAGGCGCCGGTGCGCCGGCCGAAACTTTCGGCCGGTCTACTCCTAGCCGCCTGATTCAGCCGCGAACAGCCGTTGGATTTGGTCTCCCGCTGTGTCTTCTTCCTCCCCCGTCCGCACCCCCATGCTTCCACGTTGGATTTTCCACCCCCTCCCCCGCAGCACCATCCCCGCCACAGCTCGCCGCAGGAAAAAGGGCCACCATCCACTGGCGCCGGAAAGGACGCACGCCATCTCCGGCGATGGTTCCCTCTGCCGTATCCCGCATCTGGAGGTGTTGGTTCCAGCAAAATCAAATGTTAGTTGTAGCAAAACAAATCCCCAATCCCAAGCAGCAAAAACAACACCAAAAAACTCACGGATCCAACTTTTGTTATCGATGCTTGCGCAGGGAGGCCGTCGGGGGTCGCTGCTACCGCGTTTGCCATTTCCAGCAAACATGAACGCCCGTTGGTGCTACAACCTGAAGTTTTTCTACTGCAAACAAAATCCGGAGATGCTGGAACCAGAGTCCACGCTTATTGCAACTAGCAGGTGCCGGCGGCGAAGACAACGAGCTCTGATGCTACAACCAGATATTTTTTTTGCTGGAACCGGGCGGCAGAAAAGCTGCAACCACTATTTGCCTGTGCTGGAACCGGACGACATCGAGTTCGTTTTTGCTGGAACCGGCAAGATTTTTTGCTGCGTCCATAGGTGAGAGTTCTTGCTATGCCCGGTCGTGGGGACGTGTTTTGCGGGAATCGTGGATACTTTTTGCTGGAACCGGCATGTGTTGTTGCTGCTTCCGGCAAAACCAATGGTGTTTTCGTTTTTGGCTGAGATTTTTTTGGTGGGGGGAGGCATGATGGTCCGAGCGGACGACGGCGATGAGCGGAGGCGGTGACGCAGGGAGATGCTGCAAGCACGGTGGCCGTGAGTTGGAACCAGCTTGCGAGTGAGCTGCAGTCTTATGTCAGAAGGATGGGGCAGCCGAGGGATGAGCGCGGTCGGCACGGGTGGCCGGCAAGCAGGAGCGGCAAAATGGAGGCCGGCGGCGAGGGGAGCTTGCAGTGGCTCGTGAGCAGCGGGAAGGAGAGAAAAATCATGGCTGTGGAGTCTCGGCTGAAGGTAGAAGAAAGGAAAAAAGGAGGGCCAGGGAAAAGGATAAGGATAGGAGAGGGGCGGTTGTGCAAGGCCCACCAGGTACAAGCGTCTTGCTCAGGGGTTATTTTCATGGACGCTGGGGCCAGCATGGCGCGCGAGCCGGCCCAACGTTCGGTCGGCGCCCCGGCCCCAAACGTTTTCCTTGGAGAAAAGGCATGGAAGGCGTGTCCACAGTCATTCATCAAGTTCCAACATACCAAATCCGTGCCACGCATTTGATCAGACAACTCACGTGCGTGGTCTGCCCTTGGATAGGTCTACGCCCGCCTGCGTCATTCTCCTTCGCACCAACATGGCACTTGCTTCAATCCAGGCAACAGCGCGCGTTGCTGCCCGGCTCGCAGTCAGCGCTCCATAGCAGTAGCCACATCCCCGTCTCCTCTGCAGCAGCCGTCGCCGACCACTCAACATCGCCGCCGGCCACGCAGCATCACAAGTTCACAACAGCAGCTCCCGTGGCAGCACCGACGGTGCCCGACGGCGCTTCGTTGCAGCGCCGAACCCGATGAAGCTTCAACGACCCCGACCAGCACAACACTAGTTGCAGCGGCTCGTCCACTGCCGGTCAGCTCGCGCCAGCATTGACACCGACACCTGCTGCATTGCAATGCACTGTCCTTCTCAGCGCCATAGCGGCGCCCCTCTGCTGCATTGCAGCTCGTGGTACCCTGCAACACAACGACGACTCCCCATGAAGTACCGATGATCGCTCCTTTACAACGTTGAGCGCCGTCGGTCGGCTCTCCACCACAACCACCAATGACTTGCAAAATCGCGGTGGCTCCCCCGAAAGCACCAATGTGTCACCTCTTGCAATAACTCACGGTGGTCCCTGTAGCATCGAGCCTCGGTGAGGAGTGATGGACGGTCGAGCCTGGTGAGCACCACCTCACCAGAGAGAGGCGCTTAGGTATAGATAGAGAGTGAGCTGAGGCAATCAAGCGCGAGGAGACAATGAGATCGGTTGGACTCAGAAGATAAGGAAGAAAAGGGAAAGCGGTGCACCTGTCCTACGGGGACACATGGTGCAAGAAGGAGGCGGCTTAAGATGCAGCAGAAATCAGTCGGATTAAAAGAAACATTTTCCAATTATAATTTTTCTCTATGTTCAATTGTTCATTCAGCACGTGATCCTCGAATTATTTGGGCAGTGGTGGCGGCCAAGTCGATTGCTGCATTGGCAACCCCGTCGTGGTGGCGTCAAGCTATTACTCTCACGACGACTATATAGGACGCAATGAGGAGGGTTCAAGCAGTGGAAGCATGTATTGGATCACGTCGGTAGGGCTGGAAGGATTCCGGCTGGCGAGATGTGTGCAGCACAGGGAGGAGGATGCGTCGAGGGCATAGGCCTCCTTGGCGGCAGATCGCACGGGCCAGTTAACAAACTGTCAGCTACACCCTGCCAACCTGAAATTTGCAGCCTTCATACAATTGTTCCTATGGTGCCGCCCCTTGATCCCATAGTTTTCCCACCTCCCATGTCTAGAGGTTGTGTCGTAACATCACCCTTTTGGGGGGGGGGGGGGCGCATGATGGTCCGAGCGGACAACGGCGACGAGCGGAGGGGTGACGCAGGGAGATGCTGCAAGCACGGTGGCCGCGAGCTGGAACCAGGTGGCGGGTGAGATGCAGTCGGCACGGGTGGCCGGCAAGCAGGAGTGGCAAAACGGCAGTGACAACGGCGGTCGGTGGCGAGGGGAGCTTGCAGTGGCTCGTGAGCAGCGGGAAGGAGAGAAAAATCATGGCTGTGGTATCTCGGCTGAAGGTAGAAGAAAGGAAAAAAGGAGGGCCAGGGAAAAGGATAAGGATAGGAGAGGGGCGGTTGTGCAAGGCCCACCAGGTACAAGCGTCTTGCTCGGGTGTTATTTTCGTGGACGCTAGGGCCAGCGTGGCGCGCGAGCCGACCCAACGTTCGGTCGATGCCCCGGCCCCAAACGTTTTCCTTGGAGAAAAGGCATGGAAGGTGTGTCCACAGTCATTCAAGTTCTAACATACCAAATCCATGCCACACATTTGATCAGACAAATGACATGCGTGGTCTGCCCTTGGATAGGTCTACGCCCGCCCGCGTCGTTCTCCTTCGCACCAACATGGCACTTGCTTCAATCCAGGCAACAGCGCGCGTTGCTGCCCGGCTAGTAGTCAGCGCTCCACAACAGCAGCCACACCCCGTCTCCTCTACAGCAGCCGTCGCCGACCACACAACATCGCCGCCGGCCACGTAGCATCACAAGTTCACAACAACAGCTCCCGTGGCAGCACCGACGGTGCCCGGCGGCGCTTCGTTGCAGCGCCGAACCCGACGAAGCTTCAACGACCCCGACCAGCACAACACTAGTTGCAGCGGCTCGGCCACTGGCGGTCAGCTCGCGGCAGCATTGACACCGGCACCTGCTGCATTGCAACGCACTGTCCTTCTCAGCACCATAGTGGCGCCCCTCTGCTGCATTGCAGCTCGTGGTTCCCTGCAACACAATGACGGCTCCCCATGAAGTACCGGCGATCGCTCCTTTACAACGTTGAGCGCCGCCGGTCGGCTCTCCACCACAACCACCAATGACTTGCAAAATTGCGGTGGCTCCCCCAAAAGCACCAATGTGTCACCTCTTGCAATAACTCGCGGTGGTCCCTGTAGCATCGAGCCCCGACGAGGAGTGATGGATGGTCGAGCCTGGTGAGCACCACCTCACTAGAGAGAGGCGCTTAGGTATAGATAGAGAGTGAGCTGAGGTGATCGAGTGCGAGGAGACAATGAGATCGGTTGGACTCAGAAGATAAGGAAGAAAAGGGAAAGTGGTGCACCGGTCCTACGGGGACACATGGTGCAAGAAGGAGGCGGCTTACGATGCAGCAGAAATTAGTCGGATTAAAAGAAACATTTCCCAATTATAATTTTTCTCTATGTTCAATTGTTCATTCAGCACATGATCCTCGAATTATTTGGGCAGTGGTGGCGGCCAAGTCGATTGCTGCATTGGCAGTCCCGTCGTGGTGGTGTCAAGCTATTGCCCTCACGACGACTATATAGGACGCAATGAGGAGGGTTCAAGCAGTGGAAGCGTGTATTGGATCACGTCGGTAGGGCTGAAAGGATTCCGGCTGGCGAGACGTGTGCAGCGCAGGGAGGAGGACGCGTCGAGGGCATAGGCCTCCTTGGCGGCAGATCGCACGGGCCAGTTAACAAACTGTCAGCTACACCCTGCCAACCTGAAATTTGCAGCCTTCATACAATTGTTCCTATGGTGCCGCCCCTTAATCCCACAGTTTTCCCACCTCCCATGTCTAGAGGTTGTGTCGTAACATCACCCTTTTTCCGGGCAGGTAGTCCTTTTTATGATCTTGCCGCCGGAAAATGCTGGAAAACCATGTCCATCTCCTTTCGCTTTGCAGGCGGTGATAAACCACCCAACCTGTTGCGTAAGAGAGATGCTGCATTGTTATCGACACAGTCAACATTGGAAATTATAGCCAGAGAGCATCACAATTGCTTCAGTTCCTCTCCATATCCATTTGATTCTCAAAAACTCCGTTGTTGGCCAGCACTTGGATATTCATGAAAACTCCATTGTTGGCAAGCACTTGGATATTCAATCAACCATATACAAAACAAAAAATCATTTTATTCCACTTAAAGGGAATTTGCAATGCAGCAATGGCTTGTGTGCAATTTTCTCAAAATGGAATATTTACTTTACGAATTGCAAAGACATGGTATTAAGAATAGCAGAGGTAGACATGCCTACGTCTACAGCTAATTATTCAGAATAGCCGAGATATACATACCTATGTCTACAGGCAAGTGTCAGCTTAACATTCCTATCTCAACTTCCTGTACAATCTAACCAGACAGAAAATTAAGCTTAGGAAAATTAATATAGATCAGTAAACCGGTAAAAGCAAATAATCGCTACCGTGCAGAGCCTGTAAATGTATAATAACATTGAAGAGCTTTGTAAGGTTACAATGGCGAGCATAGAAGTTCTTGATAGCAAGAACATTTATAGGCTTATATTTATTCCAGGGGCAGCAGCACCAATCCTCACTCTGCATTCCAAGAGCACTTTCGAGTATTATTATTATTCCAAGAGCAGTTTCGAGTATTATTATTATTCAGTGCGTCGGGCTTGTAATGTAACAGACACCAGACACACACTGCTACAGGTAGCCTTCACCCAACTCAGCCAGCGCTAACACGAGTGGCGGAGCTTGGTAGAAACTGCCGTGGGGCCAAGGAAAAAACTTAAGTATTTGGGGGTGCAAATTGCTAAAAAAAATTCTCATCTAAGCCCTCCACAAAAAATTTCTTCAGAGTTTGGTCCAAGGCTGGGGGCAGTGCCTCCCCCCCCCCCCCCAGCCTCAACATAGCTCCGCCAGTGGCGGAGGCGGAGGCGACGATGGTCGCCACCGCCACTCCCACTCCTAGGACCACTTCTATGCCATGGAGGCGGCTTGCCGGCGGCAGCGGCAGCGGTGGCGGAGGGAAAAGCAGGCGCTGGTCGCGCCCGTCGTCGCCTCTTCGACTGAGGCCGCTGCCGCGACGGCGCACAACACGAGGACGACGCAGAGGAGGCAAAGGGGACGCGGCGCCATGGTCTATCTATTTCTCCTTCTTCCTTCTTCTTTATCTTCTTCTTGACTGGCACAGCTTCCGTCGAGCTGGTGCTTTTTATAGCTGGGTAGCTGCATAGTTGCAAAATAGTTTCTTTTACCGGAACCGGTAGCTACCGGTTAGACATCTGCCGTTGATGTTGTTTTGGAGATTCGAGCCCTTTTTTGATGAATAAGAGACAGAAAATTGAAATACACATGAATACATGTGGGCCCTTTGCATACCATTGTCAGCTTTTGTCAGGAGAGAGAGAAAATGTTTGGAGAAGACCGCGTGCATGCATGTTAAAATATTCCCTCTCTCCCATCAAAAGACTTCCATTTAATTTCATTGTGAAATTTTGGATGATAAATATCTTTTGAATGAAACTCTAATTTTGGATTTTTATGTGTTTGAATTCATAGCGAGAAGACCTCCAGAATAAGATCAATTATGGATACAGTTGAACTAGTTTCAATTTCGCTGATTTCAAAAAACATATTTTACTCAAGTTGAAAAACAGATTTCACTCAGCTCCAAAAATCATTTCAGTCGATTGAAAATAACAATTCACTCATTTAAAAAATACGAAATCACTCATTTCAAATGAAAGATTTCATGCATTTTCTAAAACTAGTTAGCGCGAACGTGCAACTCACGTAGTAGCATGTGAATAAAATCATCCTACATTTTAGAAAAGTAATATATAAATAAAATGAACAAAAATATACTACTAATGAACATTTTTGTAATAAAAAAATGTAACTCGGGGCAAAAATTCAGTGAACATATTTGTCATCAATCATGAGTGACCGACTATCTCCGAGAGATATTTACAAGAAGTAACGCGATGCTTGAAGTGACCATAAGGAAACTCCATTGGGGTAACGTGTCGCGGCACTTGTCTTTTGCATCAACGTCTGAAGGTTAGCATGCTAATAACCACCAACCAACAACTTTGCCCTAAAAAAAACTTTCCCCATCAAATGCAAACCAAGCCAAAACTTGCATCCATATAGTGCGAGCAGCAACCATGTATTTTCATAGAAATCAAGCCTATCTGACGAAACAAAAAAGTCATTCACAGGAAAATGCCTTTGAAGGTATTAGCACTCACCTTCCCGTGCTTCAAATGCACCTTTAAGGAGCAGTAGTACATAAACTAAATCCTTACAAATCAATTATTGAATCCCCCAGTTGTTATGTGCATAATTTCTTCGAACCTGACTTTCCCGCTTTCCATTACTTTTATTACGTAAATACAACAGTCTCGACACAACAAGAGAAACAGGAGAAACAGAAAGGAGAGCGCGAGCTCAAGGCATCATTAGGAAAACTGCTGTGCACGCCTGCAATCGGCTCGTGCACTACCGGGCTAAACCTTAAGACACTCATCTAGACCTAACAGCATCTAGAAAGATAATATACCACAAGATAGTTGATATGTCTCCGATGTATCTATAATTTATGAAGTATTCATGCCATGTTTACAACAATTTTATATGGTTTTGGTATGATTTGATTAGAACTAACCCGGACTGACGCTGTTTTCAGTAGAACTACCGTGGTGTCGTTTTTTGTGCAGAAATAAAAGTTCTCGGAATGGGCTGAAAATTTACGATGATTTTTATGGACCAAAAGTGACCCCTGAAGCACCGGAGCCGGGTCAGGAAGTGGACGAAGTGGCCACAAGCCTCCAGGGCGCGCCCCTACGGCTTGTGGGCTCCTCGGGCACCCCCTTGACGTGAGACTGACGCCAAAAATTCTTATAAATACCCAAACCTCTGAAAATAACCCTAGATCGGAAGTTCCGCCGCTGCAAGCCTCTGTAGCCACAAAAAAATCAATCTAGGCCCTCTCAGGCACCCTGCCGGAGGGGGCCATCATCACTGGAGGCCATGGAGGACGAATCCAAGGGGGGAGACTCTCTCCCCCTCTCTCTTGGTGGCGCCGGAGTGCTGCCGGGGGAATCATCACCGCGGTGATCGTCTTCATCAACATCACCGTCTTCATCACCCCCCTCATCTCTTTTCAGCGGTTCACTCTCCCGCGCCCCACTGTAATCACCTTGAACACGGTGCTTTATGCCACATATTATGATCCAATGATGTGTTGTCATCCTATGATGTTTTGAGTAGATTTCTTTTGTCTTTTGGGTTGATTGATGATCTAGATTGGTTTGAGTTGTATGTTTTATAATGGTGCTGTCCTATGGTGCCCTCCATGCCGCGCACACGTGAGGGATCCCCGCTGTAGGGTTTGCAATATGTTCATGATTCGCTTATGGTGGGTTGCTAGAGTGACAGAAGCTTAAACCCGAGTAAGGGGGTTGTTTGCGTATGGGAGTAAAGAGGACTTGATACTTTAATGCTATGGTTGGGTTTTACGTTAATGATCTTTAGTAGTTGCAGATGCTTGCTAGAGTTCCAATCATAAGTGCATATGATCCAAGTAGAGAAAGTATGTTAGCTTATGCCTCTCCCTCATATAAAATTACAATAATGATTACCGATCTTGTTAACAATTGCCTAGGACAATTCCGCACGCTGTTCCATCATTATTCCACACTCGCTATTTGTAATATATTGTGATATATTCTAAGTTTATGATAACAGCACCAATTTTTATGTTTTAGTTCTCCGATATCATGCAAAGCTATCCTCTTCATACCCGCAACGTATTTTTATTTCTCGTTTCTAGATGGACGCAAACGTTCGGTGTACATAGAGTCGTATCAGCGGCAGATAGGACTTGAGAGAATATTGATCTTACCTTTAGTTCCTTGTGGGTTCGACACTCCATACTTATCACTTCCACCTTTGGAAATTGCTACGATGATTCCTTGCACTTGGGGATTATCAAGCTCTTTTCTGGCGCCGTTGCCGGGGAGCAATAGCGTGGGGTTGATATTCTCGTGTGTGCTTGTTTGCTTTCTTCACTAAGTAGATTTTGATTTAAAAGAATGCAAAATATTTTTTTTACTTGCCTCTTATGCCTAAAAACTTTTTCAAAAAGAGAAGTGATTGGATGGTTATGCATTGGAGAAGTGAGGTCGACATTCAACACTTGTGTTCATGCTCATGGAAACAATGTAGAATTTTTCATGGAAGTTTCTCAAAAATAATTATCCCCTTGTACATATCCATTGTATTATAAATATAATGTGCCAAGATTTGGCTTTAGGATGATTAGATTGCTTGTTTGCTATGTGCGATGCAAAACAGAAACTTTAGCTGTAGTGCGTAAACTTACATTTTTTACTGGAACGTCAAAAGTTTCTGAAATTTTTACAGTACTGCTATGCAAATTGTTTATTTTGTCCTAATTTTTTCAGAATTTTTGGAGTTATATAAGTATGGTAAATGTTCAGATTGCTACAGACCGTCCTGTTTTTGATAGATTCTGTTTTCTATGTGTTGTTCGCTTATTTTGTTGAATCTATGGGTTGTATCGGGGGGTATGAACCATGGTGAAGTTGGAATACAGTAGATATAATGCTAATATGAAATTGGAATGAGTTTACAACAGTACCTAAAGGTAGTGATTTGCTTTATTATACCAACGGATCTCACAAGGGTTTTTGTTAAGTTTTGTGTGGATGAAGTGTTCAAAGATCGAGGAGATATCGATATAAGAAGAATACGAAGAGACAAGTGTTCAAGCTTGGGGATGCCCAAGGAACCCAAGTAAATATTTCAAGGAGACTCAAGCATCTAAGCTTGGGGATGCCCCAGAAGGCATCCCGTCTTTCTTCTTCAACAATTATCGGTATACCTCAGTTTTTGTTTTGTTCACATGATATGTGTCTTTTGTGTTTTCTTTTCCTTTATGCACAATGCTAGTATGAGTAGTCCTTCATTGATTTATGGAATGCTTCATGCGCTTCACTTAAATCTTTTGAGTATGGCTTTATAGAATGCTCTTTGTGCTTCACTTAAATCTTTCACAGGTCTCCGATGACCACACGCACTACAGGAATCAGGCACTTTGCCGTCTGCCATGGCGGACGGCAAAGGCATGACTGGCGGACAGCAAAGTCCTTTACCGCCAGCCAGCAGATGGCCCCACGTCCATCTGAATGAACTACGGCAAAGGGCTGCTTTGGCGTCTGCTTTAATAATGCGGACGACAAAGAAGTTTGCCGTCAGCCATTCTGAGCAAGCAAACGGCGAAGGACATGGACGACAGAGGGATAGGGTTAGGTCCGTTAGGTGGCTAACGGCGTGCTGTGCCATCTACTGGCAGACGGCAAAGAAGCAAAGGTCTTTGCCGTCTGCCAGCAGATGGCAAAGTGTCCAAATAGGTCAGCCCAGGTGCCCCCTAGGTTACACAGGTAGCTGCCACGTGGCAGCTTTGCCGTCTGCTGGTAGATGACAAAGAAGTTTGCCGTCTGCTGGCAGACGGCAAAGTGCCTGTATTGCCCCTGTTAATTCTGTCTTTTCTTAAATTCAATCAATTTCACATATATATATATATATATTCATTTCAAAATACTTTCAACAAGCATACATATCCCTGCCATATGGATATGATCATCCAACATATATATAGCCAACATATCCAACAATTAAGCAAAAAGTCCATATACAATGGTTTCATCCATCCATACATATATAGGTAGCTAGTTTCACATTGCTCATCCTACAAAATCAAAACAAAAAGGAAGGACAAGGAGAAGAGTAGACTCCATCAATGCAAGCTTCCGTGATCTGAAGCAAATCTGCAAATTGGGAAAGAAGAAAGTTAGAAGAAGAAGACTAGAAGAAGAAGAAGAAGAAGAAGAAGAAGAAGAAGAAAAAGAAGAAGAAGAATTTTTCTTCTCTTTCTTTTTCTCCTCTTCTTTATCTTCTTCTTCTTCTTCTTCTAACTAAGGTAACCTAGGTAATTATGCCATTTTTAGCTCACTAAGCATATTAAGTCATTTTGAAGGAAAAAATGCTAAGTGTAGGTCATTTTAGAGCTAACCTAGGTAAATAGATCATTTTGGAGCTAAGTAAAGTTATTATGTCATTTTCAAGGAAAATAAGCTAAGTATATGACATTTTGGAGGTAACCAAGATTATTATGCCATTTTGACCTAAGTATGCTAAGTATGCCATAAATGAACTAAATAAGCTAAGTTTAGGTCATTATTGAGCTAACCTAGGTAGTTATGCCATTTTTGAGCTAACTAAGCATATTAAGTCATTTTGGAGGAAAAAATGGTA
This sequence comes from Thinopyrum elongatum, assembly GCA_011799875.1. Taxonomy (NCBI): domain Eukaryota; kingdom Viridiplantae; phylum Streptophyta; class Magnoliopsida; order Poales; family Poaceae; genus Thinopyrum; species Thinopyrum elongatum. The sequence continues at coordinate 566,779,224 of CM022300.1, forward strand.
AGTGTAGGTCATTTTAGAGCTATCCTAGTTAAAATCGGTCATTTTGGAGCTAAGTAAGGTTATTATGTCATTTTCGAGGAAAATAAGCTAAGTATATGACAGTTTGGAGCTAAACCAAGGTTATTATGCCATTTTTTACCTAAGTAAGCTAATGTCATAAATGAACTAGCTAAGCTAAGTATAGGTCATTATTGAGCTATCCTAGGTAGTTATGCCATTTTTTTAGCTAACTAAGCATATTAAGTCATTTTGGTAGAAAAATGCTAAGTATAGGTCATTTTATAGCTATCCTAGGTAAAATAGGTATTTTTGGAGCTAAGTAAGGTCATTATGTCATTTTCGAGGAAAATAAGCTAAGTATAGGTCATTTTGGAGCTAAATAGGTCATTTCTTAAGCTAAGTATGCATTTGTTAAGCAAAACACTTGGGAAAACTTACCATCACCATGGAGGTGAAGGACCGGTCGCGCCAGTGGCAAACAGAGAAGGATGGTTCGATGCTTGTCGGGAGGCACGCTGCACCAAAGATCATTTGCAATGTCTCGTTAGCATGATGCAACTCAAATGTGAATACTAGTAACTGATACGTCTCCAACGTATCTATAATTTTTGATTGTTCCATGCTGTTATATTATCATTCTTGGATGTTTTATAATCATTTTATAGTCATTTTATATCATTTTTTGGTACTAACCTATTGACATAGTGCCAAGTGCCAGTTGCTGTTTTCTGCATGTTTTTTACATCGCAGGAAATCAATACCAAACGAAGTCCAAACGCAGCGAAAATTTTTGTGGATTTTTTTTGGACCAGAAGACATCCAGTGGGCCGGAGAAGCGCCTGGGGGGGGGGGGGGTGCTCCGAGGGGAGCACAACCCACCAGGGCATGCCTGGAGGCCCAGGCGCGCCCTGGTGGGTTGTGCCCACCTCGGGTGCCCCCTGAACCGCCTCTTTACTCTATAAATACCCCAATATTCCAGAAACCCTAGGGGAGTTGACAAAAATCAATTCCAGCCGCCGCAAGTTCCAGAAACCACAGATCCAATCTAGACACCATCACGGAGGGGTTCATCATCCTCATTGGTGCCCCTCTGATGATGCGTGAGTAGTTCTTTGTAGACCTACGGGTCCGTAGTTAGTAGCTAGATGGCTTTCTCTCTCTCGTTTGATTCTCAATACAATGGTCTCTTGGAGATCCATATGATGTAACTCTTTTTTGCGGTGTGTTTGTTGGGATCCGATGAACTTTAAGTTTATGATCAGATCTATCTTTTTATCCATGAAAGTTATTTGAGTTTTCTTTGATCTCTTATATGCATGATTATTTATAGCCTTGTATTTCTTCTCCGATATTTGGGTTTTGTTTAGCCAACTTGATCTATTTATCTTGCAATGGGAAGAGGTGCTTTGTAATGGGTTCGATCTTACGGTGCTTGATCCCAGTGACAGAAAGGGAACCGACATGTATGTATCGTTGCTATTAAGGATAACAAGATGGGGTCTATTTCTACATAAATAGATCTTGTCTACATCATGTCATCATTCTTATTGCATTACTCCGTTTCTCCATGAACTTAATACACTAGATGCATGCTGGATAGCGGTCGATGTGTGGAGTAATAGTAGTAGATGCTGGCAGGAGTCGGTCTACTAATCTTGGACGTGATGCCTGTATAATGATCATTGCCTGGACATCATCATGAGTATTTGAAGTTCTATCAATTGCCCAACAGTAATTTGTTTCCACCGTTTACTATTTTTTTTTGAGAGAAGCCACTAGTGAAAACTACGGCCCCCGGGTCTCTTCTTTATTATATTTGCCTTCGCGATCTATTTTATTTGCTTTTATTTTCAGATCTATTAAACCAAAAATACAAAAATAGTTTGCTGCACTTTATTTTATTTGTGATCTATTTATCCAATCTATTACAACTTTCTCCCGTCCTCGTGCCAATTTCTGGCGCCGTTACCCGAAAGGGATTGACAACCCCTTTAACACGTCGGGTTGCGAGTATTTGTTATTTGTGTGCAGGTGCTGTTTACGTAGTGTTGCTTGGTTCTCCTACTGGTTCGATAACCTTGGTTTCATCACTGAGGGAAATACCTACCGTCGCTGTGCTGCATCATCCCTTCCTCTTTGGGGAAATACCGACGTAGTTCTAGCAGGCATCAAAAGGAATTTCTGGCGCCATTGCCGGGGAGACATCATCAACATCTACCAGGTTCCTAATCACAAATCTCATCTCCTTGCAATTTACATTATTTGCCATTTGCCTCTCGTTTTCATCTCCCCCACTTCACAAAAATTTGCCGTTTTATTCGCCTTCTTTTTTGTTCGCCTTTTTCTCGTCAGATCTCATGTTTCCTTGTGTTGCCATGTGCCTTCTATTTGCTTGCATCTTCGCTTGCTAAAAATCTATTGTTATGGATCCTCATCCACTTGCTAATCTTTTCAAAAGATCCAATTATGATGAACCAATTGCTAGTGAATTGAGTTCACTAGATTATCTTTATGAAGTTTTGCTTGAGATTTATGAATCAGAAATTTTTTATGAAGTGTTAAACGAAGGAATTTATAAAGTGGTTCATGATAGTTCCTTGAATGAAAAGCATGATTGCAATGATTTTATTATAAATTCTATTAATGTCAATTGTGCTAATAATATGCAAAACCCCAAGCTTGGGGATGCTAATTTTGATATGTCCACTACTTATTGCAATGATCATGATTGGGGTTATTCTTCTTATGATCTTGAAAATTTATTTAAGCCTCATGATGAATATGTTATTGATAATAATGTTCGCAACAATATTGAAAGTGGGTTTGGAAGAGTGTCAACTTTAGGTAAAAATAATCCCACATATTTGGAGAGTGTTCAATCTTATGAAATTTTTGATAAAAGTGGGCTTGGAGAGGTCATGACTTTAGTTAATGTTAATCCCACTATCTTGGAAGAGTGTCAACTTTGCAAGCATGTGGATCATGTAGAGAAAAGTTTATGTGATAGCTAAATTGTTGAATTTTATTATGATCCTACATGTAATTATTATGAGAGAGGAAAATATGGTTTTAGAAATTTTCATGTTACTAAATTACCTCTCTTCATGTTGAGACTGCTATTGTTTTCTTCCATGTATATGCTAGATCTTGCTTGTCTTGCTAATTTGTTTTCCTATAAAATTCCTATGCATCGGAAATATGGTAGACCTAAATATGTTTGTCACATGTTTTATGATGCTCCTTTTGTGTTTTCATTATTATCTTTCATATGAGCATCAATAAAATCTTATGCCCAGCTAGGGGCGTAAAACGATAGCGCTTGTTGGGAGGCAACCCAATGAATAAATTTTATTTTTGTCTTTTACTTTCTGTTCTTGAGTATTTGCAAAATTATGCTACTGTTATGATTGTGTTTTTGTGGTTTAAATTAGTGTTTGTGCCAAGCAAAGCCTTTGGGATGATTTGGGTGATAGTTGATTTGATCTTGTTGAAAAACAGAAACTTTTGCGTCCAGTATTTTTTTATTGAAAATTCACAAATGCGACGAAAAATTCTGAAGTTTTTACAAAAGATTTATATACAAATTGCCTATGTTGTCCTAATTTTTCAGAATTTTTGGAGTTACAGACGTATTTGACATATTCAGATTGCTACAGACTGTTCTGTTTTTGACAGATTCTGTTTTCCTTGCGTTGTGTGCTTGTTTTGATGATTCTATGGTTTTCTTTGAAGAGTTTTTGCCATAGAAAAGTTGGAATACAGTAGATATAATGCAAGAATAAAATATGAATTGGTTTGCTACAGTACTTATAGTAGTGATTTGCTTTCTTATACTAACGGATCTCACAAAGGTTTTGTTGAGTTTTGTGTGATTGAAGTTTTCAAGTTTTGGGTGATGTTACGATGGATGAAGGAATAAGGAGTAAGAAGAGCCTAAGCTTGGGGATGCCCATGGAATCCCAAGCTATTATCCAAAGAGAAGCAAGCAACTAAGCTTGGGGATGCCCCGAGTGGCATCCCCTCTTTCTTCTAACAACCATCGGTATTTTACTTGGAACTATATTTTTATTCGTCACATATTATGAGTTTTGCTTGGAGCGTCTTGTATGATTTGATTCTTTGCTTGTTTTGATTTTTATTTTAATTCTTGAATCCTTGCTGGACACACCTTTTTGAGAGAACCAAAAAACTATGCTATGCTTGCTCCTATGCTTCACTTAAATTTTTAGAGCCTTGGAATTGCTCTAGTGCTTCACTTATATCTTTTTGAGCATGGTGTGCTTTAGTATTTTTGGAGAAATGCTCTCATGCTTCACTTAGATTTATTTGGGAGTTAGTAATTTTTTTAAGAAATTCTCTCTTGCTTCACTTAAATTAATTTGAGAGAAAGAAGTATTATGCTCATGATCTTCACTTATATTTGTTTGAGCTTATTAAAAGCAACACATAAAAATTAGTTCCAAAGTGATAGATATCCAAGAAGGACATAATAAAAACTTTCATGAAGATCATTGGACAAAATAAACTTGATTCCTTGTAATAGTTTTGAGATATGATGATGTGATATGTGAGTCATGTTGATGAGTAATTGTGCTTTAGTAAGAATATTGGTGTTAAGGTTTGTGATTCCCTATGCAAGCATGAAAGTCAATAGTCATGCAATGAAATTATATCCTACTTATGGTGCATTATTCGGTGTTAATTATGCTTAATGCTTGCTTACGAGATTATTCGTTTGTTGGTTGGTCGCTTCTGAATCTTTTGCTAGCCTTCATTTTACGCTAAGTATGATCACTACTTGTGCATCCAAAAACCTTTAAACCAGTTTTGCCACATGAGTCCACTATACCTACCTATATGCGGTATTCTTTTGCCGTTCTAAGCAAATTTGCATGTGCCATCTCTAATTTTCAAAATATTTTTCCCTTTTGTGTGCTCATACCGCTCGCGAGGCGGTGAGGGGTGGCCGATATTTTCCATGCTAGATGTGTTATTCTCACGATGAGTGTTTATTCACTTGTCATTACACGAGAGTAAGGCAAAGGTATTAGGGATGCCTAGTCCCGAAATGAAAAAAAATGAATTTACTTTATGTTGTCAAATAATAAATTCCTTGGAAAGTGTTGGTATGGAGGGCACCCGTGGATACGGCTAGCCATGGAAAGAGAAAGTATGGTGGAAAAAGGAATAAACTTTATTTTCTGTTTGGGAACCACCTATGATATATCTAGCGTGGAAAGTGTGGGGAGCTCTAAGTCATTTTTGTTGGTGGGAAAAGTATGCCTCTCAAAATGTTTTTATCTCTAAGTTTTTCGCTTCGAGCTCTGGCACCTCTACAAATCCCTACTTCCCTCCGCGAAGGGCCTATCTTTACTTTATGCAATTTTATTTTTAATTTGAGTCTCCATCTTCTCTTATAAAGCACCAACTAAGGGGCACTATGATCGTAAGTGAGTATTGGGTGTAGCTAATATGCGAGCGTGTTTCATGAATGGATCAATGTTTGAGCATGATGGGCTAGGGATAACTTATTTTAGCATTGATATTTTGAAAGACATGGTTGCTTGTTGACATGCTTGAGTATTTAAGTTATCATGTCAAAACTAGACTATTGCTTTGAACCATATAAAAGTCCAAATGTCCATGCTATAAAGAAAAGAATATGAAATGACATGTTAGGCAGCATTCCACATCAAAAATTCTGTTTTTATCATTTACATACTCGAGGATGAGCAGGAATTAAGCTTGGGGATGCTGATACGTCCCCAACGTATCTATAATTTTTGATTGTTCCATGCTGTTATATTATCATTCTTGGATGTTTTATAATCATTTTATATCATTTTTTGGTACTAACCTATTGACATAGTGCCAAGTGCCAGTTGCTGTTTTCTGCATGTTTTTTACATTGCAGGAAATCAATACCAAACGGAGTCCAAACGCAGCGAAACTTTTTGTGGATTTTTTTGGACCAGAAGACATCCAGTGGGCCGGAGAAGTGCCTGGGGGGGGGGGGGGTGCTCCGAGGGGAGCACAACCCACCAGGGCACGCCTGGAGGCCCAAGCGCGCCCTGGTGCGTTGTGCCCACCTTGGGAGCCCCCTGAACCGCCTCTTTACTCTATAAATACCCCAATATTCCAGAAACCCTAGGGGAGTCGACAAAAATCAATTCCAGCCGCCGCAAGTTCCAGAAACCACAGATCCAATCTAGACACCATCACGGAGGGGTTCATCATCCTCATTGGTGCCTCTTCGATGATGCGTGAGTAGTTCTTTGTAGACCTACGGGTCCGTAGTTAGTAGCTAGATGGCTTTCTCTCTCTCGTTTGATTCTCAATACAATGGTCTCTTGGAGATCCATATGATGTAACTCTTTTTTGCGGTGTGTTTGTTGGGATCTGATGAACTTTGAGTTTATGATTAGATCTATCTTTTTATGCATGAAAGTTATTTGAGTTTTCTTTGATCTCTTATATGCATGATTATTTATAGCCTCGTATTTCTTCTCCGATATTTGGGTTTTGTTTGGCCAACTTGATCTATTTATCTTGCAATGGGAAGAGGTGCTTTGTAATGGGTTCGATCTTACGGTGCTTGATCCCAGTGACAGAAAGGGTACCGACACGTATGTATCGTTTCTATTAAGGATAACAAGATGGGGTCTATTTCTACATAAATAGATCTTGTCTACATCATGTCATCATTCTTATTGCATTACTCCGTTTCTCCATGAACTTAATACACTAGATGCATGCTGGATAGCGGTCGATGTGTGGAGTAATAGTAGTAGATGTAGGCAGGAGTCGGTCTACTAATCTTGGATGTGATGCCTGTATAATGATCATTGCCTAGATATCGTCATGAGTATTTGAAGTTCTATCAATTGCCCAACAGTAATTTGTTTCCACCGTTTGCTATTTTTTTCGAGAGAAGCCACTAGTGAAAACTACGGCCCTCGGGTCTCTTCTTTATTATATTTTCCTTCGTGATCTATTTTATTTGCTTTTATTTTCAGATCTATTAAACCAAAAATACAAAAATACTTTGCTGCACTTTATTTTATTTGTGATCTATTTATCCAATATATTACAACTTTCTCCCATCCTCGTGCCAATTTCTGGCGCCGTTACCCGAAAGAGATTGACAACCCCTTTAACACGTTGGGTTGCGAGTATTTGTTATTTGTGTGCAGGTGCTGTTTACGTAGTGTTGCTTGGTTCTCCTACTGGTTGGATAACCTTGGTCTCCTCACTGAGGGAAATACCTTCCATCGCTGTGCTGCATCATCCCTTCCTCTTTGGGGAAATACCGACGTAGTTCTAGCAGGCATGAGTAACTAATGACCATTCAAATGAAACTCACCGTGGTCGCCGAAGCAATCTGGGGCATCGGCGGAGGGGTCTGACCGTTGGTCTGGCACATGGACTTCACATTTGGTTTTCACGAGTCAATCATATTAGTTAGTAATGAAACGAACATTACGTGCATGATTTGGCTAATATGCAGGAGAAACTTACCACGAGGAGCTCGTATAGGGCCCGGTGAGACGCGTCGTTCCGGTTCCTCTCCTCCTCCAACAGCCTAGCCGTCCTCTCCTCCAGGTCCCTCTCCCTCTCTGCCGCGTGCCTGTTTGCCTCTGCCAGAAGCGCCTGGGTGGTGGGAGGAGATGTTGGTGAAGCTCTCTGGATGATTGAGGTCAGACTCAGAGAATGCCTTGGCCCTCTTGTACGGGGCAGTATGGGCCATGGCATAGAGGTCGAACACCCCTGGCACCTCCTTCTTGTTGTGTCGTGCCTAAAAGAGAGGAACAAAATATTAGTTAAGGGCTCAAGCTAGCATGAAGAATGAAATTGCATGAATCATGAAGCAAACCACATACCCAGTTATCCCCGTACTCATATAGGTTGGAGCTCCCTTGATGGTGTGGCACACCAACCATTTTGGCACGTAGTAACCTCTTCTTGTTCCGGCTCAGGGGTGAAGTCGGATTCACTGTTGCTATCTACTTCAATGTTCTGGGGTGAAGTAGAGCGGTTCTTGATACGTTTATTGGAAAGACGTGTTTCTTGGAAGAATTCTCCTTCATATGTGTCTGGGTTAATGTGAGGTTCATAATCCTCTTCATTGGGGGGAGGTGGTCTAACACGTGGCGGCACTTCATAAACGACATCCCAACCATTGAGATTTGGATCACTTTGACAGGCCCACGGTAGATAGAAAACTTGGGTTGCCTGTTGAGCCGTAATATAGACATCGGGAACATCCAAATGGGTGCTTTGTTTGATTTTGACTAGCCCTATATGTTCATGAGTCCTTCTAGTCTCCTTCAGCTGGAACCAATAACATTTGAAGACTACGACGTTTGGTGGGTTTGCACCATAGAATAGAAGTTCATAAATTGCTTCAACTCTTCCATAATACTCGGTATCTCCTTCGTCGATAGCAGGGACACAACAATTTGTAGACTTTCGGTCGGCCATAGGTAGCTCTTTGCCATAGGTACAAAAGCGATACCCGTTGATGTTGTATTTGTCAAATGAACGGACCTTATAGTCAAAACCATTAGCGACTTGTCTCAATTCGGCATCCATAAACTCTGAATTAGCCTACAAGTTTAATACGAAAGGATTGCTGCATTAGCCGCAAATTAGATGAAGAAATGAAATGGTCTAATGGAAATTACCGTTTGTTTGAACCAAGAGATGAAACCGGGATAGCCGCCTCCATGCTTTGCCAGAAGCTCATACTCTTCGACGGAATCCTTTTGGATCACCGCTCCATACAAGAATTTGGTGACGTATCGACTGTATCAAATATCCAGGAATAAGAGCAGTTCAAAGGAATTAGAAGTTGCGAAACAATGTACTGAGAACTTACTCGATGTACGGCCGCACTTCTGTTAGGTTGTTGAAGATATACAACGAAATGGTCCGCCATTCTTCGACATCCAACGATAAGGAATTAGAAGCACCGACTGATGTGAGCTTCCCTTTGAATAGGCTGAGGTTGGATCCACCCTTTTTAGGGTCACCAGCATTGTACCGAGGCTTTGGATTATGCAAATGACGATTTTTGGCTTCGTAGTGTGCTGTCACGAAGTTTGCCGCCTCCTTAGTAATGAATGCCTCGACCATCGATGCTTCAACTCTACGTTTATTTTTACATTTTGCTCGAAGCGTCTTCTGCATCCTCTCAGTTGCGTAGCACCAACAATTTTGCACGGGTCCCCCCAATCGTGCCTCGGTCGGGAGATGCAAAATCAAATGCTGCATTGGATTAAAGAAGCCCGGCGGAAAGATCTTCTCTAACTTGCAGATCAACTCCGGCGCCAACTCTTCCATTTCACCCACAATATAATTTCCCTCATAGCTGGCCTTCCAAGATTGAACCATGCCTTTGGCTTTGTCCAGTTCTGCTTTCCTTTCGGTTGTCGCATGTTTTGTAACGGTCTATCACATAGAGCCTCCTGATCGACTCTAGCCTTAGGATTATCCTTTGACTTCCCCTCTATGCCGAACAATGTACCAAAAAGGGCCTCGGCGATATTCTTTTCAGTGTGTATCACGCCGATGTTGTGTGGGCAAAGGAGGTCTTTGAAGTAAGGCAGATCCCACAAGCATGTCTTGTGAGTCCAGGCGTGTTCCGAATTATACCCCTTGAAATATCCTGGACGCTCTGGATCTGGCTCAAGAGCGTTTAACTGTGTGGCACCCCGGCTCAGAGAAACCGGAACGCCCCGTATTCTAGCCCAGAGATCGAGGTGAAGTCTTCTGGAATACGGCACTGCTTAGCATAGAACAAACCAGCTCTCTATTACATCATGAATATGAATACAAGGTCTTCGATATTACAATGAATAACACGGGCACGGCGACGCTACGCCAACCACAGTTGCTCTATGCAAGCAGCATAACAACTCGAGGCAGCGGAACCTCTACTGGCAGCGGAACAACGAACGACGATGATGAACTCCACTCCGCAGTGACTCTGGCTGGAACGTTTATCCTAGCTCGTGAACATAGGAACCACACCAAACAAGCAAGCAAACTCGGCACGACCTGCAAACTGGCATGCCAAGCCAGGTCAGTACATTGAATGTACTTGCAAGCTCACAACAACCAAAAGCAATCAAGACAAACAACAGCATGGCAATTACAGGTTACTTAGCAATGATGAACACGATACTATCAGAACAACATGGCATATACAAGATGATCATGATACAGCTAGAACAATATGAGCATTGCATGAACGAATGAACATGATGATACTAGCATGCAACATGATGACACTATCATGCACCAACTTACTCTGCTCTGGTTACCTCGTAACCATCACATGCATCAGCTTACCATCTCGGACATCACACCATCATCTCAGGATCCAATCAAGCTTTGTATTAACAATACCGTAGTAATCATTACATGACCACAAGAAGCTTGACCTTTACCCGTGATTCTTGCATAACACCACCAATGTCCACCAACTCGGTATCCTCGATACCACGGTGATCCTCTCACGATCACATAAAAATCAACCAACTTCGGTATCCATGATACCTCCGTGATCCTCTCTCGATCACAACCAATCTATTTCTCATCATCTAACCGGGGGTATTATTAATCAAGTTATTACTATAGTTGGCTCATAGTGTGATCGACTACGAACTGGGCCCATATCCGTGGGCGCGGCTATCGATAGATTAAACACACACCCTGCAGAGGTTAGTACACTGTACCCACACCACGGAATCCATGGCCTCACACTCCCATTCGGGTGGACCAATGGCATTCCGAAGAAACCGATCTATTGCCATCACACTCTCCTAGCCACTCCGACAAACTCCCCTTTGGGCTAAGTCCTGGGTGGCCCTGATGTCAACCCGTGACATCCAACGGCCACCGTTGTGGCAAAACATAAACGGTCCCAAACGGGGACAAGGATCCTTATAACAACAACGGGCACATAAGGTTTATGTCCGCCTACCTGATCAGGGTAGCGTGCGCCCATAACCTTCCCTCTTTGGAGGCACCGGCGAGAGGCATGACAATAGACCGCATTAGGGCCTTCCCATAAAAGGCAAATGTGTCTGCACTGGTCAGCTCGATTTGGTAGCACCATGAGTCAGCCAACAGTTGTTCAAGTTCATTATTATCTGGTTAAACTTGAATGCAATGAACTGAGCCATAATAAAATATGATGCCACTATAATGCACGAGCATGATATCAACATAAGCATGGAGGCGCAACACAATCATCGAGCATAACCACAATGAAGCATTTAACCAAATGAACATGGCATACTGACGAGCATAAGCATTCATTACACATGAGCATAGCATGACCACTAGCATCATAAATAAATACCATGCAAGAACATAGCAAGAACACTACCAAGTAAGCATGTAACCAGCTAGATGCAAAGGGACATGCATAGCAACGGTACTGGATAACAGACGACCAACATGCATCAGGATGAACACCTCTGCTACTAGCATGTAATACTACTACCAAGCATAACATGTGAACATGATACTAGCAAGTAGTACAAGATAACAAGATGCATCGGAACATAGCATGAAGGTGAACATGAATCCATGAGCATAACCGAAACAACGACAGTAGTAGCAAACAAGCAGACATATCACAGGCAAACTTTTATTAAATATTCAAGTAGAAACCATGGCTACTACATGGCTATCATGCAAGTGGCCGTTGTGGCTTGCATGGGGGTGACGGAGACTCCGGGAAGAAGTGCAGTGAAGCCGCGGAATGATTTACCGGACGTGCTTCTCTCTCGAAGGGGGCTCATTAGAAGCAAGGGCAAAATGTTCATTTTCACTGTGGGACCACGTAGTGAAAATGTTACCAACAGCAAGATCTCGACGAGACGAAGAAGTGAGCGTTGGTTTCACCTCAATCGGAGTTACGGTCACGGAGATACGAAGGGTGGAAGTTGGGGGACTAATCTATGAATATTTTTATCACCAACGGGTCCCTGAGTGGATAAGACAGAAACGGATTTGAGAAAATACGTTCGGAACGGAGAAAGCGCGTTCTTGGCCGCAGTAGAGAAAAATACGTTTTCCAGTAGAGAAAATGCCTTTCTGTCTGAAACACTTCAAGAATACGTTTTCAGATAAAAGAAAACGTATTTGCCAGAATACGTTTTCACTTAACTGAGCTGGCAGGGGGAGTGCCACTGGCGCGTGGGGCCCAGAGGCAGCAGAGGGGCCGATCGGGCTCGTCTCCTTCCTCCCGCTCATGTGCTTTCGTGAAGCAGAGGAGGACAGCGGAGGGAAGCGGCGAGGGGGCCGGCTGGTTCCGGCGAGCTCCGGCTGCGGCGCGGCCATCGGAGGGACAGCATAGGCCTGCTGCACCCGTTCAGAGGGAGAGCGGCCACCGGGGAGGAGTGGGGAGGAGGGGAGGCGCGACGCCAGGAGGCTACAGAGGCGGCGGCGGCGGTGGTGGTCTTCGGTGGTGCAGGTGCTCCGGCGAGGGGGAAGAGGGGTGGGGCGGCTCGCGGAAGTGTCGGGAAGGCAGTGGAGGAGGCTGGAGGAGGAGAGGAGGCTCGGGGTGGCCGAGATGGCTCGGACTCCGGCGACCACCGAGGACGAACGGCGAACTCCGGCGAGATGTGGTCGCTCCGGTGAGCAAATGAGGCAAGGGAGGAGTGGGTGAGCTGCGGAACACGTCGGGGCAGCTTATATAGGCGCGGGGGAAGCCTTTTGAGCATCACGGGCGAGCTCACGCTAGGCTCTAATGGAGGACAGGGGCTGGACGCGGCACGAGCATGGCGTGTGCGGCGCATTCATGGCGGAACAGGAGGGGGCCCGGTCACGGGATGACACAGACGAGCACGGGGGAGCTCCTGGACAAGGTTGGACGTCGAGCCGACGAGGGAGGGGACGAGAACAGTGGCCGGAACAAGCCAGAGCTCGTAATTAGTCATGACACAAGCGCGATCACCGCGTGCACTGGTGCAAGCGGCATGTTCTGGCCGGGCCGACCATGTCCAGTAGATGGACCTTGCTACCCTTAGTCCAAAAGAACAAATAATTCGGTCCAGGGATAAAAAAGAGATTGGCAGGAGGAGCCAAACCAGAACAGTAGCAAAGTGTTTGTGCTGAGCAGAGGGGACACAAGCTTGGGAACGAAGGAATGGATTTGTCTGGTGATGATCACATACTAAGATGACTGAGATGACCAAGAATCAGCTTAAGAGGAGAGGTTTAGAGGGTACTTGCTGTAGAAAGCATCATAAGGGCCAGATTAAGAGATGATGAAGTAGCACTCACATAAGTGCTGGGAATGAGCTTAAAATTTGGCATGGCATAATGATTTGGAGAAATGAAAATGCTCAAAAAGTTTCATGCCATTTGGATGAACCAAACTAGCACTTGCTTCATAAAGCATCTCTCTAGACAGAAACTTGGGAAAATTGCACAGGACAAATGGATTAATGAAATGGGCCAAAACTTGGTGGACAGAGTTGATATTGATAGGAGAATGTCCTGGTAAATTTTCAGCTTAAATGAAGCAATATAAAATATGGTTGCTTCACAAACTGAAAATCTGACCAAAAACCAAGATTTGGAGCTGGGCTCACATAGATGAGCTATATGAGCTCAAATTTGGTGGAGAGTCATGATTTGATCAATTGAAGGACCATGCAAAATTTCAACTCATTTGGATATGCCTAGCTTGTACTTCCTTCACACAGGCTTCCCTCAGACAGGAACTTTGAAAAATTGCTCAGGAACATTCATTAGGCAAATTGAGTTGAATTTTGGCATGGGGCAATTATATGGACAGGAAAAGATGTCCAAAAAGTTTGGGATCAATCAAGCAAAGATAAATGACACTTCCTTTTCAAAAAGCCACTTACGGCAGAATGAGAAAAGGAATATTTGTGAATTATCTTTGATGATGCCAAGGAAGGATTTTGACATATTTGAGGAAGATATGACCCAAACAATTTATGAGAATTATTTGGGAATTTTGGGAGTGACAGAAATCTAGGTTGCTTCACAACCTAGGGTTAAAAAGAATTATTCCTTTTCTATTAAAGGAATATTCCCAAGAAAATGAATATTGGAATTGGGTCAAGGATGAAAATGACATGATTTTGGGATGATGATGAGGATGACAAGCCACTATAAAACCTAGGAAGACATGATCTTCCCATGTTTCAGAACCACATAGCCACAGAAAAACAATTCAAAACAAGAAATCCAAGAAAATCATCAGAAAAAGAAAAGGGCAAAATCCAGGGTGTTACAAACCTTCCCCCCTTAAAGAAATCTCGTCCTCGAGATTTGGTTGCTCAGGGATAAATAAATATTCCGACTTGAAGAAACCATTTCCAACTCGGGCTTCTCCTATTTCCTTATATTATGTTCCCACCGAATTGCATCTGACTGACTGCCTTGATCTGGGGTGGTTTGCTTCACCATATCTGACATACTGACAGGACTTCCCTCATATGTTCCTGTTCATACTGAACCAAATTTTCTTTCATATCTGCTGGCTTAGTTGAGGTCCGAAAAATTATCATTACTGACATACATGTCCTTCTCGATATTGATCCTTGCTGGAGATGTTATTCCGGTATCGAGTACCGAGAATATTCCACAGAGTGGGGAACACATCTTCCTGTGGAATAAGGAATCTCTTCTATCCAGGCATTGGGTTCCTCGAATATATGTATGCCTTCTGGGTTCAAAACGTTGATGTGAATCATACCTGTTCTTCTAATGGATTCTGACATCTTGCAGGAGTTTCTGACTTATCTTGACTGGCTTCACAGTCTTGAGTATCCAATCTATACCAAAGGTTTGACTGTCGCTTGACGTGACTGATAGAAAAATGCACCATCTCCTGGTGATAACATTTGTAGACTTGGCTGGCGGTGATCTTGGCAAAGAATCCCGTTCACGGTAGGATATTCTTTAATCTATTCCCATATGTGAGAGCACATGCTTTGTGATTTAATACTCTGATTCTTCATTTTGCCGGCATTCGCATGTGGATAGTAGGTTGTGCGATACTTTAGCACGGTTACTGAGGTCAATATATTGAGTTGTCCTTGGGTCGGACTTGACAGACTCGGGTATTCAATGCTGACAGTTCTGAGCATACTGTGGACTGAGCTAGTTGCCTTGATACGAGGTCTTGTATCGTTGGTCTTGCTCTTTCATTATTATTTTCTTCATCTGGATCTTTAACTGAAAGAGTGGGGCCTTATATATCCTTGATTATTTTCGCGGCCCTGAGTACTGTCATATGCAATATCTTGCAATTCATACTTTGGCCTTGTTTATGTTTCGTGTCTCAATATATCTGCCAGGTTCACATGTGCTTGTACGGATCTCGTTACTGTTGTCGATTATGCCTGACAGTGATAGGATTAATAACATCACCTTGTCGGATGTGCGGGGCTGATCTTGATATTTACTGCCGAGATGGTGTCTCAATGTTGTCTTTCTTCAAGACTTGTTGATTCTTGCATTACCCACCGGTTTTCCTTCACTTGCATGTCCAGTGAGGTTGTCAGATGTGTACCATGAATTCTTCCTTATGCGAGGAACTTGCATGAACTTGACAGCATACTCATTGTATGAAGAACTATCTGATTCTCAAGGCATATCTTTGTTCTGACTGATTCTTGTTTCTGACTTAACTATTGCAGATCTGCCACTTGGAAACACTGTCATATGCTGACAACTCATAGTTTAATATCTTGTACCAGTGTCGTACTGAAGAAGATTGGATTGCTTGCGTTAGAAACAATCGGGATATCGTGCTGAGGAAGACTGGATAGCTTGTGCTCGAAGCCTTTGGCGGATAGCTTGCTGGGGAAGACTGGGTAGCGTACCTTAGAAGCTTCCCCCCTTAAAGACTTGCTAGGGAAGACTCGGTACCTTATGCCAGAAGCTTTTACAGTACCTTATCGAGAAGACTGAATATCTTGCACGGGAATCCATTCATACCTTGCTGATGCAGACTGAGGAATCTTGCCTTGTACGCTTCGCTGAGAAATACTGTGCTGCTTTTCTTGTGAACGGAATGACATATATATATATCCTTGTCATTCCGGCTGCTGATAACTTGTATGACAAGAATTGTCTGACCATCCTTGCTTAATGAATTCATTGTGTCTTTGGACTGACTTTTGGGTGTCGCATGTTTTAAATCCGACTCATGGCAGAATCAATCATTGTGTATGGACCATACCTTTGACTTGAAATGCATGTTGGACTTGGATCAAATTTTGTTCTCCTGCTGGTTTAATCATTGTTGCAATAAAGATTTATCTCTGACGGGTGCTTGTTACTGAAAGTCTGAGCAGAATATAACTTGTATTCAGACCAGATGTCTGCAATACAATGCTATCAGCTGAAAATCTCATTGTTTTTAACCGAGTTCCTTGGTGTATATCTTTACTTCTCATGGCTTCTTCTGATCCGTTGTCGGTTGATGAGCAATTTTCCATAAGGGGGTAACACTGAAGATTCAAATAAAGAAGCACGAGAAAATGATTTATTGCAACAAAGCACATATCAAACAAGCTACAAAACTACTCCACACAGTCACACACAAGCATGATACTACAACAGATGCATATGCACTACACGAAGGACTACACCCTATGCTTGAGCAAACACTTGGGAGCTGACGAAGAAGCTAAGGGAGTAGCGAGTGGAACTGCTGACTCCGAAACTTCGGAGGGATGAGGTGGAGGGGTTGGAGAAGCTGGCGGAGACTGAGGTAGGGAAACACCAAGCAATCTCCTGGCTCGAATGGCGTCTCGAACTAACTCGGAAATAAGAAGACACTCGGCCGTCATGTAACGGGACATGGCGAGGATAGCCGGGTCATCTTGAGGGTTGACAGAGGGGAACTTGATCCGCTTAGGATTCTCGACGATGGTGGGATAGTATTGATAAGCACAGTTCTCTTGCACCATGCTCTCTTGATGACGAAGACCGGTGATTCCTGCCATTGCGGCAAGCTGAACGGCACGCTCGGGAGTAGCGCCGTAACCACCGTGGAAATTGTAGGTATGCTTACCAACATGAATCGTTGCTGATAGATGGGCATGAGCAACATACTCTAGAATTCT
This sequence comes from Thinopyrum elongatum, assembly GCA_011799875.1. Lineage (NCBI taxonomy): Eukaryota > Viridiplantae > Streptophyta > Magnoliopsida > Poales > Poaceae > Thinopyrum > Thinopyrum elongatum. The sequence goes on from CM022300.1 coordinate 566,796,350, forward strand.
TCCTCCGGAGGAAAACTAGAATATTTGGTAATGGGGTGGATCTCCATGGGGATAAATGCTACGCCACATATCGCCAAGGAGGGTGGCAAAGCTGAGAGGTGCAGGAGTGGGATTGAACGCAATAGGAACAGCACCGGGAGCTCTGGGGATGGCATTGAACTCATGGAAGCTGACCGCCATCTACGCACGAAACAGGGATTAGGGGTAACTGATTAAGACTATATGCAGCAAACAAATGCAACAACCAAATGCAGCAAGCAAGGGCAACAACCAGACCCTATACTACCATTTTCTAATGTTCCAGTAGACTAAGACGCTCTACAGCCAGACCTGCTCTGATACCAAGCCCTGTGGCACCCCGGCTCAGAGAAACCAAAACGCCCCGTATTCTAGCCCAGAGATCAAGGTGAAGTCTTCTAGCATACGACACTGCTTAGCATAGAACAAACCAGCTCTATATTACAACACGAATATGAATACAAGGTCTCCGATATTAAATGAATAACACCGGCACGGTGACGCTACGCCAACCACAGTTGCTCTATGCAAGCAGCATAACAACTCGAGGCAGCGGAACCTCTACTGGCAGTGGAATAACGAACGACGATGATGAACTCCACTCCGTAGGGACTCTGGCTGGAATGTTTATCCTAGCTCGCGAACACAAGAACCACACCAAACAAGCAAGCAAAACCGGCACGACCTGCAAACTGGCATGACATGCCAGGTCAGTACATTGAATGTACTTACAAGCTCACAGCAACCAAAAGCAATCAAGACAAACAACACCATGGCAATTACAGGTTACTTAGCAATGATGAACATGATACTATCAGAACAACATGGCATATACAAGATGATCATGATACAGCTAGAACAATATGAGCATTGCATGAACGAATGAACATGATGATACTAGCATGCAACATGATGCCACTATCATGCAGCAACTTACTCTGCTCGGGTTACCTCATAACCATCACATGCATCAGCTTACCATCACAGACATCACACGATCATCTCAGGATCCAATCAAGCTTGGTATTAACAATACCGTAGTAATCATTACATGACCACAAGGAGCTTGACCTTTACCCGTGATTCTCGCATAACACCACTAATGTCCAACAACTCGGTATCCTCGATACCACAGTGATCCTCTCACGATCACATAAAAATCAACCAACTTTGGTATCCATGATACCTCCGTGATCCTCTCTTGATCACAACCAATCTCTTTCTCATCATCGAACTGGGGTTATTATTAATCAAGTTATTATTATAGTTGGCTCATAGTGTGACCGACTACGAACTGGGCCCATATCCGCGGGCGCGGCTATTGATAGATTAAACACACACTCTGCAGAGGTTAGTACACTGTACCCACACCACGGAATCCATGGCCTCACACTCCCATTCGGGTGGACCAATGTCATTCCAACAAAACCGATCTATTGCCATCACACTCTCCTAGCCACTCCGACAAACTCCCCTTTGGGCTAAGTCCTGGGTGGCCCCGATGTCTACCCGTGACATCCAACGGACACCGTTATGGCAAAACATAAACGGTCCCAAACATGGACAAGGATTCTTAAAACAACAACGGGCACACAAGGTTATGTCCGCCTACCTGATCAGCGTAGCGCGCGCCCATAACCTTCCCTTTTTGGAGGCACCGGCGAGAGGCATGACAATAGACCGCATTAGGGCCTTCCCATAAAAGGCAAATGTGGCTGCACTGGTCAGCTCGATTTGGTAGCACCATGACTCAGCCAACACTTGTTCAAGTTCATTATTATCCGGTTAAACTTGAATGCAATGAACTGAGCCATAATAAAATATGATGCCACTATAATGCACGAGCATGATATCAACATAAGCATGGAGGTGCAACACAATCATCGAGCATAACCACAATGAAGCATTTAACCAAATGAACATGGCATACTGACGAGCATAAGCATTCATTACACATGAGCATAGCATGACCACTAGCATCATAAATAAATACCATGCAAGAACATAGCAAGAACACTACCAAGTAAGCATGTAACCAGCTAGATGCAAAGGGACATGCATAGCAACGGTACTGGATAACAGACGACCAACATGCATCAGGATGAACACCTCTGCTACCAGCATGTAATACTACTACCAAGCATAACATGTGAACATGATACTAGCAAGTAGTACAAGATAACAAGATGCATCGGAACATAGCATGAAGGTGAACATGAATCCATGAGCATAACCGAAACAACGACAGTAGTAGCAAACAAGCAGACAGATCACGTGCAAACTTTTATTAAATATTCAAGTAGAAACCATGGCTACTGCATGGCTATCATGCAAGTGGCTGTTTTGGCTTGCCTGGGGGTGACGGAGACTCCGGGAAGAAGTGTGGTGAAGCCGCGGAACGATTTGCCGGACATGCTTCTCTCTCGAAGTGGGCTCATTAGAAGCAAGGGCAAAATGTTCATTTTCACTATGGGACCACCTAGTGAAAATGTTACCAACAACAAGATCTCGACGAGACAAAGAAGTGAGCGTTGGTTTCACCTCAATCGGAGTTACGGTCGCGGAGATACGAAGGGTGGAAGTTCAGGGACTAATCTATGAATATTTTTATCACCAACGGGTCCCTGAGTGGATAAGACAGAAACTGATTTGAGAATATATGTTTGCGGAACAGAGAAAGCGCGCTCCTGGCCGCAGTAGAGAAAAATACGTTTTCCAGAAGAGAAAACGCCTTTCTCTCTGAAGCACTTCAAGAATACGTTTTCAGATAAAAGAAAACATATTTGCCAGAATACATTTTCACTTAACTGAGCTGGCAGGGGGGTGTGCCACTGGCGCGTGGGGCCCAGAGGCAGGGGAGGGGCCGATCGGGCTCGTCTCCTTCCTCCCGCTCCTGTGCTCCCGTGAAGCAGAGGAGGACAGGGAAGGGAAGCGGCGAGGGGGCCGGGCGGCTCCAGCGAGCTCCTGCCGTGGCGCGCCCGTTCAGAGGGAGAGCGGCCACCGGGGAGGAGTGGGGAGGAGGGGAGGCGCGGTGCCAGGACGCTACAGAGGCGGCGGCGGTGGTGGTGGTCTTCGATGGTGCGGGTGCTCCGGCGAGGGGGAAGAGGGGTGGGGTGGCTCGCGGAAGTGTGGGGAAGGTAGTGGAGGAGGCTAATGGAGGAGAGGAGGCTCGGGGTGACCGGGATGGCTCGGACTCCAGCGACCACCGAGGACGAACGACGAACTCCGGCAAGATGTGGTCGCTCCGGTGAGCAAATGAGGCAAGGGAGGAGTGGGTGAGCTGCGGGACACCTTGGGGCAGCTTATATAGGCGCGGAGGAAGCCTCTAGAGCATCACGGGGGAGCTCACGCTGGGCTCTAATGGAGGATAGGGGCTGGATGCGGCACGGGCATGGCGTTGGCGGTGCATTCATGGCAAAACAGGAGGGGGCCCGGTTACGGGATGATGCAGACAAGCACGGGGGAGCTCCTGGACAAGGTTGGACATCGAGACGACGAGGGAGGGGACGAGAACAGTGGCCGGAACAAGCCAGAGCTCGCAATTAGTCATGACTCAAGTGTGATCACCACATACACTGGTGGAAGCGGCGTGTTCTGGCTGGGCCGACCATGTCCAGTAGATGGACCTTGCTATCCTTAGTCCAAACGAAGAAATACTTCGGTCCAGGGGAAAAGAAGAGATTGGCAGGAGGAACCAAATCAGAATAGTAGCAAAGTGTTTGTGCTGAGCAGAGGGGACACAAGCTTGGGAATGAAGGAATGGATTTGTCTGGTGATGATCACATACTAAGATGACTGAGATGACCAAGAATCAGCTTAAGAGGAGAGGTTTAGAGGGTACTTGCTGTAGAAAGCATCATAAGGGCCAGATTAAGAGATGATGAAGTAGCACTCACATAAGTGCTGGGAATGAGCTGAAAATTTGGCATGGCATAATGATTTGGAGAAATGAAAATGCTCAAAAAGTTTCATGCCATTTTGATGAACCAAACTAGCACTTGCTTCATAAAGCATCTCTCTGGACAGAAACTTGGGAAAATTGCACAGGACAAATGGATTAATGAAATGGGCCAAAACTTGGTGGACAGAGTTGATATGGATAGGAAAATGTCCTGGTAAATTTTCAGCTTAAATGAAGCAATATAAAATATGGTTGCTTCACAAACTAAAAATTTGACCAGAAACCAAGATTTGGAGCTGGGCTCACATAGATGAGTTACATGAGCTCAAATTTGGTGGAGAGTCATGATTTGATCAAATGAAGGACCTTGCAAAATTTCAACTCATTTGGATATGCCTAGCTTGTACTTCCTTCACACAGGCTTCCCTCAAATAGGAACTTTGAAAAATTGCTCAGGAATATTCAGTAGGCAAATTGAGTTGTATTTTGGCATGGGGCAATTATATGGACAGGAAAAGATGTCCAAAAAGTTTGGGATCAATCAAGCAAAGATAAATGACACTTCCTTTTCAAAAAGCCAGTTAGGGCAGAATGAGAAAAGGAATATTTGTGAATTATCTTTGATGATGCCAAGGAAGGATTTTGACATATTTGAGGAAGATATGACCCAAACAATTTATGAGAATTATTTGGGAATTTTGGGAGTGACAGAAATATAGGTTGCTTCACAACCTAGGGTTAAAAAGAATTATTCCTTTTCTATTAAAGGAATATTCCCAAGAAAATGAATATTGGAATTGGGTCAAGGATGAAAATGACATGATTTTGGGATGATGATGAGGATGACAAGCCACTATAAAACCTAGGAAGACATGATCTTCCCAAGTTTCAGAACCACATAGCCACAGAAAAACAATTCAAAACAAGAAATCCAAGAAAATCATCAGAAAAATAAAAGGGCAAAATCCAGGGTGTTACAAACTGATCCAGGGTCTGTTGGCCTGTCAACGCAGGTGGTGCATAGTTTTTGACAACTCTACCTTTGATGAAGTTCTTCTTGTCTTTTCTGAACTTATGGCTAGGATCCAGGAACTGTCTATGCAAGTCGACGCAAGAAAAGTTCCGACCCGCCTGCAACTAACGAAATTGAAGAGCTGCCTTGCATGTGGGGCACGGGAACCTTCCATGCACACACCAGCCAACGAATAGCGCATACGCCGGCAAGTCATGCATTGAGTACATGTACCAGACACGCATTATGATGTTTTGGTTGCTAGCTGCGTCGTATGTCTTGAACCCATTATCCCAAGCTTCTTGCAATTCATCCTTAAGTGGCTACATGTACACATTCATATTCTTCCCCGGATAGTTGGGCCCTGGAATTATCAACGTCAGGAAAATGTTCTTTCTTTGCATAATCTATCCGGGGGGGGGGGGGGAGATTGAGTGGAATGACAAATACAGGCCAACAACTGTATTGAGTTACCGTCAGACCAAACACATTGAACCCATCCATGCTGATGGCGACTCAAGGATGCCTTGGATCTGCCACTTTTTCATGATGTAATGCATCGAAGTGCTTCCACGCAGAACCATCTGATGTGTGTACCAACATCTGATTCCCATCTGCATCTAGTTCAGTTCTTTTGCCCATTTTGTGCCATGTCATCTATCTGGCCGTCTCTTCAACCATGAAAAGGCGTTGAAGTCTTGGTATGACTGGCATATACCGAAGAACATTAACTGAGATTTTTGTCTGACTCTTCTCACCCATACCGTTGTCTACCACAACATACCTGGAAGACTTGCAAATGGGACAATAGTTCAAGTCCGCATACTCAAGCCTAAATAAGGCACATCCATTCTCACAGGCATCTATCTTCTCATAGGGCATCTTAAGTACACGGAGGATTTTGTCTGACTGGTACAGGTTTGCAGGCATTACATGGCCTTTGCGTAGAAAGCGTCCAAATACTGTCATCATCGCGTCGTAGCATTCTCTGCCCAAGTTGAATTGAGCCTTCAGAGCCATTACTTGTGCGATGGCATCCAGCTGACAAAGTTCAGTGTGCTTGTGGAGAGGACGCTTTGAAGACTCCAACATATCATTGAAGGCCTTTGCAGATTCCTCCATCTCATCGTCCGAATCCCGAGCATGATCAAAGTTTTCCACCATGTCTTCGATCCCGGTACCATGCTCGTTGGTGCGACAATGAACCACCTCGGCTCTAGCACGTTGGGTAGACTCACCATGAAATGTCCAGACTGTATAAGCAGGCGTAAAACCCCACTTCTGCAGGTGTTTACTCATTTCAAGCTCTGTCCTCTTATGATAGTTGTCGCACCGGACATAGGGGCACCAGGTTTTTCTCTGGCCATTTGCAAATGCGGCTCTCACAAACCCCTTGTTTTTTGTTAACCATTCATCGGTCATGTCTTCCTGACTAGTGTGACTGGTGTACATCCACGCACGATCACTCATCTTGCCTAGCTACTGGACACACAAGAAATATGTATATAATTCCGCAAACAATATTCATCAGTTAATGGAGTTTGTCAGTTTTATTACGTCCATGCAACCTAGACGCTAATAAGTAAAGATAGGTCCTAATCCCACTCGAGTATGTGTAGATTGGGTTCATTTTCCCATGCTCTGCTTCAGATCCGACGCAAAATTTTGACAACACCTCCCCGCTGTTCTTCTGATACACGTCTTGGCAATAAGCAGAGAGGATGTGTACCCGGAGAACAACAGGGAGGCACTTGCGAAATTCTACATCGGATCCGGAGCAGAGCATATGGGAAAACGAACCCAATCTACACATACTCGGGCTGTCCATGGATAACGTTGGACAATTCGAAAGAATCATGGTTATAAATATGCAAATGCATGCATATTTATAGATGTAACCCTTTCGAACAAGAGACGCATAGTGGTCACGCATACTGATGATTGAAGACACCTATAGCTAGCAAGTTTCATCGGCACGAAGACCGGAATAGAGCAAATGAAGGGGGGAGGAGGAGATGTCATTTGTGCTCACCCACGAACGCAGGGGCAGAGCTCGTCGAACACACGGGGACGTCGTCGAACACCAGACCCTCGCAGCGACGAAACATCTGCACATTTAAATCCACCCGATCAACACAAATATGATGTTTTTTATAACGAAATCAAAAAATGTATGACCTAACTCATAATTCACAAATATATGACCCCGTCAGCCTCTAGAAGGCCGAAGAGCACATTTTTGGTCAACAGGAGGCCGAAGAGGTGTCGGGGGTGTCGGGGTTGTCGTGTCTAGGTGTCGTGGTGTCGGGGTCGGGGTGTTGTGTCGGGGTCGGGGTGTCATGTCTGGGTGTCGTGGTGTCGGCGTGTCATGTCCGGGTCGGGGTGCCGTGTCGGGGTCGGGGTGTCTTCTTCTTCTTCTTCTTCTTTCCTTCTCCTCCTCCTCCTCTTCTTCTTTTTCTTCTTCCTCCTTTTCCTTTTTCCTCTTCTTCTTCTCATCTTCTCCTCTTTTTCTTCTTCTTCTTCTTCTCCTCCTCTTCTTCTTCTTCTTCTTCTTCTTCTTCTTCTTCTTCTTCTTCTTCTTCTTCTTCTTCTTCTTCTTACCCTTCTACTTATTCTTCTTTTCTTCTTCTTCTTCTTCTTCTTCTTCTTTTTTCATCTTTTTTTTACTTCCTTTAATTATGACTAATTAACTAAAACCTAGCACTAATATAATCTAATCTAGCACTAAACCTACCACTAACATATCTAATCTAATCTAACAATTTAAATAGAAAAAAGAAGAAGAAAAAAACAAAAAAATGGGCTCACCGGAGAGGGCGTTGGCCGGGGCTTCTGTAAGTGCATCTAGTGCCCCTTAGTGATTTTGGTGTATTGATGACTTATAGGTTAAGGGTCTAATGTGGTTGTGAGTGTACACAGGTCTATAAGTCTATGAGGAGTTTGTTAATTACGATGAATGTCGACCCCTAAAAATGAATGTCTTCAACTGAAGACTTTGGTTTTCTTGAAGACTTTGAAAGTGAAGAAATTGGTGTGACCCTGAAGACTTGATATTCATGCGAGGATTGAAGCGTGAAGACTTTTGTTTTCGTAGTTTCATTTTCTTCTTGTTGAGTCATAGAAACACTTACTGTTAAAGGGGGTCGAGGTAAAACTAAGGAAAAATTTCCAAGTGATGCTCAACTCAAAATCCTACACCTACCCAATCCTTTCGAGTGAAGCCATTGGAAATCTCATACAGTTTAGTCAAGTTCTTCAGTGACAGAGACGAATTTCTTCTGTTCTCTGAGAATTTGTTCTGACTGAGGAGTTAGAAATTCGCCAGTGCAGATTGCCTACAAGTGAGGATTATGATAGCCCTGAGGAATTTGATACTCAATTTCCGACCGTTTCTGTGCTACGTGCAGCTTGTCCCAAATATCTACCCACCTAACGGTCATATCATTGAAGGGCATTTATGTCTTATCATGTCGGGCTGCTCCCTAGGCTATAAATAGCCGCCCTCTACAACCACTAGCTGGTTGGCTGCTCCGAGAGATAGATTGACACTTGTCATTTAGAGCATCCCATCCTCCGAGGACTTTGAGCGAAAATCATCAAGTGAGGAAAAACCCAAAAACCCAAACACCTACAAACCCAAAGTGATTGAGCATCACTGAAGAGATTGTTCCTGTGTGGAACCGACGCTTGTTACCTTTGAGGACTGTGCATCCTCCAGACGGTTAGGCGTCATGGTCTAGAGCATCCAAGAGGAAATTGTGGATTGCCGAGTGACCGAGTATGTGAAGGTTTGGAAGTCACCTGAAGACTTACCACGAGTGGTTGGGCGAGGTCTGTGTGACCTTAGCTCAAGGAGAATACGGTGAGGACTAGGTGTCCTGGACTGTGTGTTCAGGACTGCGTGTCCGGGACTGTGTGTCCTCAGGTTTAAATACCTAGCCGCTCCAACCAGACGTACAACTGTCACAGCAGTTGGAAACTGGTCTACCAAATCAGTGTCTTCACCGAGCTACTGGTTCTATTTCCTCAACCCTTTCATTTCCTCGCATACTTGCTATGTATTTGATCATTACTGTTTGAAGACTTTGTCTGAAGACTTTCTCAATGTCCTCAGTTCAAATTCTTCAGTCAGTTTGTCTTCAGCCTGCTTATCCTATGTTTACGCTACTCGTACTCTGTGCTTGTTTTCATTTCATCATGATGACTGTGCTACTGCTCTGTTATGCTTGCATCTGAGTACTCATTCCGCTGCTAAGTAGTTCGTCGCTTAGGAATTTCCTCACCTTGAAATTCCTCAGTGACGAATTTGTAAAAATCGCCTATTCACCCCCCCTCTAGTCGATATAACACACTTTCAATTGGTATCAGAGCAAGGTACTCCCTTGTTCTTTGTGATTTTGGTTTAACCACCTGGAGTTTTAGTTATGTCGACTGCAGGCATGATCAAGGTCTCAGCTGGGTGTCCTACCTTCGATGGGACGGACTACCCCTACTGGAAGAACAAGATTCGCATTCATCTTGAGGCAATTGACAACGACCTCTGGTATGTTGTGGAAAAGGGTGTTCCCTCTGTCACTCCTTCCGTAAACGCTGCTGATGTGAAGAGATTCAAGCAACTCGACTCTCAAGCGAAGAATATCATATGTGGCCATCTGAGCAAAGGGCAGTATGGCAGAGTGAGTCCTTGGAGACAGCTAAGCTTATCTGGGATAGGCTGTCCAAGGTCAACGAAGGAGTCTCAACTCAACGTGACTCTCGAGTTGATGTTCTTCGCAATCTCTTCAACCGCTTCAAAAGACTCGACAACGAAAATGTTCAACAAACCTTTGATCGCCTCACTGACATTTCAAACGAGCTTCAAGCACTGGGTGCCACTGACATCACCGACCATGAGGTGGTGAAGAAATTGCTGAGGTCACTCGATTCTTCATTCGATACACAGGCACTGATGATTCAAGAACGTGGTGACTACAAGTCACTTGATCCTGCTGATATCCTCGAGAGGCTAAATACTCATGAATTCCAACTAGCTGAGAAGAGAGATCTCTACGGACCGAGCTATGGTAGATCTCGTGCACTGAAAGCCAAGGTAGTCTCTGAATCTGAAGATGAAGATTCTGGTAGCAGCCTTGGTGATCCTGAAGAACTGAGTCAGGAGCTAGCAATGCTCGTGAGGAAATTCCAGAAGTTCTCTAGATGTGGCCGATTTGGAAAATCCTCAAGAGGTGATGACATGAAATCAGATTCCTCATCCCGTGATTACAAGAAGAGAACTTGCCATAAATGCAAGAAACCTGGTCACTACATTACTGATTGTCCTCAGTGGGAGAAGGAATCAAAGAAGAAGAAATACAAGGATGATAGTTCAGATGACTCTAAGAGGAAGAAGAAATCTTCAAAGTCCTCATCGTCAAGATCTTCAAAGTCTTCATCTCACAAAAAGAGCAGCTCCAAGAAAGCTCGGGCATTCATTGGCAAGGAAATGGACTCTGAAGCTGAATCTGAGGAACATGAGGAAGAGGAGGCATCTGAGGAGTCAGACTCTGGTGTGGCGAGCCTAGCCCTCGCTACTGCTTACGTTAGCAAGTCCATCTTCAACACTGAGGAAAATGGCTTCCCCAACACTGCTGATGACGGCAACGATGACTATGCTCCCACCTATTGCTTCATGGCAAAAGGTGCCAAGGTACTCAAATATCCCTCCTCTGAATCAAGTGAGGATGAATCTGATGATAACCTCAAACCCAGCTATTCCAAACTTGCTAATATTGCTGTTAAACAACAAAAGGCTTTGGAAAAGGTTCAAAATATGCTAGACAAAAGCGATGATCTGTTAGGTGAGGAAATGGATCGAACTCAAACACTGACTGATAATCTTCAGCAACTACAGTCTAAGTTTGACAACCTTCAAGGTCGTCATGAAACTCTCCTAGCCGATCATGAGAAGCTTTCTTATGAATTTCTTCAAAGAAAGCAAGATCTTGAGAAGCTAAGGGTGAGTCATGAAGATCTTCAGAAGGAAAATGATTCTTTGCTTGCTCAACAGATCAGTTCCGCACAGGAAGAATTTATTCCACCATGCTTGAAATGCATTGAACGTCAAACTGCTAATTCTTCACCTGAATGTTCAAATGCTTCCATTGCTGCAAATTCTTCAACTATCTCTGTGGTCACAAATTCCTCATCTGAGGATACCACTAGTATCACTGACGAAAATGCAGGGTTGAAGGAATTGTATGTGACAGGCATGTACAAAAGCCTCAAAGGGCATCAGACTCTTTGTGATGTGCTCAAAAAGCAGATCTTGGACAGGAACCCTAGGAAAGAGGGTATTGCCTTTGAGAGGAAACTCAATGCTGATGGAACCTACTGGAAACCGGAGCAGTATCCCAAAACCTCATGGGTTGCTGCGAAGGGACCTCCCGTAGATCCATCCACTTTATCTGGCTTTACTTGTGAATCCTCATATTCATCTGATGAGTCATTTGACTCCAACTATAAACTGTTCAAAAATCAGAATGGTGAGGTATTTGCTAGATATGTTGGATCTAACTGCAGGAATGGTCCCCCTATGAAGAAAATCTGGGTTCCCAAAAAGTGCCTTGAAAGTCTTCAGGTGAATTTCCTCATGACACCACCTGTGAAGAATAAGAACCCCAGATCAAATTCTTCATATGAATCAAATTCCTCACATGGATCAAAGTCCTCACATGAACATCATCGTGCTAACACTTCTGTTTCGCAGGGAAAGCCTAAGGGCTATGAATATATGCATTATTCTTCAAATCATTATGTTCATAAGTCCTCGAAGAATTTCTCTGCTTATTCATATGCTTACCCTAACCCCTCTTATGTGAAATGAAGTGGTCTGGCGTCTATGCCACCTTTCTCTTATGGAGCTCGCAGAATGATGAACTCTTTGCCACCCCTCCAGATGTGGGTGGTGAAGAAAAGGAACTAATCTCTTATGCAGGGTCAGGTCTCCAGACGAACTAAATCGTCTGAAGAATTTGCTGGAGACCTGAAATGCTTGAAAGGACGCAAGCTAATCATGAAGAAATGATTTATTCATTTCTCACGTGCTCACATTGCTATATATACATATGTTGCTTTAATTGATGAAATTTGTCTGATGAATTTGATGTCATATTCTTCACTCTGAAGTATATGAGTTCGTAAGATGCACTAATTCATCTGCAGGATGATTTACCCAAAGCTACTGAGTGGGTCCTCGATAGTGGATGTACAAATCACATGACCGGTGACAAGAGCTTACTGATGAACACTCCTTTATCTCCATCACACTTGAAGCATATCACCTACGCTGACAAAGGCAAAAGCAAGGTATTGGGTCTAGGTAGGGTTGCAATCTCAAAGGATCGACACATGGATAAAGTCATGCTTGTCGAGTCCCTCGGATTCAACCTCATGTCTGTCTCAATGCTTTGTGATCTTGATATGGTTGTTGTCTTTGGCAAATATCGTTGCTTAGTGCTCATGGAATCTGACAATTCCAAAGTCTTCAAAGGCTTTAGGAGAGGAGACTTGTATATTGTTGATTTCTCTGCAGGACCACAGCCTGCCACTTGTCTACTTGCTAAAGCTTCAGAAGGCTGGCTATGGCATCGACGACTGGGTCATGCTGGCATGAGGAACTTACACACGCTCGTGAAGAAAAAGCACGTCATTGGCATCGAGGGTGTCAAATTCCTCAAAGATCATCTTTGTGGGGCTTGTGAGGCTGGAAAGATGACCAGAGCCAAGCACACCTCGAAGACTATCATGACTACTTCTCGTCCTTTTGAATTGCTTCATATGGATCTCTTTGGCCCTACTCATTATGCCACACTAACAAATGCAGCATCTCTATATGGCTTTGTCATTGTTGATGACTATTCTCGTTACACATGGGTGCATGTCATTACTTACAAGACTGAAGTGCAGGAAGTCTTCAGACGATTTTCCTCAAGGGCTTCGACGAATTTCGGCGTGAAGATCAAGCATATACGTAGTGACAATGGGACTGAGTTCAAGAATACTGGTCTTGATGACTATCTCGATGAACTTGGTATTACTCATGAGCTATCTGCCCCATACACTCCTCAGCAGAATGGCGTTGTGGAGCGCAAGAACAGGACTCTTGTTGAGATGGCTCGCACCATGCTTGATGAATACAAGACACCTCGTCACTTCTGGCCTGAGGCAATTGATACTGCATGCCGCATCATCAACAGGGTATATCTTCACAAATTCTTCAAGAAGACCTCATATGAACTCCTCACTGACAAGAAACCCAATGTGAGTTATTTCAAAGTCTTCGGTGCTAAATGCTGGATTAGAGATCCACATCACAATTCTAAATTTGCACCGAAAGCACATGAAGGTTTTATGCTTGGTTACGGAAAGGACTCGCACACCTACAGGGTCTTCAATGCCTATCACAACAAGGTTGTTGAAACTGTAGATGTGCGGTTCGATGAAACTAACGACTCGCAAAGAGAGCACCTACCTCCTGTGCTAGATGAAAAGACGCCTGAGGAAACCATCAAGTTCAAAGCTACTGAGTATGTCATTCCTACCGAAGAATCTGCTGAAGAAATCATTCCAGAACATGAAGAACAGCATGCTGGCGCATCTGAAGAAAATGGCTCTGAAGAAAATGCTGAGCCAAATCAAAGTCGTCAACCTGCTCATCCCCGCGTTTCAAATGAAGTACAGATTGAGAGAATCATCAACGACATCAACGCACCAGGTCCTCTGACTCGCTCAAAAGCTTCACATTTATCTAACTTTTGTGGGCATTTTGCTTTCGTCTCTATCACAGAGCCCACCAAAGTTGATGAGGCATTTCTGGAGCCTGAGTGGATTCAAGCAATGCAAGAGGAATTACATCAATTCAAGCTGAACAATGTGTGGGAGCTTGTCAAGCGACCGGACCCATGCAAGCACAATATCATCGGTACCAAATGGATCTATCGCAACAAGCAAGATGAAAATGGCCTAGTGGTGAGGAACAAGGCTCGTCTTGTAGCTCAAGGCTACACACAGGTTGAAGGAATTGATTTCGATGAGACTTTTGCACCTGTTGCTAGACTTGAGGCTATTCGCATATTGCTTGCTTATGCTAACCATCATAATATCATCTTATATCAAATGGATGTGAAAAGTGCATTCCTCAATGGTAAGCTTGAGGAAGAAGTATATGTTGCTCAACCCCCAGGTTTTGAAGATCCTAAACATCCTGACAAAGTCTTCAGACTCAATAAGGCCCTCTATGGCCTCAAGCAGGCCCCTCGGGCGTGGTATGATACTTTGAAGGAATTCCTCATGAAGAAAGGCTTCAAACCCGGTTCACTCGACCCAACTCTTTTCACCAAAACCTATGATGATGAATTATTCGTGTGCCAAATATATGTTGATGATATTATCTTTGGCTGTACTAACCAACATTACAGTGACAAATTTGCTTACATGATGAGTGAGGAATATCAAATGTCCATGATGGGAGAATTGAAATTCTTCTTAGGTCTTCAAATTCGTCAACAACGCAATGGCATCTTCATTTCTCAAGAGAAATACCTCAAGGACGTTCTGAGGAAATTCGGTATGCAAGAATGCAGAGGCGTCAAAATCCCTATGCCCACAAATGGCCATCTATGCACTGATGAAAATGGAATAGACTTCGATCAAAAGGTATACCGCTCCATGATTGGTTCTTTATTGTACCTATGTGCATCTAGGCCGGATATTATGCTTAGTGTTTGCATGTGTGCCCGTTTTCAAGCTACACCGAAGGAATCACACTATAAGGCTGTGAAACATATTCTTCGATATCTAGCTCACACTCCAACACTTGGATTATGGTATCCCAAGGGCTCGGTTTTTGATCTCATTGGATATTCTGACTCTGACTATGCCGGTGATCGTGTGGACCGCAAGTCAACTTCAGGCACATGCCATTTCCTCGGACGATCCTTAGTATGTTGGTCCTCGAAGAAGCAGAACTGCGTATCACTCTCTACTGCTGAAGCTGAGTATATTGCTGCTGGTTCTTGCTGTACTCAATTGCTATGGATGAAGCAAACCCTCAAGGACTACGGCATCAATGTGAAGAATGTGCCACTCTACTGCGACAACGAGAGTGCCATCAAAATTGCTCATAACCCAGTTCAGCACTCGAAGACAAAGCACATCGAGATTCGTCATCATTTTCTTCGAGATCATGTGTTGAAGGGTGACATCTCTATTGATCCCGTGAAGTCTGAAGAACAGCTAGCGGATATCTTCACAAAGCCCTTGGATGAGAAGAGATTTAGCAAGTTGCGGTGTGAGCTAAATATCTTAGAATCTTTGAATGTCCTTTGAAAAGGACACACATCCTAACACTTATGCAAATTGATGACTTAGATGTGCAACACACGAAGAAACGTTTTTCTTCAATCAATGAAGACTAACCCTCTAAGTGTGAAGAAATTAATGAAGAATTTGATTCTCAGAGCCCTACGACAATTGTACGCGGTGTCTGAAATCATCATTCTTACACGGTGGGTCACGCCACCACAAAAAGTTGAAAATCTTCAAAATTTGAGTTTTTCATCATTGTGCAAATTCTTCAAATTTTCAAATTCTTCAACTTTGCAAAATCTTCACTCTTTCCGTCTATGTTCTTCATTTACTATATATATATATATTTGAGTTTTCTGTCCTCTACAGCATTCACTTATTGCTAATTCTTCAAGTTGTGTTTCTTCTAAGTGAATGTGATCGGACCCGTTCCCCCTCAATGCTAAACTCAATCCAGTCCGTTCACAAATTCTTCATGTGCGTTCTATTTGAAACCCGTTCAAAGTCTTCACTGTGTCCTTGACAGCTGAAGAATTTGCGAACGAAACATTAAAATATTCTTATCTGAATTTTTGGCTTTTGCCGTTCAAACCGTTCCTTATCCCTCGATAAGATTTATCTATTCACCCACGATCTAACTCGATCTCCACTTCACAGTTCGTGGGTGACACATGTCGCTAGGATGAGAAGGGTCAGGGGCACGTTTGTCCATTTTCTTCGGACGAGCGGTTTTTCACCTCTGCTATAAATACCCCTCACCCTCCTCAGAGCTCATTTACCCCGCTCGATCTTACTCCCTCGCTCGAGCTCTCAGACCTAGCGCCGCCGCTACACTCCATCGTCGCCGGTGAGGAAGAGCTTCACTGCCTCGACCTCGTCGCCGTCGTACTCACGCCGGCCGCAGAAATCCTCACTCCGCCGCCGCCGTAGCTGTTTTCCATCGCCAAGTTAGGGCGTGGAAGATCTGAACGGACGAACATCTCCACTGCCACTCTCAGTTCGTCGTGTTCTTCTTCAAGGGTAAATAAAATTTATTTTTACTGCCCTTGTTGATTCTGATGATTTCCACAAAATCTTCAAAAGGTGTTTATTCTTCAACTTTCATGTTCTTAAACACCAACTTGCTTCTGTCCTTGATCAGTTTCTCTAAGCAACGTTTTTCTTCAAGATTCCTCAATTGTGTGGATTTTCAATCTACACAACTCTGGAACCTAAGTCAAAATGCTTAGTGAAATTCCTCAAGACACCCCTGGTCATCTTCCTCAAACTTGATACTTTTGAAAATCTTCTGAGAATGCATATGACCTCTCCAAAACTCTTCGCACCTATATTCTGTTCACAGGTACACATTTCCGTTGCTGAATCTCTAGGTTCTCATCAACTTAACTCATTTGCAGCGTTCCTTGAAGAAAAATTGCACACCTCATCAGAAAATTCGATTGTTCAAAACCCTCAAGTGAAGAAAATGGCTGATGGTAAAAGACCTCAGAAGGGAGGAAAGAGGCCAGAAACAAATACTGCTTTTGAGATCCCTGATGACATCTATGATGAATATTGTACTCCTGATGAAGCAACTCATGGCAAGGAGAACAAAAATCAGCGCAAAGTGCGCATTCAGAAGATTGAGAGGAGATGGGCAAGAGAATGGAGGGAATATCGCTATGTCACTCCCAAGTACATGAAGAAATTCGCTGTTAACCCTCCATGTCCAAGACCTCCATTGGCTCCTGGCCAAGAAACTGATCCCACTAGCATCAGAAGAGGTGAGGAATTTCCTCAGGAGTGGGCTAAGCGTCAAGCCAAGCTGGCCAAAGTGGCTAAAGAGGCAGTAAAGAAATTCAATGAAGATTCTGTTGCTGCCGCCGCTGAGGCCTCTGCTATCAAGCCTAAGAAAGCTATGCTGAAGAAATCAGCTGTTAAGACAAGTTCCTCAGCTGCAATGCCCTCACGGCTTGTTCCTCAAGCAAATTCCTCAAAAGCAGCTCCAACTCCCTCGGTTGCAAAATCCTCAGCTACTCCTGCAAAGTCCTCAGCACCTGTGCATCTTGCCACATGCCAAAGGACTACTGGAATCTCAATTGCTTCAGGAGTCTCTGCAAGTTCTTCAGCGCCACCTCATTCTTCAACAACTCCGACCTTGCTGAAGAAAAAGGCCACTGCTGGACGAGGCACAAGGCCAAGTCCTCACAAGAAGCAAGTCACCTTTCAGGTTCCGTCAAGCGAAGACGAAGCTGATGATGAAGAATTAGCTGAGCTCATCAGAGATCGACAACAAAGGGCCACTAGAGCCAAAGGCAGTGCTGTGCCCCTCATGCTGGATCCAAGGAAGATCCTTGATTTTATTGATCTATGGCACAAGAACCCTAACACACCTTTGCCTGAATTAAACCTCACTCCTGGTCAAAGTCACATGTTGACGGCCTTCATAAATGAAGAAAAATGGAAATTTGAAAAGGCCAGGCAGGTGAAGAAGGCTCAGTACAAGAAGGAGCATTTTCTGAAGAACAATGTTGTGAAAATGTCTCCTGAAGAACTTGTGTCTATGCAGGCTGAGATCAAAGCACTCAGTGATGAATTTCATGCATTCCATGCAGATTGGCTAGGTGCCAAAGTCAGATTCGTTAGAATGGCAAAAGGATTTACTCCAAGTGTTGCAGCTTCATCGCAACCCAAATTTCCTCAGACTGGAACATCTGTTCAGTCTGCTGAAGAAAATGAAAGCGCCAGAGCTGTTGAAGAAATTCCAGTCTCTGAAGAAAATGCCAGGGCAACCTCCAATATTGCGCCTGAAGAGCAATCCAGGCCAGTTGAAGCATCTGCTACTGTGCCTGAGGAATCTGAACAAGCCAGCGCAACTGCATCAGTTGTGCCTGAAGAAATTCAACCAATTTCCTCTGCTCCTCCTGCACCGATGACAAGCATCAACCTTCCTTCTGCATCAGAAGCGAAGAAAACCAAGGCTGCGGAGCAAGCAGCTGTGAAGAAAAGGAAAGCATCTGCATCTTCAGAGTCTTCAGCCCCCAAGAAATTGAAGACTTTGAGGAGTTCATCTGAAAACCCAATTGATGCTATTCCAATATCAAGCATGCCATCAAAGGAGATCATTCCCTTTGGTGAGGAATATGAAATTCCAAGTAAATCTGATGAAGAAATTCCTTCTGCTGCTTCAACAGAGCAGATGGATGAAGAAATTGAAGTGGATACTTTCCCTTCAACCCCACTGGTAACATCGCCCATGCCTCAGTTCATAGCTGAAGAGGCAGGCGTCGAAGGAACTGAAGAAGATGAGGATGTGGATATTGATGAAGGTACTCATCCATTGGATGGACAGTTTCGCAAAGCTACTTCCTATTCCACCAATGATGACTCTGCAACTCAAGATTCTGCCGCCAAAGCTTCAGAACATCATCCTCAAGCCACAGCTCCGCGTGTGACGACTGATCATGAACTTCTCCTTAGTCTTCATCAGAAAGTTGATCGAAATCACAAGTGGGTCAAGCGTCAGTTTGGTGCAATTCTTCAGAACATGACAGTCACTCAAAATACTGTGAAGAAGAATCACTACTACTTGCATGAAGTCTTTGACCGCACTTGGGCGATTCTGTCTAATCTTCATAGTGCTGAAGAACTCAAGGAGATGGGCTTCCAACAGGAATTTGACTGGTCCCAGCCACCTTCGAAGAAATTCAAGAAAGTCAAAGTTCCTCAGCTTGTTGCCAGTTCATATTCTTCATCGCGCGAGACGGATGAAGCTGAAGACTTGAACGACACTACGGCAGGCCCTACCTCAACAGTCGACCCCAACAATGCTGGCGCTCCTCCATCGACATGATGATGATATTCTTCAGGGGCGTTAGTCCTCATTTTTCGTCCCTTTTTGTCATTTGATGACAAAGGGGGAGAAATTTGAGTTTAGTCTTCAAGCGGGTCTTATATATGGGCTATATTTCTGTTAAGTTTCAACTCTTGCTCTTCTGAGGTGTTTGCTCTGATGAGTTGTAAACTTAAGTCCTATGGTGGTCTGATACTTTTGAACTGCTTTCTGCATGCTTATTTCCTCAAGTACTTTAATGCACGCATGCTGAATTCCGTCAGACACCATATTTCATCATGCATTTCAAATTCTTCATATCATATGATAAATGCGTGTATGAATTTCAAGATATAGGAGGAGATCTCCATGATATTACTCAACAATGTGCATTTGCTATTTCAAAGCAAATTCTTCAAATATGCACATCTTCAGGGGTAGTTCCTCTATATCTTGCAATCAAATTCCTCAATATTATATTTACACTTCATATGTTTATCCCCGTTGAAAACTTAACCTATATTGTCATCAATCACCAAAAAGGGGGAGATTGTATGTGCATCTAGTGCCCCTTAGTGATTTTGGTGTATTGAAGACTTATAGGTTAAGGGTCTAATGTGTTTGTGAGTGTACACAGGTCTATAAGTCTATGAGGAGTTTGTTAATTATGATGAAAGTCGACCCCTAAAAATGAATGTCTTCAACTGAAGACTTTGGTTTTCTTGAAGACTTTGAAAGTGAAGAAATTGGTGTGACCCTGAAGACTTGATATTCATGCGAGGATTATGAAGCGTGAAGACTTTTGTTTTCGTAGTTTCATTTTCTTCTTGTTGAGTCATAGGAAACACCGTACTGTTAAAGGGGGTCGAGGTAAAACTAAGGAAAAATTTCCAAGTGATGCTCAACTCAAAATCCTACACCTACCCAATCCTTTCGAGTGAAGCCATTGGAAATCTCATACAGTTTAGTCAAGTTCTTCAGTGATAGAGACGAAGTTCTTCTGTTCTCTGAGGAATTTGTTCTGACTGAGGAATTAGAAATTCGCCAGTGCGGATTGCCTACAAGTGAGGATTATGATAGCCCTGAGGAATTTGATACTCAAATTTCCGACCGTTGCTGTGCTACGTGCCAGCTTTCCCAAAATATCTACCCACCTAACGGTCATATCATTGAAGGGCATTTATGTCTTATCATGTCGGGCTGCTCCCTAGGCTATAAATAGCCGCCCTCTACAACCACTAGCTGGTTGGCTGCTCCGAGAGATAGATTGACACTTGTCATTTAGAGCATCCCATCCTCCGAGGACTTTGAGCGAAAATCATCAAGTGAGGAAAAACCCAAAAACCCAAACACCTACAAACCCAAAGTGATTGAGCATCACTGAAGAGATTGTTCCTGTGTGGAACCGACGCTTGTTACCTTTGAGGACTGTGCATCCTCCAGACGGTTAGGCGTCATGGTCTAGAGCATCCAAGAGGAAATTGTGGATTGCCGAGTGACCGAGTATGTGAAGGTTTGGAAGTCACCTGAAGACTTACCACGAGTGGTTGGGCGAGGTCTATGTGACCTTAGCTCAAGGAGAATACGGTGAGGACTAGGTGTCCTGGACTGTGTGTTCAGGACTGGGTGTCCGAGACTGTGTGTCCTCAGGTTTAAATACCTAGCCGCTCCAACCAGACGTACAACTGTCACAGCAGTTGGAACTGGTCTACCAAATCAGTGTCTTCACCGAGCTACTGGTTCTATTTCCTCAACCCTTTCATTTCCTCGCATACTTGCTATGTATTTGATCATTACTGTTTGAAGACTTTGTCTGAAGACTTTCTCAATGTCCTCAGTTCAAATTCTTCAGTCAGTTTGTCTTCAGCCTGCTTATCCTGTGTTTACGCTACTCGTACTCTGTGCTTGTTTTCATTTCATCATGATGACTGTGCTACTGCTCTGTTATGCTTGCATCTGAGTACTCATTCCGCTGCTAAGTAGTTCGTCGCTTAGGAATTTCCTCACCTTGAAATTCCTCAGTGACGAATTTGTAAAAATCGCCTATTCACCCCCCCTCTAGTCGATATAACGCACTTTCAGCTTCGGAGCGGCAGGGCGGCGCTGGCGTCGGGGGTCACAGGGCTCCGGGGCGGTGGGGCGCCGTGGTGGGAGAAGTGGTTTTGGTGAGGCGGGGGGGCGGGGGAGACGGCCGGAAGAGGACCGAGACCGGAAGGGCGAGCGGGGGCAAAGGGGGCGGCCCTGGTGGTGGTGAAGGGAACGGTTGGAAGGTGGGGCAGGACGGTGGTGGATGGTGGTGGGGCGACAGGGCGGTGGGGCGCGGCAGGGCCATGGTGCGGCGGCGCCGAGCCGGCAGGGTGGCGGAGGCGCTGGGGGCGGCGGTGGCGCCGGGGCGGTGGGGCGGCGGGGAGGTGGGGCGACGGGGCGGTGGCATGTGGTGGGGGCGGTGGCGCATGTGCGGTGGTCGTCGGCGAGGAGAGGGAGAGAAACAGAGAGAGAGGGGGGCGGGGTGGGGCGCGGCCGTTAGTTAAGTTAAATGTTTGCTGTCCGCCCCGCCTTTGCTGTCTGCTAGCAGACGGCAAAGAGGGGGGCCGTTAGGTCAGCTCGTTAGTGGGGCCAACCTCCCTGTTTGCCCTCCGCTAGCTGTCGGCAAAGTTTCTTTGCCGTCCGCTAGCAGACGGCAAAGAAGTGGCTGATGGCAAAGATCATATTTTCCATCAGCCACTTCTTTGCCGTCTGTTTTTTGGAAGCTGACGGCAAAGACCTCCTTTGCCGTCCGCTAGCAGACGGCAAAGAAGTGGCTGATGAAAAATCCTCTGATTCCAGTAGTGACGGCTCCACCAGTCCAGCCCATATACAATGGGCCGTCGCCCCGAGGACCCCTTAGTCCATGAATCCCTCAGTAGCCCCCGAACTTGCCTCCAACACCGAGGATCATCATCTGGAATCTTCACATCACCGGCTTGCGAGACGAGTTCCTCCATTCCATTTGAAGCCGTGCAAATTCCGCCGAATATGATCCGGAACCCGATCTAATATACTCAGGCATGGACAGTCTCAGGATTCTAAGATCCGAATACATCTCAAAACCGAGGTGGGACCACCGAAGTTCAATACCGTTCCTCAGGGTAAGGACCATACACGCTTTTCAGAGAGCGCGTGGCCCAATGCCACCGTTCCACGCACCCGTCCTTTCGGCTTCATGATAAGACGCCTATTTATAGATCCAAAGGTGTTGAGAACAGTTATCCTCCCCCTTTCTCCAAGAACATCATCAAAGCAATCTGCCGACGCCATGGCCGACATCCCAGGTTCATCCTCGCGCCCTCACGGCCCGCTCCTAGGCGATTGGTCAAGTTGTTCAGTCTCGCGCATCCAGCTAAGTCGCTTGCACACACAGCTCTTCCTCCCTTTGGCCGATCTGGTCCTAGTCCGCGCCGGTCTCATCTCCATCGATGGCCGCGCCCTTGCCGAGAACTCCCCCGCCCCTAGCAAGGAGGAGAGAGTATGTCTCATACCCTTCCTTCTGAGAGGTTTGGGTTTCCCTATCCATCCTTTTCTACGGGGTCTACTACAGTTCTATGGGATCCAACTCCACAACCTCACCCCAGGGTCCATATTGCACATTTCTGGCTTCGTGACCTTGTGCGAGATATTTCTATGTTGCGAGCCCCACTTTGACTTGTGGAGGAATTACTTTTGTCTTGTCCCTTGCCTCCGGGAGGGATCTATATTTGAGGTAGGAGGTGCTGAGGTATGGCGAATAGCTGGGACGGGGTACCCAATCGGGACCCCACAGAAAGATCCCGAAGGATGGACTTCAGAGTGGTTTTACATCGAAGACGCTCCGCTTTCCGATCCAATTCGGCAAGGGCTACCAGAATATTCGAATGACCCGCCTATAAAGTGGTACAACTGGTGGCCCAAGGGTCCTTCCCAAAAGGACAACAAAGAAGTGCTGGCCCTGTCAGCAAAGATTAGGCTGCTGACCAGCAGCAAGGTTACCATGGTCGAAGTTATGGCCATCGCCATGCCCGATGCGTGCAACCCCTCCAACAGTGGGGTCACCCCTTATGGTGCTATAACGGGACCAATGATGTGACACATCACCAGCAGCAAGGGCCAGACAACAAGGTGGCCCTGGCTAAAATACTGGCCAACCTCTTCAAGGGGGACGAAGCAGAGTTTGCTCGCATGAGTATTCGGGAAGGCTACTCCGGATACAATCCGGCGGACTGGGTAAGCCACAATCCATTATTTTGAGCCCACATATCATCGAATTCTCACTGATCACCACTTGAACAGGGATGGAGGCGTCAAGCAGCGTCCATCAGTTGCCCTCCTCCTCAACCAAAGAATCATTCTCGCGAAGGCGATCCGGGGTATCATGACGACCCAGAGACATCGATCGAATTTGAAGATGGGGTGTTCTATCAGGAGGGCCTTGATGGCGTCAGGGTGGCCGTGACAGCCGATCACCCCAGGGTTCTTCCTTCTTCCACAGTAAGTGAAAAGAAGACCCCCTCCCGAACTGGGCGCTCATCTCGCGCTACCCCCCTGTGCTGACTTCTGCTCCCAAGGGTCGCCGTACTACGCATAAAAATGCCTCGGGAGGAGCACAGACCGCGCCAGCTTCAACCCTTGACGGGAGATCAAAACGGAAAGCTTTCACCGAGGTTGACGCACCTACCCCTTCTGCCCAGAGGTAACGCGTTTTAGAATTGCAGCAAGGATCGCCTTTGTCATTTGTTTATTAAAGCCCGCTCAACTTTGCAGAAGGCGTGTGTCTCTACATCAATCCGAAGATTTCCCGGATGCGCTGAACCGCAATTCTGGCCCCAGTCTTTGGCACGGGCCGGAGCCCCCTCCGAATACGCGGCGGCTGGCGTGCCTCCAATGGACTCCGATGATGTTTCGGTCACTAATTCCAAAGTCGAGAGCGTAATGAACCATCGCCGCCGGATGGAGACTTTGCACCAGACCGCCTTTACCGAACAGGAGTTTAATGCTTTAAATTCGGTAGACGCGTACCTTGGAGCGGCCCGGATAGGTTTTGATGGGATTGCCGGTTTATTTGCCGCCAAGGTGCAGGTATATAGCTGGAGAGCAAGTTCCCTAACTAACTAGCCCCCAAGCCTTAATTCGGATGGGACGGCCGAGTTAAGGATTTCTAATGATGTAATTTTGTAGGCCGCAAAAGAGCATAGCAAAAAACTGGCCGAAGAGCTTGAGGCCAGCCGGAAATAGTTGGTTGACACCAAGGCCAATCTGGATGCGGCTCGAGAAGCCAGCAACGATAAGTCCAGTAAGTGAGAAGAACCGCTTCCCAACTCAAGGAAGGGTATATGGTGTATTTTATGTGTTCACACAGTTTTCGTCATGCAGCCACGGAGGCCGTGAACGAGTTGCGCAAAGAGCTCGAGGCTGGTAAACGCGTGTTGTGGCAGAGTTATGAGGAGAAAAATGAGCTCAAAGCGGAGAATAAATGGCAAGCCGAGGAAATTGAGAGTTTAAAGACTCAGCTGGAACAAGCGTTGGGGGAAAACCAAAAGCTAAAAGGTGGCATATACGGTAAGCACTGATCGCACCGCGCTGTTGGTCCGTGTCATTGATTTGAGTTAATGATGATGTGCAACACCTGTTTGTTAGGTCTCCTGACTGTGCGACCCGAGGAAGAAGTAGGCACTTATGACGGGAACCTATTAAAGGAACTGTCGAAGACCTATGAGAAGGCCCGGAAAGCCCTGAAGAGCATGGCGAAGGTGTTATGGCCGTCAGATGCGCCTCCAGAGAGTATGTCCGATCTAGCCAGTCTCTTTAAAGGGGCTCGGCGAAGGTTTGAATTATGGAAGATCTCGGCCTGTCGAGAAGGAGTGCGCGAGGCATGGGCTGTGGTAAAGACCCGCTTCACCAAGCTGGACCCGGTGCATATGGCCCGGGTTGGACCCATGGGTTCGGACGGTCAGGAGATACTGCTGAGCTTGGTGTACGATGACGTGATGCAAGCCACTCGCTATTCTCAGAAGGACTGTGCTTTAGAGCAATTGATAGACAATGTCGAGAAGGAGTAATTTTGTCAATTCTATGTATCCATGTACTTTACGTTGACCGTGCTCAATCCGCATTCTTATTTATTTTTGAAAGAACGTTGTCTTAGCCGGCCATCGGCTTCTACCTCCCCAATCATAGATCGGGAAGTGTTCTGTACTTTGTGCCATGAAAATGAAACAATACTTCGGGAACAAGGCAATCCGGCCATCTGGCTTAAACAGACAAAACATGTGCGGAGAGCTATGTTATATTACTATTTGACGTAAGAAACATCTTCTGATGAAAACAGTTCCTCCAAGGGTTCCTTTCTTTAGGTAAAATAATAATCCGGATACGTAAGATCAACAGACACCAATGGCTTTAAAAAAGAACCTTGGTGGTAAGCTCGAGGCTATATTCACTTCCCTTAGGCCGACTTATTGTATTCTGTAAGAACGCTAGCTTTCGGCTTCTCCCGTCTGAGGTACGGTCCCGGGTGACCCGGTCGTAACAATCGCATAGGTGCTCCCTTTACTCCCTAGCCGAACAATCGGGAACGTAGGGGTAATCACAGGAGCCAGGCAACCCAGCTTGGCAAAGATCTTAAGTCAAACAAGTGCATATGTTGGCTTAACATGTATGAGAAGGATGCAATCATAACGAATGCGGTGTATGCATTTATACGGCTCGTCTAAGGGAGCCCCCAAGCGAAGCTGGGTATTACATTTAATGGTATATAGTAAGGGCCTGGTGAGGTTCGATTTAACCGAACTAGCACCACGATGAAAGAGAGAAAAAGGTAAAAAAGAAAAACAAGGCGAAAATTGACGTCGGACTCAGGCGTAAAAACGCCGCAGCCTTGCTGTGTTCCACGGGTTCGGCTCGAGGCCGTTGTCAGACGGGCGGCGAAGACGATACGCTCCTCCTACAAGTACTTCATCGATGATGTACGGTCCCTCCCATTTAGGTGATAGTTTATTCTTTTGTTTTTCGGGGAGTCGGAGGACAAGGTCTCCCACATTGTATGTCTTTGCCAGGACTTCGCGGTTGTGGTAGCATCGTGCTTGCTGTTGATAGAACGCGAACCGAGCCCGAGCTATGTCTCGCTCTTCTTCAAGTGCATCCAGATCGTCCTGCCGATCGAGCTCGGCTTCCTTTTTTTCATACATGCGCACTCTAGGCGCGTCATGGATAAGGTCGCATGGGAGAACTGCTTCCACACCGTATACCATAAAAAATGGTGTGTATCCGGTTGACCGATTAGGGGTGGTGCGCAACCCCCATAGTACGAAATCAAGTTCCTCGACCCAATGGCAGTCAAATTGTTCAAGGGATCGAACTAGGCGAGGCTTAATGCCGCTCATAATGAGTCCATTGGCCCGTTCGACCTGCCGTTGGTCTGTGGGTGGTACACCGAGGCATAATCGAGCTTGATGCCCATTTTTCCACACCAGTCTTTGACCCCCTGGGCAGTGAAGTTGGTACCATTATCGGTAATTATGCTGTTGGGGACACCGTAACGGTGTACGACATCGGATAAGAAGTCGACGATTGGTCCGGATTCTGTCGAAGTGACGGGTCTTGCCTCAATCCACTTGGTGAATTTGTCGACCATGACCAATAGGTACTTCGTTTTGTTTGTCCCCCCTTTGAGTGGCCCGACCATGTGAGACCCCAGACCACGAAAGGCCAAGTTATCGGTATCATCCGAAGGGCTGTGGGGGGGCATATGGCTTTGATTTGCGAACAGCTGACATCCGACGTAGTACTGGACTAGTGTCCGGGCATCTTCACGGGCGATAGGCCAGAAAAAACCTACTCGAAAAGCTTTGCTGACCAAAGCCCGAGCCACTGCGTGGTGTCCGCCCATGCCTGCATGTATCTTTGCCAAGAGCTGCTGCCCCTCCTCCTCGGAGATGCATCTTTGTAAAACTCCTATGGTACTCTTTTAATAGAGTTCGCCTTCATGGACCTAGTATGCTTTAGAGCGCCGAACTATACACCACGCGTCGGTTTGGTCCTCCAGAAGCTGCTTTTGTGTGAGATAGGCTAGCAGGGGTTCTGTCCAGGTTGGGGTTACGGCCATGACTTCATGGGCGGAGGGTGTTTCCTCGGGTCGGAGCCACCGATGATATGGTCATCTGCGGCGTTGTCCGGTGAGGCGTTGTTAGCGGGCTCATGTGTTGATGCGCTGGTGACGTCGTCCTGCCACACCACGTAGGGCTTAAAGAGACGCTCGAGGAAGGTGTTTTTGGGAACAGGGTCGCGCTTGGCATCCATGCGAGCGAGGATGTCAGCTGCTTGATTGCTGTCTCTAGCGACATGGTGGAATTCTAGGCCCTCGAATCGGGCCGATATCCGGAGGACTGCGTTTCTGTAAGCCGCCATCTTGGGGTCCTTGGCGTCGAATTCGCCGTTGACTTGAGAGGTCGCTAGGTTTGAATCTCCCCTTACCTCAAGGCGCCGCACTCCCATTGTTGTGGCCATACGAAGGCCATGTAATAGCGCTTCGTATTCGGCTGCGTTGTTGGAGTCCTTGTACATTATCTGTAAGACGTACCGAATAGTGTCGCCTGTGGGGGAGGTTAAGATGACCCCAGCCCCCAGTCCGGCTAACATCTTTGAGCCGTCGAAATACATTGTCCAGTGTGAATATGTAATGTATTCCCGGGGTTGTTCGGCTTCGGTCCATTCGGCAATAAAATCGGCCAACACCTGAGATTTAATGGCTCGGCGTGGTTTGCATGTTATCTCAAAGGGGAGGAGCTCGATGGCCCACTTGGCGATGCGGCCCGTGGCGTCTCTGTTATTGATTATATCGTTCAAGGGGACCTCCGATGCCACTGTGACTGAACATTCTTGAAAGTAGTGTTGAAGCTTTCAGGATGCCATGAAGACTGTGTAAGCTATCTTTTGATAGGGCGGGTACCGTGTTTTACATGGTGTTAGCACTTTAGCCACATAATAGACTGGCTTCTGCACTTGAAATTTATGGCCCTCGGATTCCCTTTCCACTGCAAGCACCGCACTGACCTCCTGATTGGTGGCTGAGACAAATAGCAACATGGGCCCGCCAACACTAGGTGCGGTTAAGATAGGGTTGCTGGCTAGGAGTGTTTTAATCTCCTCGAGCGCCGTAGTTGCTTCATCTGTCCATTGGAAATTCTTGGTCTTTTTAAGCAGCTTGTAGAGTGGTAATGCTTTTTCTCTGAGGCGGGATATGAAGCGGCTCAAGGTTGCCACGCATCCTGCCAGCTTCTAAACATGTTTGAGCTCTGTTGGTATTGCGAGCTGAGATAGCACTCTAATTTTGGTCGGATTGGCCTCGATTCCTCTATGGGAAACGATGAATCCGAGCAGCTTTCTGGCAGGGACCCCAAAGATACATTTTTCCGGGTTGAGCCGTATGTCATAAGCTCGCAAGTTGTCGAAGGTTTGGCGTAGGTCGTCTAGCAGTTGGTCTATGTGTTTGGTTTTGACAACCACATCGTCCACCTATGCCTCGACCGTTTTGCCAATTTGATTTTTGAGGCATGCTTGAATCATGCGTTGGTATGTGGCTCCTGTGTTTTTCAATCCGAATGACATGGTGTTGAAGCAGAAGGGCCTGTAAGGGGTAATGAATGTGGTTGCCGCCTGGTCGGACTCTTTCATCTTGATCTGGTGGTATCCGGAGTATGCGTCAAGAAAACATAGTGAGTCGTGTCCGGCGGTGGCGTCGATGATCTAGTCTATCCTCGGCAGGGGGAGAGGATCCTTAGGGTAGGCCTTGTTAAGGTCTTTGAAATCGACACAGAGCCGCCAGGACTTATCCTTCTTTGGTACCATTACCAGGTTTGCTAACCAGTCGGGGTGCTTGATCTCATGGATGAATCCGGCCTCCAACAGTTTTGCGAGTTCTTTGCCCATGGCTTGTCGTTTGGGTTCGGAAAATAGGCGCAGGGACTGTTTCACTGGCTTAAAGCCTTTTAGAATGTTGAGGCTGTGCTCTGCTTTCCTACGTGGGATTCCTGGCATGTCTGAGGGGTGCCAGGCGAATATGTCCCAATTTTCACGCAGGAATGTCCTTAATGCCTCATCGACTGCGGGGTCCAGCTGTGCTCCTATGGACGCCGTTTTATTGGGATCTGTTGGGTGCACTTGAAATTTCACTATTTCATCAGCTGGCTTGAATGACTTGGATTTTTGTCTTTTACTGAGAACCACATCGTCCCTGTCGATGGTAGTGCGTAAAGGTATTAATTCTTCGACCACGAGGGCTTTGGGTAGTGCCTCTAGGGCGAGAGATGCTGTTTTGTTTTCGGCTCTCAAGGCTCCGCTTGGGTCGCTTTTAAGTGAAATTACCCCATTGGGCCCTGGCATTTTGAGTTTCATATACCCGTAATGTGGTATAGCCTGAAATCTCGTGAATGCCTCTCGCCCTAGAAGGGCATGGTATCCGCTGTGGAAGGGCACAATGTGGAATAGCAAGGGTTCGGATCTGTAGTTATCGGGTGTGCCGAACACAACATCAAGGTATGCCTCCCTACCGGGTATTATACCACGGAATGTAGTGCTTTGCGTTTGATGCGAGACCTGTTGACCTGCATCTTCTTGAGTGTATCCTCGTAAATGAGATTGAGGCCGCTGCCTCCGTCCATTAGTACTTTAGTCAGCCAGAAGCCATCGATGATGGGGTCGAGGACCAGTGCAGCCAGTGCGTGGCTGACGCGGGGGCTTGGCTCGTCCTTCTCATCGAAGGTAATAGAAGTATTCGCCCATGGCTGTGCGGCCGCCACTTGATATATCTGGCTGATCTCCCGAAGAGCCTTTTTCCTTTTGCTGTTTGAGGTGATTGTCTCGTATACCGTAAGGACATTGTGGTCCTGTGGTGAGGCTGAAGACTGTTTATCTGGGGGTGTAAGGCCCAAGATTGTTCACCATATTTGGCCACTTGTCTTACCACCCAGCAAGCTCGAAGTCTGTGGGATGGGTTTGCGTCTAGCAAGACCGAATGTATTGGGCATGGTTTATCCAGCAACTCATCTAACACCAATCTGGGCCTGGCTTTCTTGTCATTGGGCTCGCGCTCCAGTGATCGATTTGTGTAGGCTCGTTTAAGGCGAGGCTTTCTATGGTGCGTGGTGGGTTGTGGCCCCATGCTCACCTGTTGCGCCCTCCATGTGTCCTCCATGGTGCAATATTTGCACACCATGTCTGATAGTTAGTTGAAGCTTTGAATTCGGCGGCGCACGAGGGCATTTAAGAGGCCCTCATCCCTGCAGTTGAACTGGAAGGCTTTAATTATTTCTTTGTCACAGCAAGGTGCCATCTTGTTTTTTACCAGGAGAAATCTAGCACAATAATGGTGGACTGTCTTGTTTGGCAGCTGTTTGACGTACATGAGGTCCCATATGTCTGGGCTTCCCGAATCCGGAGAGTATTCCGTGTGGTGGGTGGGAAAATTTCGAGAATTCCCCCTGCCGTGGATCCGGACCATCCTTGATGGGACGTTGAGGCATGTCCGGTCCTGACCGCACAGGACTCGAATCCGAACTGGTCAGTGGCCGGATAGGCTCAAGGCCGGGACTTGTGTCAGATGTTATGTCCGGACATACATCCGGGCTGGTGTCTGACTCCGAGCTGGAGATTCGAGTGTACACCATTTTTAGCTTACATGGCTGTGGCCCCTCCTCTGCCTCTTTGACTGTGGCGACGAGGTGCGTGCCCGGAGGGGTGTTTATTTCTCGGTCATCGGGTTTAAGCCAGATCCGGTCGTAGGTTGTAGGCCTGATAACAGAAATTCCTATTGCACGGAATAGATCTGCCAACTGATCTGCTGGCTGGGCACATAGGGGTGCCGAATGCTCCGGTGACTCGACGGGACGCCATGCGGGCGGTCCGTCGGAGTTGGGCTTCGGGCCGGACCTTGAAAGATACCGGACTTTCATGAGTTTGCTAGTCCTAGGGTCGATGCCCCTGGACTGACGGATCCTTCAGTGGGGGTGAGGCCTTCGATCTGGTCGAGGCGACCGTCGGGGTTGGCGCACACTAATATGCCGCCAAAGACAAGGAGGTGACCAGGGGCGGTAAAGCCCTCGGTACGGGTGCGGTCTCCATCGACCGGTTGAGCCATCGATCCTCTCGGCGATCGCATAGCGGAACTCTCAATGAAAGCACCAATGTCGGTGTCAAATCCGGCAGACCTCGGGGTAGGGGGTCGCGAGCTGTGGATCTAGGATCGATGGGTAACAAGGGACGACGAACACAGTGTTTACCCAGGTTCGGGCCCTCTCAAAGAGGTAATACCCTACATCCTTCTTGATTGTATTGATTGTATAACGTGGTTTACAGAGTAGATCTACCTCGAGATCAGTATGAGCTAAACCCTAGGCTACGGGGGGATGAAGATAGCTCTGCCCCTAATGACTACAACCCTCGGTTTATATAGACACCGATAGGGTTAGGGTTACCGAAGATAGATTACAACAAGAGGGAAAGAAATCTCGTCCACCCTTGACTTGGAGGGAACACCACGGCTTCACAGGTCTCCGGTCACCACACGGCTCCACTAGTCCGGCCCATATACAATGGGCCATCGCCCCGAGGACCCCTTAGTCCATGACTCCCTCAGTAGGCTCGCTGGTCGATGAGGCAGTTGGATGAGATTCATCATGTAATCGAGTTAGTTTTGTTAGGGCTTTATCCCTAGTATCCATTATGTTCTGAGATTGATGTTGCTATGACTTTGCCATGCTTAATGCTTGTCACTTTGGGCCCGGATACCATGATTTCAGATCTGAACCGTTTATGTTATCATCATTATATCTATGTTCTAGATCTGATCTTGCAAGTTATAGTCACCTACTACGTGTTATGATCCGCAAACCCCGGAGTGACAATAGTCGGGATACTTTCCGGTGATGACCGTAGTTTGAGGAGTTCATGTATTCACTATGTGCTAATGCTTTGTTCCGGTTCTCTATTAAAAGGAGGCCTTAATATCCCTTAGTTTCCTTATGGACCCCGCTGCCACGGGAGGGTAGGACAAAAGATGTCTTACAAGTTCTTTCCATAAGCACGTATGACTATTTACGGAATACATGCCTACATTATATTTATGAACTGGAGCTAGTGCCGTATCGCCCTAGGTTATGACTATTATATGATGAATATCATCCAACGAATTCACCGATCCAATGCCTATGAGTTTTTTCCATATTGTTCTTGATAACTTACTATTGCTATTGCTACTGTCACAACTGCTACAAAACCATTGCTATCACTGTTACCATTGCTTTTACTGTTATTGCTACTATCAAAATTATCATACTACTGTGCTACTGATCATATTGCTGCAGATAATTAATCTCCAGGTGTGGTTGAATTGACAACTCAGGTGCTAATACTTGCAAATATTCTTTGAACTCTCCTTGTGTTGAATCAATAAATTTGGGTTGAATACTCTACCCTCGAAAACTGTTGTGATCCCCTACACTTGTGGGTTATCAATCATCAACGACGATTGAATCCCAAAATGAAGGAAGTGGTAAGAACTGAAATACTAAAACTTCTGGAAGCAGGTATAATCTATCCCATAGCTGATAGTAGACAGGTAAGTCCCGTTCATTATGTCCCTAAGAAAGGAGGTATCACTGTTGTTCGTAATGATAAAAATGGACTTATCCCACAAAGAATTGTTACTGGCTATAGAATGGTAATTGATTTTAGAAAATTAAATAAAGCCACAAGAAAAGATCATTACCCTCTGCCTTTTATTCATCAAATGTTGGAAAGATTATCTAAGCATACACGCTTTTGTTTTCTTGATGGATATTTTGTTTTTTCTCAAATACCTGTTTCACAACCTGATCAAAAGAAAACCACCTTCACTTGCCCTTTTGGAACTTATGCTTATAGATGTATGCCTTTTGGTTAATGAAATGCACCTGCTACCTTTCAAACATGTATGACTGCTATATTCTCTGATTTTTGTGAAAAGATTGTTGAGGTTTTCATGGATGATTTTTCTGTTTATGGAACTTCTTTTGATGATTGCTTAAGCAACCTTGATCGAGTTTTGCAGAGATGTGAGCAAACTAATCTTGCCTTGAATTGGGAGAAGTGCCACTTTATGGTTAATGAAGGTATTGTCTTGGGTCATAAATGTTCTGAACGAGGTATTGAGGTGGATAAAGCTAAAGTTGATGCAATTGAGAAAATGCCATGTCCCAGAGATATCAAAAGTATTCATAGTTTCCTTAATCATGCTGGTTTCTATAGGAGGTTTATTAAAGACTTCTCTAAAATTTCTAGGCCTCTTACTAACCTTTTACAAAAGGATGTTCCATTTGTTTTTGATGATGACTGTGTAGAAGCCTTTGAAACCCTTAAGAAAGCCTTAACTTCTGCACCTATTGTTCAACCACCTGATTGGAACTTTCCTTTTGAAATTATGTGTGATGCTAGTGATTATGCTATTGGGGCTGTTCTAGGACAAAGAGTTGATAAGAAATTAAATGTTATTCATTATGCTAGCAAAACTCTAGACAGTGCTCAAAGAAATAATGCTACTACTGAAAAAGAATTTTTAGCAGTTGTGTTTGCTTGTGATAAATTCAGGTCTTACATTGTTGATTCCAAAGTAATTGTTCACACTGATCATGCTGCTATAAAATATCTTATGGAAAATAAAGATGCTAAACCTAGACTCACTAGGTGGGTTCTCTTGTTGCAAGAATTTGATTTACATATCACTGATAGAAAAGGAGCTGAGAATCCCGTAGCTGATAACTTGTCTAGGTTAGAGAATGTTCTTGATGACCCACAACCTATTAATGATAGCTTTCCTTATGAACAACTAGCTGCAATAAATGTTTCTCATAACACTCCTTGGTATGCTGACTATACTAATTACATTGTTGCTAAATACATACCACCTAGTTTCACTTACCAACAAAAGAAAAAAATCTTCTATGATTTAAGACATTACTTTTGGGATGACCCACATCTTTATAAAGAAGGAGTAGATGGTATTATTAGACGTTGTGTACCTGAGCATGAACAGGAACAAATCCTACGAAAGTGTCACTCCGAAGCTTATGGAGGGCATCATGCGGGAGATAAAACTGCTCACAAGGTATTGCAATCTAGTTTTTATTGTCCTACTCTCTTCAAAGATGCCCATAAGTTTGTTTTATCTTGTGATGAATGTCAAAGAATTGGTAATATTGGTAAGCGTCAAGAAATGCCTATGAATTATTCACTTGTTGTTGAACCATTTGATGTTTGGGGTTTTGATTATATGGGACCTTTTCCTTCCTCCAATGGGTATACTCATATTTTGGTTGCTGTTGATTATGTCACTAAGTGGTAGAAGCTATTCCAACTAGTAGTGCTGATCACAACACTTCCATCAAAATGCTTAAAGAAGTTATTTTCCCAAGGTTTGGAGTCCCTAGATATTTAATGACTGATGGTGGTTCACACTTCATTCATGGTGCTTTCCGAAAAATGCTTGCTAAATATGATGTTAACCATAGAATTGCATCACCCTATCATCCTCAATTTAGTGGTCAAGTTATACTTAGTAATAGAGAAATAAAACTAATATTACAAAAAACCCCATGCGCACTTTCGGCCTATAGAACGGCTTATAAAAACCCCATGGGTATGTCTCCTTATAAAATGGTTTATGGAAAAGCTTGTCATTTACCTCTTGAGTTAGAACATAAAGCATATTGGGCAATAAAAGAACTGAATTATGATTTCAAACTTGACGGTGAAAAGAGGTTATTTGATATTAGCTCACTAGATGAATGGAGAACCCAAGCTTATGAAAATGGCAAACTATTTAAAGAAAAAGTTAAAAGATGGCATGATAAAAGAATCCAAAAGCGGGAATTCAAAGTTGGAGAATATGTGTTTTTGTACAACTCTCGTTTCAGATTCTTTGCAGGAAAACTTCTCTCCAAATGGGAAGGATCATATCTTATTGAAGAGGTTTATCGCTCTGGAGCTACCAAGATCAATAATGCCGAAGGTACAAACCCGAAGGTGGTCAATGGTCAAAGAATTAAACAGTATATCTCAGGTATGCCTATTAATGTTGAAAGCAATATTATCTGAACCATGACACTGGAGGAACACCTAAAAACAACCTTCCGGAACACTCCAGAATAGCTGAAAAAGAAGAGGTACGTGATACGGTAAGTAAACAGACTCCAAAAAATCCGCAAAAATATTTTCTGTCAATTTTGGAATATTACAAAAAATAGGAAAATAAGAAACAGCCAGGAAGGCACCCGAGGGGGGCACAAGACACCAGAGCGCGCCAGGGCCCCCTGGCGCGCCCAGGTGGGTTGTGCTCACCTCGGGAACCTTCCCGACCCCGTTCTCCTCCCGTTTCCTTGTTTTCCAAGATAAAAAAATCTTTATATACCCCCCGAACATATTGACCATCGTATCATGGAGAAATCTTCTGTTCTTCTTTCTTGTTGATTTTCTGGCAGATCTGGAGATATGTCATCTCAAGATTCAGAGGAAGAGAGCCATGTTTCTTACCAGCCCCTGGACCCAAACATCTTTAAGAAGACTTTTCCCTATATGTGCCTTGCAAATGAGGAGGATGAAGATGAACCTATTCCTCCTCGCTTCCTGAAGGAAAGCAAGGAAGCATTATGCAAGAGGATATTAAAGATGGAGGTGGAGAACGATGAGTTGAAGATAGATAATTTTTAACTCCGACACAAGCTGGAGAAAAAGGATAAGCTCGCTACTACCTCATCACCACCACCTCCATCTTCATCACCAAAGGAGACTTGATTTTATGGTATGGGCACTCCCCTTGGCTTGTGCCAAGCTTGGGGGAGGTGCCCCGGTATCGTATCATCACCACTATCTTTGCTTTTATATATCTTAGTTCAATCTTTAATTTTTCTATGATTTAGTTCAATAAAAGTTTAATTCAATCCTTTCTTTTCGAGTGCTTGCTTAGTGATCTACCTATCTATGTAATCGTGTGCAAGTTATATAAAAATGTTTTGATGTGAGTCTTTGCTTCTTTACTCTTATGTTGGAAATCAAATAAAAGAAATAAATACATAAAAAGATCATATGCTAATCTTATGGTAAGTAATGACATCACATAAGGAAATGTATAAGTGGTAAAATTTGTTGGAGATTGACAAACATAGCATTGGTCAATGATGCAACTCATGAAAGAATTAATAAGGGAAGAGAAGATTCACATGCAAATATACTATCTTGGACATCTTTTATGATTGTGAGCCCTCATTAAATATTATATGCCAAAATAGTTGACATTGGACAAGGAAGACAACATAATGAGTTATACTTGTTCTTATCCACATAGAAGTTATTCTTCAACATGTCGTGCTTGCCTAATATCTTTGCTAGCCAAAAATTCCGCACAAGGTAGAGATACTACTTGTTCATCCAAAAACCTGAAACCCAATTCTTGCCTTGAGATTCCACCATACCTACCTATGGATTGAGTAAGATCCTTCAAGTAAGTTGTCATCGGTGCAATAAGGCAATAAAAATTGCTTCTAAAATTGTTGGATCATTTAGTGCAAGAGAAAATTGAGCGTTGTACGAACTTGTGATGGCAAAGAATAAAAGCGACAGACTGCATAATAAAGGTTGCTATCAGAAGGGGCAATATAACGTGATGTTCTTTTGCATTAAGGGGTTTGGCATACAAACAAAAAGCACATGGCCACCTCTGCTTCCCTCTGCGAAGGGCCTATCTTTTACTTTCATGTATTTACTTTTATGCAAGAGTCAAAGTATTCTTCCCTATTCCTTTTTATTTACTCTTTTGGCAAGCATCATGTGGTGAGGAAAGATCTAAGCACATATATCCAGTTGGATGTGAGTGAGCATGAATTATTATTGTTGACATCACCCTCGAGGTGAGTATGTTGGGAGGCAAAACTATAAGCCCCTATCTTCCTATGTGTCCGGTTGAAACTTTTTGCTCATGGGTACGATGTGAGTGTTAGCAATCATAGAAGATTAAATGATGGTTGAGTATGTGGACTTGCCAAAAGGCTCCGACACGTGACCCTTCCTGAAAATATGATGAATTGTAGTTGCAAAGTTGACTGAGAACATAGTTTGTTGGTTTTCAATAGAGTTTATGCTTTATACTTCAATGTTATGATGAATTGTTACTTGTTCATGAGAAGTTATATGACGAAAGTTGTGTGACAAAGTTTTATGTTAAAGTTCTTTGTTGTTATAATAATAATCATGATGCTTCTCTGTCCGTATTTTGTTTTTATCGACACCTCTCTCTAAGCATGTGGACATGTTTCTCGATATCAGTTTTTCGCTTGAGGACAAGCGAGGTCTAAGCTTGGGGGAGTTGATATGTCCATTTTGCATCATGATTTCCTACTGTTATTTAAAATGTTTTTATGTATAATAATGCTTTTTGGAGTATTTCTAATGCCTTTTCTCTCATAATATGCAAGGTTTACACAAAGAGGGAGAATACCGACAACTGAAATTCTGGACCTAAAAAAAGCACGTCAGAGCTACCTATTCTGCACATCTCCAAATAAGCTGAAACTTCACGGAGAATTTTTATGTAATATTTAAGAATTATTGGAGTCAATAAGTACCAAAGGGGGCCCACCAGGTGGGCACAACCCACCTGGGTGCGCTAGGGCCTCCAGGCGCGCCCTGGTGGGTTGTGCCCTCCTCGGCCCACCTCCGGTGCCCATCTTCTGGTATATAGGTCATTTTGACCTAGAAAAAATCAGGAGAGGACTTTCGGGACGAAGCACCGCCGTCTCGAGGCGGAACTTGGGCAGGAGCACTTTTGCCCTCCGGCGGAGCGATTCCGCCGGGGGAACTTCCCTCGCGGAAGGGGGAAATCATCGTCTTCGTCATCACCAACAACTCTCCCATCTTTGGGATGGCAATCTCCATCAACATCTTCAACAACACCATCTCCTGTCAAACCCTAGTTCATCTCTTGCGTTCAATCTTTGTACCGGAACCTCAGATTGGTACT
Source organism: Thinopyrum elongatum (assembly GCA_011799875.1). Taxonomy (NCBI): domain Eukaryota; kingdom Viridiplantae; phylum Streptophyta; class Magnoliopsida; order Poales; family Poaceae; genus Thinopyrum; species Thinopyrum elongatum. The sequence goes on from CM022300.1 coordinate 566,834,490, forward strand.
TGTAGGTGACTAGTAGTGTTGATTGCATCAAGTAGTTGATCACTATATGGTTTATTTGGTGGAAGATTATATGTTCAGATCCATTATGCGATTTAATACCCCTCTGATCTTGAGCATGATTATCATTTGTGAGTAGTTACTTTTGTTCTTGAGGTCACGGGAGAAGTCATGTTGCAAGTAATCATGTGAACTTGATATGTGTTTGATATTTTGATGATATGTATGTTGTGATTCCCTTAGTGGTGTCATGTGAACGTCGACTACATGGCTTGTTACCAACAATTTCAGTGCTTACAGACATTACCTTGCTGAAAACCACTTGTCATTTCCTTCTGCTCCTCGTTGGGTTCGACACTCTTACTTATCGAAAGGACTACGATTGATCCCCTATACTTGTGGGTCATGATAGACCGAGGATCGGCAGTCGGAGATTCCCATGGCTCGGATCCGGTCTAATAGGTCGTTCAACGATGAAAGATCTGCTGGGTCCATACTATCCGAATAATTTGGGCTGACCCACAGTGTAGCTGCCCCAGGGACGTTCGAGGTCGAGCCCTGGCGGTATTCGGCTGGGACTGACTTGGTTGAAGTAGAGGGGTCGGGCTTGAAGGCTGGGCTCCAGGTGACATCAGTCCTTGTCTGGTTTACCATTCCTGAAGTTAAAGTACCGAGATTAGTTAGTTTTTTGAGGGGAGCTGAAGATTTTGTCAGAGTAAGATCTCCCCTGAGTCGGTGGTGAACTCTAGGTTCACGAACTTGATCTCCTGACTGGGGGCAAATTTTCCAGTCTGGCCAAGGCGGCCAGTCGGATCGGCGCACAGCACGATACTGCCAAGCGCTAGGGCCTGGCCAGGGACAAAGATGACATTGTTGCAGACTAGGCGAGCCATCGGTCCTTTTGGTGATCCAACAACAGAACTCTCAATGAAAGCACCAATGTCGGTGTCAAAACTGGCAGATCTCGGGTAGGGGGTCCCGAGATGTGGATCTTGGATCAATGGGGAACAAGGGACGAAGGAGACGATGTTTACCCAGGTTCGGGCCATCTCTAAGAGGTAAAACCCTACGTCCTTCTTGATTATATTGAAGTGTATAGGATGATTATAGAGTTGATCTACCATGAGATCAAATGAACTAAACCCTAGGTAAGTAGGATGATGGTTGTTATTCTAGCCTCTACGGCCTAACACCTCTGATTTATATAGACACCAGGGGTACTAGGGTTACACATAGTCGGTTACAAGGTGATAATAAACATGCCGATCTTCTAATATTGACTTGGAGTACACACCAAGGCTTCAAGGATTTCCTATCCGGACATGGAGTCACCTTATAGCTCGGCCTTGTTGTAGCCGTACAGCAGCCCACCTGTCCGGCCCACAAGAGATAGGCCGGCAGCCCGAGGACCCCCTAGTCCAGGACTCCCTCAACAGCCGCATTCACTTTAAATAGGGCACTGTATGAATTCATTGAGATGACACCGTATGAGTTATGGTTTGGCAAGAAACCTAAGCCGTCATTTCTTAAAGTTTGGGGATGCGACGCTTTTGTCAAGAGGCTTCAGCCTGATAAGCTCAAACCCGAAGCGGAGAAGTGCGTGTTCATAGGATTCCCTAAAGAGACCATCGGGTATACCTTCTACCACAGATCTGAGGGCAAGATCTTTGTTGCTAAGAATGGGTCCTTTCTAGAGAAGGAGTTTCTCTCAAAAGAATTGAGTGGGAGGAAAGTAGAACTTGATGAGGTAATCGTACCTTCTATCGAATTGGAAGGTAGCACATCACAGAAATTAGTTCCCGTGATGCCTACATCAAACGAAGAGGAAGCTAATGATGATGATCATGAAACTTCAGATCAAGTTTCTACTGAACTTCGTAGGTCGACCAGGGTACGTTCCGCACCAGAGTGGTACGGTAATCCAGTCCTGGAAATTATGTTGTTAGATAATGGTGAACCTATGAACTATGAAGAAGCTATGATGAGCCCGGATTCCTACAAATAGCTTCAGGCCATGAAATCCGAGATAGGATCCATGTATGAGAACAAAGTATGGACTTTCGTGGATGAGGGAGTCCTGGACTAGGGGGTCCTCGGGTGGCCGGCCTCTCTCTTGTGGGCCGGACAGTTGAGCCATGCATTATCCGGATTGAAGACCTTTTTGTGCCTTGGTGTGTACCCCAAGTCAAGATGGAAGATTCAACATCCTTGTGTCCTTTCCATGTAACCGACTACATGTAAACCCTAGTACCCCTGGTGTCTATATAAACCAGAGGGTTTAGTCCGTAGAAGCCAAGAGAACATCCACAATCCTATTAGCCTAGGGTTTAGTTCATCTGATCTCGTGGTAGATCGACTCTGTAATCCTCATATACACAAGAAATATAATCAAACAGGACGTAGGGTTTTACCTCTTAGAGAGGGCTCGAACTTGGGTAAATACTGTGTCTCGCGTCCATTGTTCCCCATCGATCCAAGGTCCACAGTTTGGGACCCCCTACCTGAGATCCGCCGGTTTTGAGACTGACAGTGGACGTGCCTGATGATCGGCAAGCCATTGAGAATAAATGGATCTTTAAGAAGAAGACAAACACTGATGGTAATGTCACCGTCTATAAAGCTCGACTTGTCGCAAAGGGTTTCCGACAAGTTCAAGGGGTTGACTATGATGAGACTTTCTCACCCGTAGCGATGCTCAAGTCTGTTAGAATTATGTTAGCTATTGCCGTGTTTTATGATTATGAGATCTGGAAAATGGACGTCAAAACGGCATTCCTTAACGGGTTTCTTAAGGAAGAGTTGTATATGATGCAACCAGAAGGTTTTGTCAATCCTAAGGATGCTAACAAAGTATGCAAGCTCCAGCGATCCATCTATGGACTGGTGCAAGCATCTCGGATTTGGAATATTCACTTTGATGAGGTGATCAAAGTTTTTGGTTTTATACAAACTTATGGAGAAGCTTGTATTTACAAGAAAGTGAGTGGGAGCTCTATAGCATTTCTGATAAGTATATGTGAATGGCATATTGTTGATTGGAAATGATATAGAATTTCTAGAAAGCATAAAGGGTTGTTTGAAAGGAGTTTTTCAAAGGAAGACCTGGGTGAAGCTTCTTACGTATTGGGCATCAAGATTTATGGAGATACATCAAGATGCCTGATAAAACTTTCACAGAGCACATACCTTACAAGGTTTTTGAAGGAGTTCAAAATGGACCAGTCAAAGAAGAAGTTCTTGCCTGTATTGTGAGGTGTGAAGTTAAGTGAGACTCAAAGCTCGACCACGGCAGAAGAAAGAGAAAGGGTGAAAGTCGTCTCCTATGCCTCAGCTATGGGCTCTATAATGTATGCCTTACTTGTAGCATACCTGTTGTGTGCTGTGCTATGAGTCTGGCAAGGGGGTACTAGAGTGATCCAGGAGTGGATCACTGGACAGCGGTAAAAAATTATCCTTAAGTTACTTAAGGAAATGTTTCTTGTTTATGGAGGTAACAAAGAGTTCATCGTAAAGGTTTACGTCGATGCAAGCTTTGACGCCGATCTGGATGACCCTGAGTCTCGAACTGAATACGTCAAGTGGAGCAAACGTTTGGAGTAGTTCCAAACCGAGCGTTGAGGCGGGATTTACATACGAAGCGCATATTTAACGACATTTTTCAACTCCATCTGTGATTGGATCAAGGACGGAGACATTGAGATTTACAAAGTACACACGGATCTGAATGTTGCAGACCCGTTGACTAAAACCTCTCTCACAAGCAAAACATGATCAAACCCCAAAACTTATTGGGGGTTAATCACATAGTTATGTTAACTAGATTATTGACTCTAGTGCAAGTGGGAGACTGTTAGAAATATGCCCTAGAGGCAATAATAAATTGGTTATTATCATATTTCCTTATTCATGATAAAGGTTTATTATTCATGCTAGAATTGTATTGACCGGAAACTTAAATACATGGGTGGATACATAAATAAGTACCATGTCCCTAGTGAGCCTCTACTAGACTAGTTTGTTGATCAAAGATGGTTAATGTTTCCTAACCATAGACATGAGTTGTCATTTGATAACGGGATCACATCATTAGGAGAATGATGTGATGGACAAGACCCAATTGTAGGCTTAGCAGTTGATCATATCAGTTTATTGTTATAACTTTGTTCATGTCAAGTATCTATTCCTAAGACCATGAGATCATGCAACTCCCTGAAATCGGAGGAATATTTAGTGTGTATCCAAATGTCACTTCATAACTGGGTGATCATAAAGGTGCTCAACAGGTATCACCGAAGGTGATTGTTGGGTTGGCATGGATCGAGACTGGGATTTGTACTGTATGACGGAGAGATATCTCTGGGCCCTCTCAGTAATAGAACATCGTAAAGAGCTTGCAAGCAATGTGACTAATGAGTTAGTCACGAGATCTTGTATTACAGAATGAGTAAAGAGACTTGCCGGTAACGAGATTGAACTAGATATGGAGATATCGATGATCGAATCTCATGCAAGTAACATATCACTGAACAAAGGGAATTGTATACGGGATTAACCGAATCCTTGACATCGTGGTTCAATCGATAAAATATCTTCATGGAATATGTAGGAACCAATATGGGCATCTAGGTCCCGCTATTGGTTATTGACCAGAGAGGTGTCTCGGTCATGACTACATGATTCCCGAACCCGCAGGGTCGCACGCTTAACGTTCGTTGATGCTAGAGTAGTATTGGGATATTTGATGATTGGTAACCGAATGTTGTTCGGAGTCCGGATGAGATCCTGGACGTCATGAGGAGTCTCAGAATGGTCGAGAGGTAAAGATTTATATATGGGAAGTCATATTTCGGGTTCCGAAAAAAGGTGCAGTTTTTTTGGTATTGTACTAGGAAGGTTCTAGAAGGTTCTGGATGATTCTAGAGGGGTCTGGAAGTCCACAAGTGGGTCCACCATGTCCCAAGGGCTGGCATGGGCTGAGGGGAGGTGCCCTAGCCTTATTGGGCCAGGCGCACCTGTTGGGGAACGTTGCATGGAAAATAAAAATTTTCTACGCACACGCAAGATCTATCCATGGAGATGCATAGATACGAGAGGGGGAGAGCATGTACATACCATTGTAGATCGCTAAGCGGAAGTGTTTATCATGTGGTTGATGTAGTCGTACTCTTCGCGATCCGATCACGATCCAACCGAGCTAGTACCGAACGGACAGCACCACCGAGTTTAGCACACGTGCGGCTCAATGACGTCTCGTCCTTCTTGATCCAGCAAGCAGGAGAGGAGAAGTAGATGGGATCACAACCAACACGACGGCGTGGTGGTGATGGTGGTGGTGGAGCACCGACAGCGCTTTGCTAAGCATCGCCGGGACGAGGCGGTGGAACTACGGAGTAACGGGAGAGAGAGGGGCGCCAAGGGCTTGGTGTATCCTCTTGGGGCGCCCCCTCCCCTCTATATATAGGTGTAGGGGCATGGGAAACAGCCCCTCCAAGCCCTAGAGCGCAGCTAAGGGGGAGAGGACTTGGACTCCAAGTCCAATCCTATTCCTACTAGGACTCCTTCCTTTTTTGCCTTCCCTAGCCACATGGGCTTTTGAGGACTTGGTGCGCCTAGCCCAATAAGGCCAGGGCACCTCCCCACAGACCATGCTAGCCCTTGGGTCGTGGTGAACCAACTTGTGGACTTCCGGACCCCTCCGGAATCCTCCGGAACCTTCCCGGTACAATACCGAAAAAACTGCACCTTTTTCCGGAACATAAAATATGACTTCCCATTTATAAATCTTTACCTCTCGACCATTCCGAGACTCCTCGTGGCGTCCGGGATCTCATCTGGGACTCCGAACAACATGTGGTTACCACTCATCAAATATCCCAATACTACTCTAGTGTCAACGAACGTTAAGCGTGCCACCCTACGGGTTCGGGAATTATGTAGTCATGACCGAGACACCTCTCCGGTTAATGACCAATAGCGGGACCTGGATGCCCATATTGATTCCTACATATTCCACGAAGATCTTTTATCGGTTGAACCTTTATGACAACATACGTAATTCCCTTTGTCTGTCGGTATGTTACTTGCCCGAGATTCGATCATCGGTATGTCTATACCTAGTTCAATCTCATTACCGGCAAGTCTCTTTACTCGTTCCATAATACATCATCTTGCAACTAACTCCTTAGTCACTTTGCTTGCAAGCTTCTTGTGATGTGTATTACCGAGAGGGCCTAGAGATACCTCTCCGATACACGGAGTGACAAGTCCCAATCTCGATTCACACCAACTCAACAGACACCTCCGGAGATATCTGTAGAGCAACTTTATGGTCACCCAGTTATGTTGTGATGTTTGATAGCACAAATGTATTCCTCCGGTATCCGGGAGTTGCATGATCTCATGGTCGAAGGAACATGTATTTGACATTAAGAAAGCAATAGCAATAAACAGAACGATCATATGCTAAGCTAACGGTTTGGTCTTGTCCATCACATCATTCTCCTAATGATGTGATCCCGTTATCAAATGACAACTCATGTCTATGGTTAGGAAACCTTAACCATCTTTGATCAACGAGCTAGTCTAGTAGAGGCTCACTAGGGACACGGTATTTGTTTATGTATCCACACATGTATTTAAGTTTCCGGTCAATACAATTCTAGCATGAATATTAAACCTTTATCATGATTAAGGAAATATAATAATAACTATTTTATTATTGCCTCTAGGGCATATTTCCATCAGTCTCCCACTTACACTAGAATCAATAATCTAGTTCACATCGCCATGTGATTAACACCCAAAGAGTTCACTAGAGTCAATAATCTAGTTCACATCGCCATGTGATTAACACCCAAAGAGTTCTAAGGTGTGATCATGTTTTGCTTGTGAGAGAGGTTTTTAGTCAACGGGTCTGCAACATTCAGATCTTTGTGTACTTTACAAATATCTATGTCTACAATGCTCTGCATAGAGCTACTCTAGCTAATTTCTCCCACGTTCAATACGTTTCCAGATTGAGACTCAGAGTCATCCGGATCAGTGTTAAAGCTTGCATCGACGTAACCCTTTACGACGAACTCTTTATCACCTCCATAACCGAGAAACATTTCCTTAGTCCTCTTTAGGTACCTAAGGATAATTTTGACCACTGTCCAATGATCCACTCCTGGATCACTGTTGTACCCCCTTGCCAAAATCATGGCAAGGCACACAACAGGTCTGGTACACAGCATGGCATACTTTATTATATAACCTATGGCTGAGGCATAGGGAATGACTTTCATTCTCTCTCTATCTTCTGCCGTGGTCAGGCTTTGAATCTTACTCAACTTCACACCTTGAATACAAGCAAGAACCCTTTCTTTGACTGGTCTATTTTGAACTCCTTCAAAACTTTGTCAAGGTATGTGTTTTGTGAAAGTCCTATTAGGCGTCTTGATCTATCTCTACAGATTTTAATGCCCAATATGTAAGTAGCTTCACCGAGGTTTTCATTGAAAAATTATTATTCAAGTATCCTTTTATGCTATCCAGAAATTCTATATCATTTCCAATCAGCAATATGTCATCCACATATAATATCAAAAATGCTACGGAGCTCCCACTCACTTTCTTGTAAATACAGGCTTCACCATAAGTCTGTATAAAACCATATGCTTTGATCACCACATCAAAGCGTATATTCCAACTCCGAGATGCTTGCACCAGTCCATAGATGGATCGCTGGAGCTTGCACACTTTGTTAGCACCTTTAGAATCGACAAAAACAACCGGTTGCATCATATACAACTCTTCCTCAAGAAACCCGTTAAGGAATGCAAGTTTTTGACATCCATTTGCCAGATTTCACAATCATGAAATGCGGCAATTGCTAACATGATTCGGACAGACTTAAGCATCACTACGGGTGAGAAAGTCTCATCATAGTCAACCCCTTGAACTTGTCAAAAACCTTTTGCAACAAGTCTGAGCGAGCTAGAAACTTTATTTTCTTGTTACGATGATTCTCCACTTCACTCTGAAATTCTTTGAACCTTTCAAATGTTTCAGACTTGTGTTTCATCAAGTAGATATACCCATACCTACTCAAATCATCTGTGAAGGTCAGAAAATAATGATATCCGCCGCGTGCTTCAATACTCATCGGACTGCATACATCAGTATATATTATTTCCAATAAGTCACTAGCTCGCTCCATTGTTTCGGAGAATGGAGTTTTAGTCATCTTGCCCATGAGGCATGGTTCGCAAGTATCAAATGATTCATAATCAAGTGAGTCCAAAAGTTCATCTGCATGGAGTTTCTTCATGCGTTTTCCACCAATATGACCTAAACGGCAGAGCCACAAGTATGTTGCACTATCATTATCAGCTTTGCATATTTTGGCATCAATATTATGAATATGTGTATCAGTACGATCGAGATTCAATAAACCATTTGCATTGAGTGCATGACCATAGAAGGTTTTATTCATGTAAATAGAACAACAATTATTCTCTGACTTAAATGAATAACTGTATTGCAATAAACACGATCTAATCTTGTTCATGCTCAACGCAAAACACCAAATAACATTTATTTAGGGTCAACACTAATCTTGAAGGTAGAGGGAGTGTGCGATGGTGATCGTATCTACCTTGGAATCACTTCCAACACACATCGTCACCTCACCCTTAACTAATCTCTGTTTATTCTGCAACTCCTGTTTCAAGTTACTAATCTTAGCAACTGAACCAATATCAAGTACCCAGGGGCTACTACGAATACTAGTAAGTTACACATCAATAACATGTATATCAAATATACCTTTGTTCACTTTGCCATCTTTCTTATCCGCCAAGTATTTGGGGCAGTTCCACTTCTAGTGACCATTCCCTTTGCAGTAGAAGCACTCAGTTTCAGGCTTAGGTCCAGCTTTGGGCTTCTTCACCGGAGTGGAAACTTGCTTGCCATTCTTCTTGAAGTTCCCTTTCTTTCCCTTTGCCCTTTTTCTTGAAACTAGTGGTCTTGTTAACCATCAACACTTGATGCTCTTTCTTGATTTCTACCTTCGCTGATTTCAGCATCGCGAAGAGCTCAGGAATCGTTTTCATCATCCCTTGCATATTATAGTTTATCATGAATTTCTAGTAGCTTGGTGATAGTGACTAGAGAACTCTGTCAATCACTATCTTATCTGGAAGATTAACTCCCACTTGATTCAAGCGATTGTAGTACCCAGACATTCTAAGCACATGCTCACTAGCTGAGCTATTCTCCTCCATCTTGTAGGCAAAGTACTTGTCAAAGGTCTCATACCTGTCGACACGGGCATGAGTTTGAAATACCAATTTCAGCTCTTGGAACATCTCATATGTTCCATGGCGTTCAAAACGTGTTTGGAGCCCCGATTCTAAGCCGTAAAGCATGGCGCACTAAAGTATCAAGTAGTCATCAGATCGAGCTTGTCAAATGTTCATAACATCTGCATCAGCTCCTGCAGTAGGTCTGTCACCTAGCGGTGCATCAAGGATATAATTTTTCTGTGCAGCAATGAGGATAATCCTCAGATCACGCACCCAGTCCGCATTATTGCTACCATCATCTTTCAACTTAGTTTTCTCTAGGAACATATCAAAAATAGGGGAGCTATATCGCGAGCTATTGATCTACAACATAGATATGCAAAACTATTAAGACTAAGTTCATGATAAATTAAGTTCAATTAATCAAATTACTAATGAACTCCCACTTAAATCAACATCCCTCAAGTTGTCTAAGTGATACATGATCCATATCAACTAAACCAAGTCCGATCATCACGTGAGATGGAGTAGTCTTCAATGGTGAACATCTTCATGTTGATCATATCTACTATATGACTCATGTTCGACCTTTCGGTCTCTAGTGTTCCGAGACCATGTCTGTACATGCTGGGCTCGTCAAGTTTAACCCAAGTATTCTGCATGTGCAAAACTATCTTACACCCGTTGTATGTGAACGTAGAGTCTATCACACCCGATCATCACGAGGAGCTTCGAAACGATGAACTTTAGTGATGGTGCATACTCGGGGAGAACACTTTTATCTTGAAATTAGTGAAGGGATCATCTCATAATGATACCGTCGTTCTAAGCAAAATAAGATGCATAAAGGAAAAACATCAGATGCAATCCAAATATGTGACATGATATGGCCATCATCATCTTGTGCTTTTGATCTCCATCTCCAAAGCATCGTTATGATCTCCATCATCACCGGCTCGACACCTTGATCTCCATCGTTGCGTCGGGGTCGTCTCGCCAACTATTGCTTCTACAACTATTGCTAACGCATAGTGATAAAGTAAAGCAATTACATGGCGTTTGCATTTCATACAATAATCAAGAGACAACCCAAAGGCTCCTGCCAGTTGTCGATATTAAAAAACATTATCATCTCATACAACAACATATATCACATCATGTCTTGACCATATCGCATCACAACATGCCCTGCAAAAACAAGTTAGACGTCCTCTACTTTGTTGTTCCATGTTTTATGTGGCTGCTACGGGCTTCTAGCAAGAACCGTTCTTACCTACGGCAAAAACCACAACCGTTATTTATCAAGTTTGTTGTTTTAACCTTCTTCAAGGACCGGCTGTAGTCAAATTCGATTCAACTAAAGTAGGAGAAACAGACACCCGCCAGCCACCTTTATGCAAAACAAGTTGCATGTCAGTCGGTGGAACCGGTCTCATGGAAGTGGACATGGAAGGTTGGTCCGGGCCGCTTCATCCCACAATACCACCGAATCAAAATAAGACATTGGTGGTAAGCAGTATGACTATCACCACCCACAACTCTTTGTGTTCTACTCGTGCATATCATCTACGCATAGACCTGGCTCATGATGCCACTGTTGGGGAACGTTGCATGGAAAACAAAAAAATTCTACGCACACGCAAGATCTATCCATGGAGATGCATAGCTACAAGAGGGGGAGAGCATGTACATACCCTTGTAGGTCACTAAGCGGAAGCATTTATCACGCGGTTGATGTAGTCGTAATCTTCGTGATCCGATCACGATCCAACCAATCTAGTACCGAACGAACGACACCTCCGAGTTTAGCACACGTGCGGCTCGATGACATCTCCTCCTTCTTGATCCAGCATGCGGGAGAGGAGAACTATATGGGATCACCACCAACATGACGGCGTGGTGGTGATGGTGGTGGTGGAGCACTGACAACGCTTTGCTAAGCGTCGCCGGGACGAGGCGGTGGAACTACGGAGTAACGAGAGAGAGAGGGGCGCCAAGGGTTTGGTGCATCCTCTTGGGGCGCCCCCTCCCCTCTATATATAGGTGGAGGGGCATGGGAAACAGCCCCTGCAAGCCCTAGGGCGCAGCTAAGGGGGAGAGGAATTGGACTCCATGTCCAATCCTATTCCTACTAGGACTCCTTCCTTTTTAGCCTTCCCTTGCCACATGGGCTTTTGAGAACTTGGTGCGCCTAGCCCAATAAGGCCAGGGCGCCTCCCCGCAGACCATGCTAGCCCTTGGGTCATGGTTAACCCACTTGTGGACTTCCGAACCCCTCTGGAATCCTCTGGAACCTTCTGGAAGCTTCCCGGTACAATACCGAAAAAACTACACCTTTTTCCGGAACCCGAAATATGACTTCCCATATATAAATCTTTACCTCTCGATCATTCCGATACTCCTCGTGACGTCCGGGACCTCATCCGGGACTCCGAACAACATTTGGTTACCACTCATCAAATATCCCAGTATACTCTAGCGTCAACGAACGTTAAGCGTGCGACCCTACGGGTTCGGGAATTATGTAGTCATGACCGAGACACCTCTCCAGTCAATAACCAATAGCGGGACCTAGATGCCCATATTGATTCCTAGAAATTCCATGAAGATCTTTTATCGGTTGAACTTTATGACAACATATGTAATTCCCTTTGTCAACATATGTAATTCCCTTTGTCTGTCGGTATGTTACTTGCCCGAGATTCGATCGTCGGTATCTCTATACCTAGTTCAATCTCATTACCGGCAAGTCTCTTTACTCGTTCCATAATACATCATCTTGCAACTAACTCCTTAGTCACTTTGCTTGCAAGCTTCTTGTGATGTGTATTACCGAGAGGGCCCAGAGATACCTCTCCGATAGACGGAGTGACAAATCCCAATCTCTATTCACACCAACTCAACAGACACATTCGGAGATATCTGTAGAGTATCTTTATGATCACCCAGTTACGTTGTGACATTTGATAGCACACAAGGTATTCCTCCGGTATCCAGGAGTTTCATGTTCTAATGGTCGAAGGAACATGTATTTGACATTAAGAAAGCAATAGCAATAAACTGAACGATCATATGCTATGCTAACGGTTGGGTCTTGTCCATCATATCATTCTCCTAATGATGAGATCCCGTTATCAAATGACAACTCATGTCTATGGTTAGGAAACCTTTACCATCTTTGATCAACAAGCTAATCTAGTAGAGGCTCACTAGGGACACAATATTTTTTTTATGTATCCGCACATGTATTTAAGTTTCTGGTCAATACAATTCTAGCATGAATAATAAACCTTTATCATGATTAAGGAAATATAATAATAACCATTTTTATTTTATTATGGACTCCCAGCCCTCCCACACATGTAAATATAGGGGAGGGGCGCATCAAGGCACGCCAACACATTGTCCTTGGCTGCTGCCCCGTCTCTCCCTCCCGGCATAGTTCTTGTCCACGGTTTTTCGCTTAGCGAAGCACTGCTGTTGCTCCATCACCACCACACCGTCATGCTGGTTGTGATCTCATCCACTTCTCCGCTTTCTCCTGCTAGATCAAGGAGGAGGAGACATCATCAAGCCGCATGTGTGCTAAACTCGGAGGTGCCGTCCGTTCGGCACTTGATCAGTTGGATCATGTTCGGATCACAAAGAGTACGACTACATCAACCGCGTTATATACGCTTCCGCTTTCGGTCTACGAGGGTACGTAGACACACTCTCCCCTCTTGTTGCTATGCTTCTCCTAGATAGATCTTAGGTGTTCATACAATTTTTTTTGATTTTCATGCTTCGTTCCCATCATTTAGATCACTACTTTAGTGATCTAAATGCTCTTATATTTCTTTATAGATGGGATAATACACATAATATTCATATATGAATTCAACAGGTACTGCAATTTATAAAATGGAGGGCATGTAATCATATGAGGTAACACTTTTAAGTAGCGGACTATAATATCCATTTCTTTTGCGGATCAATATTATCCATTTGTTACTATCCACTATACTCCCTCCTTCCATATATGTAGGGCCTAATACGTCTTTCCAGGTAGCTTTTGACCAATGAAAAAAATTATTAGTATATCAGATGTATGATATAAAAATTATATCATTAGAAACTTCTTTCACATACGAATTTGATGGTATGCTTTTATGTAACATGCATGTCATATATCATTGTGCTATCTCGTGGTCAGAGGTAACCTCAAAAAATGTATTCTCGCAAAAAAGCCCTCAAAAAACTTATTAGGCCCTATATTGTAAGTGAAAGGAGGGAGTAATTGAAATGAACACATCAATGCATTGTGTTTTAAATATATTTTTGCACAAAATTATATATTTACACGAGAAATACATAGGCTGAGCGTTTGCTCTGTTTTTTTATGAACATGCCTTAGTTACACCTGTACGATCGGCCGCGCCCGTGTGATCGTAACAAGTTATCGGTGCATCATTCGGAGTAATTGTCTTTTTTTTCTAGGGTAGACTTCATACGAGTTATTGCTCACGTGTGTGCTTCCCACTAGCACTTTCCAAAATTAGTTGAAACTGGATACGAACGATCCCGCGGGCGGCAAAATCTCCTGCCTCCTTCTAAAATTTCCGCGATCTAGTCAGGAGCATGCGAAATTCCTTTTTTTCCTTGTTGCATGGAAAACAACACTGCCCTCATTTACATAATAGGCCGGGGTTGCTTCGGTAACTTCCGGTTCCCCCCATGACTCGGCATCCCCATTTCCTCTCCCCTCCCGCAAGAACGACTACTCCAGAGCACGAGAGCATCTTACACCATAATACGTCTCCAACTTATCTATAATTTTTGATTGTTCCATGCCATTATAGTATCAATCTTGGATGCTTGTTATGCAATTATATACCATTTTTTGGGACTAACCTATTAGCCTAGTGTCCAGTGCCAGTTTCTATTTTTTGCTTATTTCTGGCTTTTCAGGAAATCTGTACCAAACGCTATGAAACATTTTGACGATTTTTTCTGGACCAGAAGGGACCCTAGAAACTTTGGGAGAAGACCTGAAGAGTCACGAGGGAGCGGCAAGCCTGCCATGAACGCACCAGGGGGGCGCCCCAGGCTTGCGGGCCCCTCGTGGCACCTCTTGACCTAATTCCACTTCTATAAATTCCCAAATATTCCCAATATATCAGAGAGCCACCTAAAATACTTTTTCTACCACCACAAGCCTCTGTGCCTTCGAGATCCCATCTGGATGCCTTCTCCGGTACTCTGCGGGAGGGGGAATCGATGAAGGGCTTCTACATCAACCTTGCTGGTCTTCTGATGATGCGTGAGTAGTTTACCACAGACCTACGGGTCCATAGCTAGTAGCTAGATGGCTTCTTCTCTCTCTTTGATCTTCAATACAACGTTCTCCTTGATGTTCTTGGAGATCTATTCGATGTAAAATTCTTTTGTGGTGTGTTTGTTGGGATCCGATGAATTGTGGGTTTATGATCAGACTATTCATGAATATTATTTGAGTCTTTTCTGAAGTCTTATATGCATGATTATTATAGCCTTGTATTTCTATCTGATATATCCATTTGGTTTGGCCAACTAGATTGATTTATCTTGCAATCAGAGAGGTGCTTTGTGATGGGTTCGATCTTGCGGTACTCAATCCCAGTGATAGAAAGGGACATGACACGTATTTGTATCTTTGCCATATATGCTATCATATTGATTGGGTTTACTTTGTCTACATCATGTCATCTTGCTTAAGGTGTTACTCTGTTTTTATTAACTTAATACCCTAGATGAATACTTGATAGCGGTTGATGGATGGAGTAATAGTAGTAGATGCAGGCAGGAGTCAGTCTACTTGTCTCGAATGTGATGCCTATATACATGATCATTGCCTTGAATATCGTCATAACTATGCGCTTTTCTATCAATTACCCAACAGTAATTTGTTTACCCACTGTATGCTATGTTCAAGAGAGAAGCCTGTAGTGAAAACTATGGCCCCCCGGGTCTATCTTTTATCATATATAAAATCCAAAAATACCTTGCTGCAATTTATTTATAGTTATTTTATTTTGTGTTTTTATCTATCTATCTATCACTACGAGATTTGATCCTTGCAATTAACCACCGAGGGGATTGACAACCCCCTTGTTTGCGTTGGGTGCAAATATTTGCTTTTGTGTGTGTGCTAATGAGTTTCTGTGTGATTCTCCTACTAGATTGATAACCATGGTTCTTAACTGAGGGAAATACTTATCTCTATTGTACTGCTTCATCCTCTCCTCTTTGAGAAAATCCCAACGCAGCTCACACGTAGCACACGACATCGTCCGTACTACATCGGCGATTCGACCCCTTCCCTCTTGAAACCCTAGACTTGTCATCCACCGGCGTACCAGAGCCTATTCACTGTTGGCATCGTCCAACTCACCAGATCTGCTTCTGTGGCTGTAGCAACCCCTCCCACCTCCCCTAGAAACCGTAGACTGCTCATCCACCACTGTACCACAACCCATTAATTGCCGGCCATGTCCACGACGCCAGATCTGCTTCGCCAGTACTCTCGTCAACCGCAGAGCATCTGCAGCGGCTCCTTCCTACACCGCACCAGAGCCACCTCGTCTGCATCCCCGAAGCCGTCTCACCGATGCCCCCGTCGACATCCTTTGATTCGCTTTGTCGACACTGTCCTCAACCCTACCGGAGCTGCTTCGCCATTTTCAGCCCTACTGGAGCAGCTTCACCGGCACCATCCTCAACCCTACCGGAGCAACTTCGCCGACGCCCAAGTCCACGGCCTCAGATCCGCTTCGTCGACATCCTCCTCCACCCTATCGGAGCAGCTTCCCGACGCCCTCGTCCACGGCCGCAGATCCGCATCGTCGACACCATCTTCAACCCTACCACTGGAGTAGCTTCACCGACGCCCTCATCCACGGCCTTAGATGCGCTTCGTCCACACCGTCATCCACACTACCGGATTCGCTTCACAAACACCCACGTCCACAGTCCTAAATCTCCTTACCGGACCCCGACAGCCACCGCAGCATCATCACCCTTGATGTTTCTAACCTGATTCCCACCGTTTGGCACGATGCCCAACACCCACCGTGACATTGGTATTTTTCACCTTTAAACCCGTTCAGCATCACCTTGTACTTCAAATATACTAATAGGTCGCTGTTACATGTTATGGAGCTCGCAAGAGCTACAAGGACGATGTTTCTTCTGGATCTAACACCTTGGCCATCCAAAATATTGGACTGAAGCATTGCTATGATCTTGTAAGTGCGTCTCTCTCTTGTATTGTTGTGTGCCTGCCAGCGTGCTTTGCTAGGATTTTCGACCAGTAATCCCTTTGTGTAGCCAATGATTACCACTATTGGTTGCTAAATTAGAGACATGGACATCATACAGCACACAAAATCATAGTTGGTATGAAGGAATGTCAGTGCACTAAATTAGGCTCCCTTAGAGTGCCTGCATGTCCAGTACACAGAGTCATGGCTAGTTTATGCGACACACAGAATCGTTAATTGGTGGTTTAATTATGTGTAAGGGATATGCAATGTATTACCATGTAGAGATATCTCAAATTAGCTGTGTCAACTTGCAGATGTGGTGGATCAATGAAAAAGTACACAATTTCTTAGTACAAGATGTATGGGATATTTTCATGGAACATCGCAAAAAAGGAGAGGCAGCGGTGAGCCTATAGAGTGTGGTATGGTAAGTCACTCCATTGCAATCATCATGACAAGTTATTTTTTTGGCATTGTTGTTGGCCAGGGTTCCTAGGGCCAGTTATTTTGAGTTTTCCTATGAAAAGAAGTTCCTGTGAATATAAGCTCCAGATAATAAGCAAACCAGTTCTTGTCATTGCTTTCTTTTTCAGCTTATTTGTTGTATGATCAGTGAAAATTCTATATTGCATTATATTTTGTCATTTTTCTGCCCATATGAAAATAAATTTGACTTGCAAACATCACGAATTGATCTCACTGTAGTAATTAATATGATAGGAAAACAGTCCATCATTACTTTTTCCAAATGCAAATACAAAGATACCATCTACTTGGCACAATGTACTTTGGTCAATGTCTTCCAAACAAAGGATAATTGCCTAAATTTATATGAAGAACCATTATTCATAAAAATTCCATGGCCCAAGTGGCTGGTTTTTATCATATAGCAGCACCACCTGAAGCATCATATAGCAACAGCAACTCATAGCAATTCATCATATAGTAGCAGCAGCTCATAACAATTCATCATATAGCAGTAGTAGCAGCAGCTCACTGCAATTCATCATATAGCAGCAGCAGCTCATCGCAATTCATCATAGAGCAGCAGCAGCTCATAGCAATTCATCATATAGCAGCAGCTCATAGCAATTCATCATATAGCAACAGCTCATAGCAATTCATCATATAGTAGATGCAACAACTCATTGCAATTCATCATATAGCAGCAGTAGCTCATAGAAATTCATCATATAGCAGATCTGAATGATAATTTGGCAAAAAATCAGTGGAAATCCTCCTCTTGTTGGATGAGCTCATCCTGCAACAGCACCTCATGGCAACAACTTGGGAGGAGGGGAGGTGGAATGAGGGGCCTTCTGCCGGAGTGGGGCGTGGGCCATAGTTGGGCGGTAACCATTGGAGTGGAGCATTGGACGGACCATAGCGGAGCAGCTGTTGGAGACCAGGAGAGTGATGAGTGGTGCTAGAGTGATGAGCAGCCAGGGAGATGCGGTCCAACCCGCCAGTCATGTAGCCTCGCTGTGTAACACCCCAAAAATCGGGTTATCGATTTTTGTACTGTTATTCCTTCCTAGCTTTTCTCTCTCGAATTTTTTTTCCTCTGGAATCTGGTGAGTGACCAGGTGAATCCAGACAATCCTCAGCCTCTCCATGAGTTTTTCATGCTTTTTTGCCAGTCAAGTTCCCATCTGTAAACCCCGAACCTCATTTAAACCCTAGTTCCAAAATAACGGAACTAGAAATCCTGCCTTTGCGTTTACAAAAGAGCTACCATTTTCCTTGCTCAGTTGATCCTACCAAAATTTCTGGAGATCCTCCTTCACACATAAACCCTAGATGTGCAAAAATATTGCCAAGTCATATGCAATATTTCTCATCTAGAATTAATTCCTTTTTCTGCCTTTTCGAGGAATTAAATGCAAGAAAATATCTATCCATCTCCAAAGTTTATGAAAACTTGTGGAGATATTCTTTGTGATCATACTGAGCTCATAAAAATATTGGCTATAATTAAATAAGGGAAATTGCTTTTTCCTATTTAAAGCCAATATCTCAATTTGGGGCCCTTCCAAAGGAAATACCATTTTGGTAGCTAGGAAAAATCCCAAATAAATTGTGGAGCTTGTCCTATCCCTATATTCACCATTTCCATCAAGATCTCAAGTTCCACCCATTAAATTTTGAGCACAACACCACTTTGCAAATTCTGTCCAAATTTTCAGTTTGCAAAGGAAGTGCTTGATTCCTTGATCTCCTTGGGCTGAAATTTTGCAGGGTGATTCATTAGGATATATTACCCATGGACACCAAAAATAAGCTCATTCCATCTAGCCAAGCTTCCTCAGTAAATTATCTAAGTTTCTGTCCAGATTGCATATCTGTGAAGGAAGTACCCTCATAGAAGATCAATTTGAGCTGAAACTTTTCCAGACAGTTTCTATGACCAAATCATCACTCTACATAAAAAATCATTCAAACCCATTCATCCATTTGAGCACAGCATCAACATCTTCATTTCTGGCCAGAGTGCATGGTTACAAAGGAAGTACCAGCTGGAGTTATCTATTTGTGCTGAAACTTTTTGATCATGTTCATCTTAGTGTATGATTAGCTCGTGCCCAAGATTCGGCCAAGGTGAGCACCGTGGTGGCCACACCACAGCACAAACAGGTCGCTGTTAGCAACTGTTTGACCATGGTGCAGTCACCTCAGGCCTCTTTCAGGTCATTCAGCCGCATAAGTCAACTCAGAGTAGGACAGTGAATAGCCTAGACAAGGTTTGACTTCATGTGTGGCGTGGCAACGCCGTGGCCACGCGGTAACCACGAGCAGAGCGTGCCAAATTGGTGCTTTGTGCATTGGAGTTGACGGGAGCTCATCTCCAGCTGGCTCCAGCATGTCCAGTAGTGTCGTAGAGCTCCCTAGCGCGTGCGTGATCCTTCCAGAGGCCTCTCCCCCTCGTCCCCTAGCTGGTGGAGCGCTCGAAGCCTCGGTCATCGGCGAGGAGCTTCTCGCAGCTCCGTCCATCATCGGCTAGCTTCATCCCCGAGCTATAAATAGCGTGCCCTCGAGCCCTCGAGGACCAGCAAGCCCTGCCCCTCCTCCCAATCGAGCCCGGAGCTCTCTGCTCTGGCAATGGCCGAGCCGGCCGCCGTCAATCCCGCGGTCGAGCTCCTCCCTTGAGCCCTCCCGCTCCATCTCTTCCTCGTGGGCGGCGTCCCCTCGAGCTCCCCGAGCCAACGCCCCCCTCAGTTCGGCCAGGGAGGCCCCGCCGGCGCGGTCTCCTGTGAGCCCCTCAGCTGCCGTGGCCCAGCCCATGGGGGCGGCACTGCAGCCCACTTCTGGTGACCGTGCGGCCACCCACGGGCGCAGCGAGGAATAGCCGAGCCCCTATGCTCGCCGGTCGGCCTCCTGAAGCAGCGAGGCGACGGCTACACCGGCGACCGAGCCGATGCGGCGCTCTCCTCTGCTTCTGTCGAGAAGGAAAGCGACCGGGAGGAAAGAGAAGAAGGAGATAAGGGCGGGCCCACATGTAAGCCTCTGTGCTGACTCAGCTGGGCCCGTTGACCGTTTTAAGTGGAAGCGTATTTGCGAAAATACGCTTTCCACTGGTCAAAGCCTAATCCGCCGCGTTGTATGAAGGAATTACGTTTTCCACTATCGAAGACGTAATCCGCAGAAGGCGCTTTCTCTTTTTCCAGCCGGCGGCCGAACTGATTGAATAGCGAACATTCATCCGTTAAGGCCCAAAATGGACAGTTTCTACTGTTTTAACGCTTAACGAACGAACGGATGTTTCTCCATGACCGTAACTCCGATTGAGCCCCTCCGAGCAGGAAACTTTTCCGACAAATCTTTCCGGAGTTTTATCGCACTTCCACCCGGCGTATTCCTCTACCCCAGGCAAGCCAACCTCTTCCATGAGCTCCGGACTTGCATGATGACTTTGCTTGCACCCTGTGTGTTCATTGTAATACATCTGTATCACCTGTTAGCCTGCACTTGTATACACCTGTCATGTCATCTGTATTAGATGTTAGCATTACTTTTCATCTAATATAATGACCTGTTTTCATGCCATGTCCTGCCATGCTAGTAACAATATTTTGAATACCGTTATCATGTGAGTGCCATGATTTGATTTCTTGATACGCTGGTCAACATTGTAATGATTCTGCTATGCTGATGTTAAGTGGCTGTTCACACTTATAATTGTAAGGTAATGGTGGGATGATGGAGATTAAATGATAAACCTAGTCGGTTGATCAGAGTCACCTGTCCGGGCTTATCCGTGCAACCACATTTGCCGGTATGGAACGGCCTTGACTTGGTCTGATCGCGTGCTCTTTCACCGGTACCGCCCGACAGGGAGGGTTATGCGCGCATGCTGCCCTGGCCTGGTAGGCGGCGATAACCCTGTGAGCCCAGTTGAGTTGTTTGTGTACCCGTCCCCGTTTGGGACAGTTTAGTTGGGCCATGACGGTGGCAGGTGTCACGAGGTGACACAGGGGCTACCCAGGGCAGGACTCCGGGGGAGGATGAATGGCTAGATGAATGCCGGTGGTACGATGGGAGAGTCACGAGTCAGGCAGGTTTCGTTGGAGCAACGCTGGTCCACCCGAATGGGATCATGGGGTCAGTGCTCCATAGTGTGGGTAAAGTGCGCAACCTCTGCAGAGTGTAAAATCTATTTGAATAGCCGCATCCACGGTATTGGACAGCCCGTCCAGACCTCGCTTGGTGATCAACCGTAATAATGAATATAATGGTGGAAGAACCTACCCTGCATAGACATCAGTTGTTGTCGGGAATATGGTATGATAGCCGTGGGATGGCTATGGAAGAGATGGTCAGATGACCGAAAGAGTTGGATTTGGATCAGGTTCAGATTAGATCATGAGATTATTCGGAATATGGATTATTTACTTGATGCATGCTTTACTTTACTGTACTTTACTTCAGTAGTTATTTTGCTAGATAACCCCGTTATGTCATGATGATCAATGCTGCTAGATGTTTAAACATGCCAGATAAACTAGCTATGACATGATGATTAATAATGCTAGATAGGTATGCTACGCCATGCTTGATTTATGTTTTCCTGTTAATTCCATGCCATGTTTAGAATAAATTCTTGCATAGCATAGGGCTTGCTTTGTCATCTACTTATTTGGATGCTATGTATTTGGTTGTCTTGCGAGTACATTCAGAGTACTCACCTGGCCTTGCACGTGGCCAGTTGCAGGAGAAGATTCGTCGTGCTAGATCGTAACCCAGCCAGTCCTGTGAGTTATGGAGCCCAGCCAGAGACGTCGTTGCCACCGAACCAAGACCTTCGCTGCCATCTTAGTTAGCCTTGGAGCTATGTAATATCGTTGTAAACAATAGTATTGTAACACTCCATTCTATTTAATAAAGCCATTTTGTGCCTGGATTTGTTGTATCATGTCTTTGATGTGCGCCAGGTCTTATCCTGGGGTTGGCATGCGTCGGCCCTCTATCGGGGTGCCTCAAGACTTGGTATCAGAGCCAGGCTGGCTGTAGGTTACCCTGGCACCAAACCACCCCTATTTCCAACCTGTAGTGAGCCCAATAGATTTGACCCATCCCTGGCGTCCGACATGGCCACTGTTGATCAACAGGCGGCGCAGTCGGAATGGACGTGTCCCTGCTCAGCTGTCCACCCACCCAGCCGTCCCTAGATTAGACCGCGACCCTACCCAGCTATCGGCCGTGCCGGCATATCTTTTGCCCGGCACGAGAAGGATCCAGGCCATGCTGGTGTGTTCCAGCCCGACTGCTTATTTAACCCCGTCCGCCTGAGAGTCGCAGATCGCTTCATTCAGTAAGCCAGATCCCCGCAAGAGAACCCAGGCTAGCATTCTCAAACCCGCAACCATGGCTAGCTCTTCCAGAACACCAATTTTCCATAGCCGAACTTTGGCTGATGGTTATCCCAGCTTTCCACCCCTTCTTTCGAGTATGCTCACTCAAGACCTTGGCCATAGTACTCCTCCGGTGTATCTGGTGTTCCAATCGGAACCCGTTCCCCACCTTTGCCGATTCTATGCGAAGGTGTATATCGACCCAGGTCCGGCAATGGATGGGAAGCCCATGAAGTTTCGGGGCAAACCCATGCCCATTCCCGCATTGGCTGTCCAGACAGCTGCCGCGGAAGCCATCACCCGTCTCCGTTTCCAGTTTCCACAAGTAGCGGAGATGCAGGAGTTCCGCTATTTTCCCTCTTCGTCCGATGCAGGATGCGAGTTCTCCAGCGCAGTTGGAGACGCTGACCCAGCAATAGCTCGTCTGGTTCAGTTCATTACTACTCAGGGACTGCTACTTGCCAGCATTCTTAGGGAGTTCAATGCCATTGACCGTGACACCACCCGGGTGATTACGGAAGCATACTGTGCTGCCCGTCAAGCTGCATCCCAAACCACTCTTCCCTTGCTGCCAAACCCAGTGCCACCTTCTCAACTAGTGCCACCCTCACAGCCAGTGCTACCCTCGCAGCCCGTGAATCCATGGCTACCCGGCATCATCCACCCAAATTCCATTCGAGGAGCAAGCCGGCGTCTTCGTCGTCGGGATGTGTTCCGTCAAGTTCTAGCCGCAACCCAAGCAGTTGTGCCCCAACCCATTGTGGTGTCCGACGATGAAGATAGAAGTTGGCTCAGCCTGTGTCCCCCAGGAGAGCCCCAGCAAGAGTAGGCCCATTTGTGGCTCTAGCAGTGAGTGTAGCCAGTTGAGGCCGCAAGTGTGTGTGTTGCGAAGACTGTTTCTTCGTCCTCGTCTAGGATTAGGATCCTGTAGTTCGGAGTGAGTTGTTGCTATTAGCTGCCAAGTAAGGTTGTGCTTTGTTGTAATGCTTGTATTGCTTGTGCCCGTGTGCTGTTGTTATATTATGTATGCTTGTTTGCTCTGTGTGTGTGGTTCATTTGTCTCTCTGTTAAGCAGAAATGTTTAACAGAGCTGGCAGTGGATTCTTAACAAGATTTTAGTCAGTAGAGCACTTACACTTAATAACTTTGGACTCGCCCAGAGTCCCTAATAAAATGCGAGCTGGTGTAGGTGTATGTATACCAGGAGTACATACACCCACTAGCATTGAAAACACCTTAGTGTAATCTGCTCAATATGTTTCTTTCCTCTGTATGTATTTTGCTACGATGTGCATTCCGCATGTGCTTGCATATTAGTCTGAATTGATTACATGTGTATCGTGTGAGAAATGTCTGCACGCCAAGTTCTTTCTCCTGAGTACAGCCGCCGCAGTACTCGGGTAGAATGCAAAGCCGCCCCACCCATACCCATCTATGCTTACACCATTTACGAGTTTTCCCAAACCCAGCATTTTGGAGAGCCAGTTCACCCCAATAATTTTCCCGGTCTCAAAACTTCTCAAAATCTTTTTCTCCAAACCCAGTTGCAATCTCGGAGAAATTCAGAGAAATTTTATTGCAGCATAAACCATTACAACTCTTCCAGACTAAGAATCTAAACCCTGATTCTAGCTCAACCCCCACTCGTTGTGGATGTGGTGCAGCAAGGAGCAACCAACAGTGTGGCCTCCACACTGGTAGAGCTCCACTGACCACACCGCACTAACCACAGACCCAGCGACACTTCTGTCACCATCTTATGCGACGCTGACCAGCCACCCCCTTCGCCCCGTCGCAGCCCGCGCTTATTCCGCCAGCCTAAGATGGCGTAGATGATCACCAGCCACCGCTCGGTTAGCGGCATCCCGACGATCATCAAGGATCATCGCACACAGCAACAGCGAGAAGCCAGCCAATGCTGCCAGCAGACTCACCATGAGGATAGTGATCAGCTCCGAACCTACGTCCGCCATTGACGCCTTGCCTCACGCTCCTGCAACCAGAAGGAAAAGGAGAAGAGGAAAAGAGGTGAGGTAAGATGCGAGGTGGAGGAAGAAGAAGACTGTGGTCGTTTTATAGCCCGAGTCCGGTGTACGGTGAGCGAGGTCCAGGAGAACCGTGCGTCGCTCGATCACCGGCGTCCAGGAGGCGAATCCGCGAGCAGTGCCGACCGGCGCTGGCCCGCGATGGGAGTGCTCTCTGCGTTGGTCCCGTGCACACCGCGCACTATCGTCGTACGGTGCTTTATGCCCCAGGAGCTTGGCGTGCGCAGTGCCTAGCCGCACTCAGGACAGCGCAGGAGCGAGAGAGAGACGTTGCTGGAGAAAGAAGAAGGAGGTTGCCAGTGGGCCCTAGGCCCACCTGCCAGCGAGAGAGGCCACTGTTCACTATGGTGTCCCGAGCATTTTTGGAAAAAGGAAATTCTGCTTTTTCTAAAAATTTCAGGGCAACCCAGCGGCCCCTACCCGTGGAGTAAATCCCATGATATCCGTACCTCGATCTGGGTGTACCAATTTTCAGTACTTTTAACTCGGTTGTTTTCAACCACAGGGTTAAAATTCAACCCAGAGTTTTTTTTCCAGGAGGCGTAATATTTGTTCTGAGCTAACCCTAGGAATCTCTAGGATGAGATTCTCTTAAGGGGGGCAGGTTTGTAACACCCCAAAAATCGGGTTATCGATTTTTGTGCTGTTATTCCTTCCTAGCTTTTCTCTCCCGAATTTTTTTCCTCTGGAATCTGGTGAGTGACCAGGTGAATCCAGACAATCCTCAGCCTCTCCATGAATTTTTCATGCTTTTGTGCCAGTCAAGTTCCCATCTGTAAACCCCGAACCTCATTTAAACCCTACTTCCAAAATATCGGAACTAGAAATCCTGCCTTTGCGTTTACAAAAGAGCTACCATTTTCCTTGCTCAGTTGATCCTACCAAAATTTCTGGAGATCCTCCTCCACCCATAAACCCTAGATCTGCAAAAATATTGCCAAGTCATATGCAATATTTCTCATCTAGAATTAATTCCTTTTTCTGCCTTTTCGAGGAATTAAATGCAAGCAAATATCTATCCATCTCCAAAGTTTATGAAAACTTGTGGAGATATTCTTTGTGATCATACTGAGCTCTCATAAAAATATTGGATATAATTAAATAAGGGAAATTGCTTTTTCCTATTTAAAGCCAATATCTCAATTTGGGGCCCTTCCAAAGGAACTACCATTTTGGTAGCTAGGAAAAATCCCAAATAAATTGTGGAGCTTGTCCTATCCCTATATTCACCATTTCCATCAAGATCTCAAGTTCCACCCATTAAATTTTGAGCACAACACCACTTTGCAAATTCTGTCCAAATTTTTTCAGTTTGCAAAGGAAGTGCTTGATTCCTTGATCTCCTTGGGCTGAAATTTTGCAGGGTGATTCATTAGGATATATTACCCGTGGACACCAAAAATAAGCTCATTCCAGCTAGCCAAACTTCCTCAGTAAATTATCTAAGTTTCTATCCAGATTGCATCTCTGTGAAGGAAGTACCCTCATAGATGATCAATTTGAGCTGAAACTTTTCCAGACAGTTTCTATGACCAAATCATCACTCTACATAAAAAATCATTCAAACCCATTCATCCATTTGAGCACAGCATCAACATCTTCATTTCTGGCCAGAGTGCATGGTTACAAAGGAAGTACCAGCTGGAGTTATCCATTTGTGCTGAAACTTTTTGATCATGTTCATTTTAGTGTATGATTAGCTCGTGCCCAAGATCCGGCCAAGGTGAGCACTATGGTGGCCACACCAAAGCACAAACAGGTCGCTGTTAGCAACTGTTTGACCATGGTGCAGTCACCTCAGGCCTCTCTCAGGTCATTCAGCCGCATAAGTCAACTCAGAGTAGGACGGTGAATAGCCTAGACATGGTTTGACTTCATGTGCGGCGTGGCAACACCGTGGCCACGCGGTGACCACGGGCAGAGCATGCCAAATTGGTGCTCTGTGCATTGGAGTTGACGGGAGCTCGTCTCCAGCTGGCTCCAGCATGTCCAGTAGTGTCGTAGAGCTCCCTAGCGCGTGCGTGATCCTTCCAGAGGCCTCTCCCCCTCGTACCCTAGCTGGTGGAGCGCTCGAAGCCTCGGTCGTCGGCGATGAGCTACTCGGAGCTCCGTCCATCGTCGGCTAGCTTCATCCCCGAGCTATAAATAGCGTGCCCTTGAGCCCCCGAGGACCAGCAAGCCATGCCCCTCCTCCCAATCGAGCCCGGAGCTCTCTGCTCTGGCAATGGCCGAGCCGGCCGCCGTCAATCCCACGGTCGAGCTCCTCCCTTGAGCCCTCCCGCTCCATCTCTTCCTCGTGGGCGGCGTCCCCTCGAGCTCCCCGAGCCACCGCCGCCCTCAGTTCGGCCAGGGAGGCCCCGCCGGCGCGGTCCCCCATGAGCCCCTCCGCTGCCGCGGCCCAGCCCGTGGGGGCGGCGCTGCAGCCCACTTCCGGTGACCGTGCGGCCACCCACGGGCGCGGCGAGGAATGGCCGAGCCCATGTGCTCACCGGCCGGCCTCCTGAAGCAGCGAGGCGACGGCTACACCGGCGACCGAGCCGCTGCGGCGCTCTCCTCTGCTTCTATCGAGAAGGAAAGCGACCGGGAGGAAAGAGAAGAAGGAGATAAGGGCGGGCCCGCGTGTAAGCCTCTATGCTGACTCAGCTGGGCCCGTTGACCGTTTTAAGTGGAAGCGTATTTGCGAAAATACGCTTTCCACTGGTCAAAGCCTACTCCGCCGCGTTGTATGAAGGAATTATGTTTTCCACTATCGAAGGCGTAATCCGCAGAAGGCGCTTTCTCTTTTTCCAGCCGGCCGCCGAACTGATTAAGGCCCAAAATGGACAGTTTCTGTCTGTTTTAACACTTAACGAACGAACGGATGTTTCTCCGTGACCGTAACTCCGATTGAGCCCCTCCGAGCAGGAAAATTTTCCGGCAAATCTTTCCGGAGTTTTATCGCACTTCCACACGGCGTATTCCTCTACCCCAGGCAAGCCAACCTCTTCCATGAGCTTCGGACTTGCGTGATGACTTTGCTTGCACCCTGTGTGTTCATTGTAGTACATCTGTATCACCTGTTAGCCTGCACTTGTATACACCTGTCATGTCATCTGTATTAGATGTTAGCATTACTTTTCATCTAATATCATGACCTGTTTTCATGCCATGTCCTGCCATGCTAGTAACAATATTTTGAATACCGTTATCATGTGAGTGCCATGATTTGATTTCTTGCTACGCTGGTCAACATTGTAATGATTCTGCTATGCTGATGTTAAGTGGTTGTTCACACTTATAATTGTAATGTAATGGTGGGATGATGGAGATTAAATGATAAACCTAGTCGGTTGATCAGAGTCACCTGTCCGGGCTTATCCGTGCAACCACATTTGCCGGTATGGGACGGCCTTGACTTGGTCTGATCGCGTGCTCTTTCACCGGTACCGCTCGACAGGGAGGGTTATGTGCACGTACTGCCCTGGCCCGGTAGGCGGCGATAACCCTGTGAGCCCAGTTGAGTTCTTTGGGTACCCGTCCCCATTTGGGACAGTTTAGTTGGGCCACGACGGTGGCAGGTGTCACGGGGTGACACAGGGGCCACCCAGGGCAGGACTCCGGGGGAGGATGAATGCCGGTGGTACGATGGGAGAGTCATGGGTCAGGCAGGTTTCGTTGGAGCAACGCTGGTCCACCCGAATGGGATCACGAGGTCAGTGCTCCATAGTGTGGGTAAAGTGCGCAACCTCTGCAGAGTGTAAAATCTATTCGAATAGCCACGTCCACGGTATAGGACAGCCTGTCTAGACCTCGCTAGGTGATCAACCGTAATAATGAATATAATGGTGGCAGAACCTGCCCTGAATAGACATCAGTTGTTGTCGGGAATATGGTATGATAGCCGTGGGATGGCTATGGAAGAGATGGTCAGATGACCGAAAGACTTGGATTTGGATCAGGTTCAGATTGGATCATGAGAATATTCGGAATATGGATTATCTACTTGATGCATGCTTTACTTTACTGTACTTTACTTCAGTAGTTATTTTGCTAGATAACCCCGTTATGTCGTGATGATCCATGCTGCTAGATGTTTAAACATGCCAGATAATCTTGCTATGACATGATGATTAATAATGCTAGATAGGTATGCTACGCCATGCTTGATTCATGTTTTCCTGTTAATTCCATGCCATGTTTAGAATAAATTCTTGCATAGCATAGGGCTTGCTTTGTCATCTGCTTGTTTGGATGCTATGTATTTGTTATCTTGCGAGTACATTCAAAGTACTCACCTGGCCTTGCACATGGCCAGTTGCAAGAGAAGATTCGTCGTGCTAGATCGTAACCTAGCCAGTCCTATGAGTTATGGAGCCCAGCCAGAGACTTCGTTGCCACCGAACCAAGACCTTCGCTGCCATCTTAGTTAGCCTTGGAGCTATGTAATATCGTTGTAAACAATAGTATTGTAACACTCCATTCTATTTAATAAAGCCATTTTGTGCCTGGATTTGCTGTATCATGTCTTTGACGTGCGCCAGGTCTTATCCTGGGGCTGGCGTGCGTCGGCCCTCTATCGGGGTGCCACACGCTGGAGAGAGCATTGTCGAGGAGCAAGAAAGATGGGACAGGTGGCAGCGGCTCGCTGGAGGTACCCTTGCGCTGCAGGCAGGGGATCGAGGCAGAGGGAAAGGGGATAGGAGATGCGAGTGGGCAGGGGAACAAATGCTTGCGTTTTTGTTTTTACTTGTGGGTCTAGTGTGACATGGGCCTGAGCAGTGGCATTTTTAGTTTAATATTGGCAAACAATAGAGTCATTTCGCTATACCCCTTCAATTTTAAGTGACCTTCTATGGGAAGCCCCCCAAGCTTTTTCTCACTGTGAAGGAATGGGTGGTGGAAATAAGTTAAGCCCTAGCCCATAACTCAAAAACGGGCTCTTTAGAGCTTTTATGTCTTATTTTGACAATAAGCTCTCAAAAGGTGGAAAAGGACTGGCCCTTAACTTGCAATTCAATTGTGCGTGCAATGATGAACATTCCTACTTGTTGTAGTGTAGATTTAGGCATCATACATGGCATAACCTAATACATGTGAATTCCATTATAGAATCTGAAATATGCAATGTTTATGCTAGTTCATACGTTGCACATGATGTTTAAATGCCTCCTAAATCTGGTCAGTCTAGTGATCGTCTTTAGCCTCCTTCTATGCTTGTTTTCTTGATATGTAATTCAGTGTTGTGCAAGATTTTCTCACACATGTGTTCAATTGCTTGCTTGTATCAGCCAGCCATACTAGAACTATTTGCTTTGATTACTTGCTGCTCATGACCTAACAGAGCTTTTCAATGATTTAAACACTAATGGCTGCTGTAGTGGGGCTTGTATAACTCATAGGTGACATAAAAGTTTGACTATACACTAAACTAGGCTCCCCAAGAGTACCTGGAGGTCCAGTTCACTAACGTACGCCTAGTTTATATATAGCGCACACATAGTAAATGCTCATTTGAGTGTGTGCAAGAGATGTGGCATGTTTCATTATGTGGTGTACATTTTGTTATAAACTCATGCTTTGGTGTTGCCCAGAGACTAGAAAGTATGCATATTTATCTTCCATGTAAGGAGACCTGTAACTAGTTTGTGTCACGTTGCAGAGGGGGTGCAGCGAAGCAAAGATTCAGGATTTGCAATTACAAGATGTCAGGAAGGAGCCTTGCAAGAGAAGGAGGAGCAGCGCTGAGCCTGTACAACCTGTTATGGTAAGCCACTATATTACAATTAGCAGGACATCCTATTTGTCTAACATTGTGCTTGTGTAGGGTTCTTCACCTGTAAACACATTTTAATGTGTCTGTTAACTCATTTTAGTACGAATGTAGTATACATTTAAATATCTAAAACATCTTATATTAGTGACCAGAGTGAGAAACTCCTTCCTGCTCTGGTAGAGTTCTCGATGTCATAAATGTCATAACCAAACACATGTTCACATCATTAGCCTCCCTATCATTACTAGGATCTTGAGTACATACTATTTGAGATACTTCATAGGGGGCAAACAATGTTACTTACTCGTTCCATTATATAGAACATACATCAGTTGATTTAAATGTAGACAGGCCAAGGATCTTATTGAGGCGTGCATGTATGCATGCTGCCAACACAATAGTACAATTGCTTGTTTGCTTTAGGCATAGTTAAATTGCTCTTTTCAATTGCTTTATTTGTCCTCAGTTAATGAGATGCACAAACAATGTTGCTTGATGTAGGGTACTTGTATAACTATTAGTTGACATAATTAAATGCCTTACCATTTCATTACTGTGGCGAAGTGTGCCTGAAGCTTTGAAGTCCATTAACCAACTATTACTGCATGAGGCTCACAATCTAGTTTTTACGAGGCTAATTATTGCCTAGTTTTGCTTGCGTTAGTAGGTTTGTATGAATCCCTCTGCAGTTCATTATGCTCCTAAGACTCATTTGAAACATGGCACACAA
Source organism: Thinopyrum elongatum (assembly GCA_011799875.1). Classification (NCBI taxonomy): domain Eukaryota; kingdom Viridiplantae; phylum Streptophyta; class Magnoliopsida; order Poales; family Poaceae; genus Thinopyrum; species Thinopyrum elongatum. The sequence continues at coordinate 566,865,433 of CM022300.1, forward strand.
TGTTCCAGCTAGTTAATATGAGCTACAGAATGGCTAAGTACTTGGTTACTTATACGCAAGATATATGTAATGTTCTTTTTTTGCCATGTACTCCCTCCGTTCCTAAATATAAGTCTTCTTTAGAGATTTCAATACAAACTACATACAAATGCGTGTAGACCTATTTTAGACTGTTGATTAATTAACTCATTTTGCTCCGTATGTAGTATATATTGGAATCTCTAAAAAGAATTAAATTTAGGAACAGAGGGGGTACAAGATAGTCTCTCTTGCTCGCTTCACTGCTGTAACTATATTTTTGCCCTAGTCATCTTGTCGGGGGGATGAACTCCGGGCAGGCAACGGAACCCGGATCCTTTTCAAAAACATTGGGGCCGGCATCGCCCCTCAATCCGGCTCGTACTTGGCCGAGTTCCTCAATCCGGCCAAAACTGCGACACGGCCAGGCCTGTTAGCGCATGCCGGCCGAGTCCGACAGACCAAGATTCCTCCAACTAGCCAGCGCCCACATGGCATCTTCCTCAACCCGGCCTCGGGTCAGCTCCCGTCCCATCCAAGGCGTACGACGGACCGAGTCCCCGTAGAGGGGTGAGCGTGGCTACAGTGGCCCACCAACCCCGCTGGCTGGTAGGAGCGTGGCTACAGTGGCCCACCTACTCCGCTGACCAGGGCCGGCGTGGCAACAGTGCAATCCAATCCCGCTGACGCAAGCCGATGGTGACCAAGCGACGTGCCACTGTAGCCTGGCCGGCCCAACCACTCCGTGATGCGAGACAAGATGGGGAACAGTGCCCACTGGCGCACGGGGCCCGCGCCCAGAGAACCCGGCATACCCTGGTACCCGGCGGGCCCGAGTGCCGGCTTCCCAGACGCCGACATCCCGGCCCAGCACCCATGTAACTTTACCATCCTAATCCTGGGGGGGTGACCTATAAAACCCCCCAGGAGCCCTCCATGTACATGGGCGAACACATGAACAGATCAAACCCTCAGTGGACCACATACACACAAGGATAAGGAGCAGTCTGAGCCTTGGCCTACCTTCCTTCCTCCCCCAAACAGCTCCAGGAGCAACTCTGTACTACTACACATATAAACCACTCTCGGCAGTTCTAGGGGTGTTATCTCTCAGGAGAGCCCCGAACCTGGGTATGTCTTGCGTCCCATGCTCGCTCATGCCGACCTCGCCTCTGGAGCCAACCGGTGCCCTCGAGCTTGTCCCTCTCTTTGGCCAGCCTTTGGCATCTGCCGTGCGCCCACCACAGTTGGCGCCCACCGTGGGGCAGCTCGAGGTGCTGGCCGGATACATGTTCCAGACGGGGCCCTTCACTGATTCTGGCATGCACATCACGCGCTACGCGTCCCCCGAGCCCATCGCACTGGCGGCCGACGTCATCGACGCCCTCACCGCCTCCTTCGGCACGCTGCGCATCTCCGATGTGCCCGCGCCCGATGAGTACCCCAGCGGGGTGCTCGACATCTCTGACTCGCCTGTCCCCCTCGGCAACGATCTCTCCGCTGGGGCGGTGGACCTCTGCGTCCAGGTAGAAGTATTCGTCACCGGCTCTGGCTCTTCTTCTTCTAGCAAGAAGGCCGCCGTCGCCAGGGCTGCAGCGGAGCACGCCAACGTGGCCGACCCGTTGCGTGCCACGATGCAGAACCTCAGCATCCCCATCACCATCGACAAGGACGCCACCGACGACGCGGAGGCCCGGGCCTGGCTCGAGGAGGAGCACAAGCGCCTGCTGGACAGGGATGAGACGCTCACTGCTACGCAGCGCCGGCTGGAATCCACCCAGCAAGAGTGCGCCGCCGCATACGGCTTCACTCCGACCGCTGCCGAGCCTGGCCGGGTCGCCGAGGTGCGGGCCTGTGGTGGCGCCATTGGTCGTGCCCTCGGCGCGGACCCAATTGTCTACGACACCTCGGTCAAGAACATGCGCGCCGCAGAGGCGACCGATATTGGCCTGGAGCAGCTGCAGGGCGAGGAGCTGCAGGAGCGCCTACAGCGCCTGAACGAGCTTCTCGGCGCCGTGAACGCGCAGCAAGACAGCCTCAACCACCCCGTTGTGTCCGCCTTGCGGCGCAACAAGGATCCCGCGCGCGAGCAACAGAACACGGCGTCTTCGCTGCGCCCGGACGAAGGTCAGTCCGGTCAGACCCGAACCCGGCGCAACCGCGCCCCGGCAGCTGGGGACGGCCTGGGCGACGAGCCGGTTGTCGGAATCCGGCACCAGCAAGACCCTCCCCCACCATCCGGCCGGCGTGGCAACCAGGTTTCGGCCAACCCGACACCTCGCAGAACAGTCTCAAGCCGGCTGGGCCCGCGCGCCATCGACGATGCCGACGCTCGCCATCGCCTCAACCAGCTTGCCCTCTCCTTCGAGCTGGAGGAGGACAACGTCGTCGGCCCGGCTTGTTTCGGCCCGCGCATCCGGGATGAGCCCTTCCACAAAGGGTTCATGCTGCCCCGCGACACCCCAAAGTACAACGGCACCGTCAAGCCGGAGGATTGGCTCATCGACTACACCACTGTCATCGGCATCTCGGGCGGCAATCGCCGTCTTGCCGTGCGCTACGCCCTGCTCATGCTCCAGGGTTCGGCCCGCACGTGGATGAACAGCCTGCCGACCGGCAGCATCAACGTGTGGGTCGACTTCGAGCAGGCCTTCATGCACAACTTCACCGGCACCTACAATCGTCCTGGCCGTCCCAGCCAGCTCGCCATGTGCGTGCGGGGGCCGACTGAAATCGGCCGCGAGTACCTCGCACGCTGGACCGAGCTCCGGAACAGCTACGAGGGCATCCATGAGGTCCAAGCCATTCATTACTTCGTGAGCGGTTGCCGGGACGGCACGCTCCTCAAGCACAAACTCCTCCTCTCCGAGCCAACCACCATGGCCGCGCTCATGGTCATCGCGGACAAGTACGCCAACGCCGATTCTGCCATGAAGATCCAGGTGGTGCTGGATGAAGCCGGCAAGGCGATGCTGGCACCATCTCCCAAGCCGGCTGGCGAGAGCAGCCACCAGCAGAACAACCAACAAAACAACAAGCGCAAGGCTGACCAGCAGGCCTCGCGCTACGACAACCGCCTCGTCGCAACCGCCGAACAGGCGCCCGCGGCCGAGCAAGCCGGCAAGACAGCATGGCAACCCACCATGAGTTTCGAGGAGATGCTCGACGCTCCCTGCAAGCACCACAGCGGCGCGAGGCCGTCCACGCACACGCTCCGGCAGTGCGCCATCACCAAGCGCATCATGAGGGGTGACATCCCGCCGCCATCGGCTCCGGCTCCGGGCGCAAGGAAGCCGGCTCCGCCTCCTCCTCCCCCGCCCCCGGCAAACGGTGCAATGCGCAATGATGTCTTCCCCAACCAGAACACGAGCTACATCGTCTTCACCAGCCTTGGCGATGACAAGCGTAGCAAGCGCCTGTTCCGGCAGGAGGTGAACACCGTCATCCCGGCCGTGCCGGAGTACATGCACTGGTCGGAGAGCCCGATCAGCTGGACCTGGGAGGACCACCCGGCCATCATGCCGAACCCGGGTGGCTACGCCCTCGTCCTCGGCACCACCATAGTCGCAACCCGATGCACCTGCAAGTTCTCGCGTGTCCTCATAGATGGCGGTAGCAGGATCAACATCCTCTACCGCGACACAATGACCAAGCTTGGCCTCGAGGTCAAGGACATGGAGCCAACCCGGACGGTGTTCCACGGCATCGTGCCGGGTCTCTCCTGCTCCCCCATCGGCCGGGTCTGGCTCGACGTCCTTTTCGGCACAAGCGACCATTTTCGGCGCAAACCAATCTGGTTCGAGATGGTGGACCTGTCTAGCGCATACCACGCATTGCTGGGCCGGCCTGCGCTCACCAAGTTCATGGCGGTCCCACACTATGCCTTCCTCAAGATGAAGCTGTCGGGTCCCAAGGGCCTTATCACCGTCGTCGGCGACTACCGCAAGTCCCTGGAGTGCGCTCAAGCCGGCGCCGGACAGGCTGAGTTGTTGGTCATAGCCAAGGAGCGGCGCCAGCTCAACCGGATCATCGCGCTGTCCAGTGAGACGCCGGCTGTGCCGGCTTCAGCCAAGGAGCCGGCCGGCGAGGCCTCTTTCCAGCCATCCAAGGAGAGCAAGAAGGTCAAGCTGAACCCGGAAGACCCCAGCTGCAGCAAGTACATCGTCGTGGGCAACCGCCTCGACAGTAAATAGGAAGGCGAGCTCGTCGACTTCCTCCGCGAGAATCGGGATATCTTTGCATGGACCCCAAAGGATATGCCGGGAATTTCGAGGAAGTACGCCAAGCACAAACTACACGTCCACAAGGACGCCAAGCCTATCCGTCAACCCCTACGCCGCTTTTCAGAAGAGAAGAGAAGAACCATCGGTGAAGAGGTCGCAAAGCTACTCGCGGCCGGCTTCATCATGGAAGTGTTTCACCCCGAGTGGCTGGTCAACACGGTCCTCGTCCTGAAGAAGAACAACACCTGGCGCATGTGCATAGACTACACTAGCCTGAACAAGGCCTGCCCCAAGGATCCTTTCGCCCTCCCGTAGATCGATCAAGTCATCGACTCCACCGCCGGCTGCGAGCTCCTATCCTTCCTGGATGCTTACTCCGGCTATCATTAGATCAAGCTAGACCCGGCCGACGACCTGAAGACGTCCTTCATCATGCCCTTCAGGGCATACTGCTACATCACCATGTCATTCGGCTTGAAGAATGCCGGCGCCACCTTCCAGCGCTACATGCAGAAATGCCTGCTGATGCAACTATCGGCCGCAACATCCACGTCTATGTGGACGACTTCGTGGTAAAGACCAAGCAGCACCTCACGCTCCTTGACGACCTGAGGGAGACCTTTGCCAATCTGCGCGAGTACTAGATCAAGCTCAACCCGGAGAAGTGCGTTTTCGGCGTACCGGCCAGAAAGCTGCTCGGTTTCCTCGTCTCGAAGCACGGCATCGAGGCGAACCCGAAGAAGATCAAGGCCATCGAGCGCATGCGCAAGCCAACCCGGTTGTGAGATGTCCAAAAGTTCACCGGCTGCTTGGCCTTGGTCAGCCGGTTCCTCAGCCGGCTGGGTGAGAGGGCCTTGCCGCTATATCAGCTGATGAAGAAGACGGCGCCGTTCGAGTGGAACGACCAGGCGGACAAAGCTTTCTGGGATCTCAAGCGCATGCTCTCCACCACACCCGTCCTGGCCGCGCCGGCAGACAAGGAGCCACTGTTGCTGTACATTGCCGCCACCTCACGGTCGGTCAGCACGGTGCTGGTGGTCGAGCGACCAGAGAAGGGCAAGATCTAGTCTGTCGAGTGCCCGGTTTACTACCTGAGCCAGGTACTATCCGCCTCCAAGCAGAACTACCCGCACTACCAGAAGATGTGTTATGGCGTGTACTTTACCGCCAAGAAGCTGAAGCAGTACTTCCAAGAGCACGTCATCACCGTGGTCAGCACAGCCCCCATTGGCGAGATAATGGGCTGCCGGGATGCCTCTGGCCGGGTTGCCAAGTGGGCCATCGAGCTGGCCAGCCACACCATCCTCTACGAGCCTCGCACCACGATCAAGTCCCAAGCACTGGCCGACTTCCTCATCGACTGGACGGAGACCCAGTACCTGCCGCCGCCGCCGGATTCAATGCATTGGCGCATGCACTTCGATGGCTCCAAGATGCGCTCCGGCTTGAGAGCCGGCATCGTGCTATCTTCCCTGAAAGGCGACCGGCTCCCGTACGCGCTCCAGATCCACTTCGCCGCCTCCAACAATGTGGCCGAGTACGAAGCCCTTGTGCATGGCCTCCGGCTTGCCAAGGAACTTGGCATCCGACGCATCCTATGCTATGGCGACTCGGACCTGGTGGTGCAGCAGTGCTCCGGTGAGTAGGATGCCCGGGACGCCAACATGGCCAGCTACCGTTTCCTGGTCCAGTAGCTCTCCGGCACTTTCGACGGCTGCGAGTTCCTCCATGCCCCGCGTGCAGAAAACGAAGCCGCCGACATGCTAGCCAAGATTGGCTCATCCCGGCAGGCCATACCATCCGGCGTCTCCCTCGAGCACTTGCGCAAGCCGTCCGTCAAGCCGTGTCCGCATTCCGAGTCCATCTTCATCCCGGACGACCCGGCAGCGCCCCTCCCCAACCCGGACCCGGGGGCTGCAGGTCCAAGCTCGGGGGCTGCCTTCTCCAACCCGTCCCCGGGGGCTGCGGAACCCGGCCCGGGGACTTCTGATCCCGGCTCGGGGGCTGCTGTCTCCAACCCGTTCCCGGGGGCTACGGAACCCGGCCCGGGGAATGCTGATCCTGGCCCGAGGGCTGCCGCGCTCAACCCAGCCGCCGTCATCTCTGACCCGGCCTCGGGGACTGCTGATCCCGGCCCGGGGGCTGCCGTGCTCAACCAGGCTGCCGTCGTTCCCGACCCGCGGGCCGCCACCTCCGGCTCAAGGGCTGCCACCCCAGGACCCGTCCTGGTGGCCGTCTTCACCGTGGTGACGGCTCCGTCATGGGCCCAGCCCATCTTTGCGTTCCTGGAGAACGGAGCCCTCCCCATGGACGAGACGGAGGCCCGGCAAGTGCAACGCCGGGCGTCCGCCTACAGCATCATCAACAACAAGCTTGTCAAGCGCAGCACGATGGGCATTTTCCAGCGCTTCGTCGAGCAGGACATGGGCATAGAGATCCTCCTCGACATACATCAGGGCGAGTGCGGGCACCACGCCGCCTCCAGGTCCCTGGTGGCCAAGGCCTTTCGCCATGGTTTCTACTGGCCCATGGCCCTCAAAGATGTCGAGTCGCTCATCCTCAAGTGCGAGGGATGCCTACGCTTTAGCAAGCGTAGCCGCCAGCTGGCTTCAGCCCTGCAGACCATCCTGATCACCTGGCCCTTTGCGGTCTGGGGGCTCGACATGGTGGGACCCTTCAAGACCACTCGGGGCGGTATGACGCACTTGCTGGTGGCGGTGGACAAGTTTACCAAGTGGATCGAGGCGCGGCCGATCAAGAAACTGGATGGCCCAACAGCCATCTGGTTCATCAAAGACATCGTGGTGCGCTACGGCGTCCCGCACAGCATCATCACGGACAACGGCACCAACTTCGCCAAAGGCGCCCTGGCGCAATACTGCTCCGTCTCCGGCATCTGGCTTGACCTGGCCTCTGTAGCTCATCCTCAGTCCAATGGCTAGGTCGAGCGAGCAAACGGCCTCATCTTATCCGGCATCAGGCCACGGCTCGTCGAGCCCCTCATCCGTTCACCCGGCAGCTGGCTTGATGAGCTGCCAGCCGTCCTCTGGAGTCTCCGCACAATGCCAAACCGGTCGACCAGGTTCACCCCGTTCTTCCTCGTCTACGGAGCAGAAGCCGTCATCCCGACTGACATCGAGTTCAACTCGCCGCGAGTCATGATGTACACAGAAGCCCAAGCCAAGGAAGCCCGCGAAGACGACGTCGACCTGCTTGAAGAAGCACGCCTTTTGGCCCTTAGCCAATCCGCCATCTATCAGCAACGCCTGAGGCATTACCACAGCAAGAAGATCAAGGCCCTCGCATTCCGTGAGGGAGACCTCATCCTCCGACTCGTCCAGTAGCAAGCCGACCAGCACAAGTTGGCCTCCCTATGGGAGGGCCCTTTCATCGTCAGCAAAGCCCTATGTGACTGCAACGCGTACTACCTCATCGACGCCCGCAAGCCGAACAAGCGCAAGAGAGACGCCGCCGACGAAGAGACAAGCCGGCCTTGGAACGCCGAGCTCCTCTGCCCGTTTTACAGTTAGCTGTATGCACATATTGTAACACCCTGGATTTTGCCCATTTCTTTTTGTTTTGATTTTGGTCTGGATTTTCTTTTTTGTGGCATAGTAGTTCTGAAACCTGGAGGGATCACCCTTCATTCTTCTTCCCAAGTGGCTTGCCAACCTCAAAACCATCCCAAGACCTTGCCATTTCCATCCTGGACTAATCCCAATATTCTCTTTCTTGGGAATATTCCTTTTTCTATTAAAGGAATAATCCTGTCTGTCCTGGGTTGTGAAGCAACCCTCCTTTTCATCATTCCCAAAATTCCCAAATAATTATCATAAATTGTTTGGGTCATATTTTCCAAAAATATGTCAAATCCTTCCTTGCCATGTCCAAAAATATTTCACAAATATTCCTTATCTGATTCTGCCCCAGCTGGCAGTTTATGAAGCAAGTACCATATATAATTGCTTGCTTGCTCTCAAACTTTTTGTGCACTCTTTCCTATCCATATCATTGCCACATGACAAAATTCAACTTTATTTGGATAATAAATCTCTCTTGGGTAATTTCCAAAGTTTCTGGGCAACTGGAATCTTTGTGAAGCAAGTGCTAGCTAGGAGTATCCAAATGAGTTGAAAATTTCAAGCATCTTCATATGCTCAAATAATGACTCTCCACCAAGTTTCAACTTTATCCAATCATCTATGTTAGCATAGCATCCAATCTTGGTTTCTGGTCAGATTTTCACATTGTGAAGCAACTATATTTTATGTTGCTCCATAATTGCTGAAAATCTACCAGAGCATTCTCCTACCCATATAACCAATCTCCACAAAATTTGGGCTCATTTCATCTTCCCAATAATTCCCTAGAATTTCTCTAAGTTTCTGGTCAGAGAGGATAGCTGTGAAGGAAGTACCATTTTGGCTTGTCCAAATGGCATGAAATTTTTATAGCACTCTCATATGACCAAATAATCATCATATGCCCAATTTCAGATCATGTTGGTACTCCATGTGAGTGTGACATCAAGATTTAGCTTCTGGACCAGATTGATCAGTTGCAAAGCAACTATATTAAATATTGGTTCATTTCTCTCCAAACTTCACAGGATTGTAGTCCTTCCTACCCTAAACCCCCCAGACATCTTATATTGTTCTTATCAACTTTCTGTGGATCACAGTGGGGTGGTCAAGTTTGCTACAGCAAACTTGCAGTGAAGCCTCACATCCACTCCTGGCCTCTTTTGATGAACTATCACTTCAGAGGGGCCCTTACTTGGATGTATTTTGTGCTAGACATGACTTGGCATGCCAGGGTGCACTGCGTGCGCCAGTACACGCGGTGACCATGCTGCTGGCATGTCAGCCAGCGCGCTCTGGCGATGGAACCCTTCGGCCTCGTCGCGTTCCTTCTCTCCCCCGCCACCTAGCCATGTCTAGGGGCTTCACCTCGTCGTCGCCCATCTCCTGGAAGCCTCTCCCCCTCCAATTTCTTCCTCCTCACGCCACGGCGATCGCCGCCGTTATTCGGCCCATGACCGTCGTTGTCGTTTTCTTCTGTCCCTTCCTCCCCGATCCCTCCCGAGCGCTCCTGAAGCCTCTCTGCTCCTCCGTGAAGCTCCCCTGTGGCCACCGTTTCCTATTTCGGCCACCGCCTCCCCGCCTCTCTGTTGCCGCAAGGGCTTCATTGCCTAGGCCCTCCCCGGTGCTGCTGCTGCGCCAGGTGGGCGCGGCACTCCTCGACGAGCACGCCAGTACCCGCGCCCGCGCTGGAAACGGCGGGAGTTGGCCGGGCCGGCGCCGGCGTCGCGCGGCCTCGCCCTCCTCTGGTCTCCGTCGGGAGCTAGAAGAAGAGAAGGAAGGAGGAGAGAGAAGCCCCGCGGGACCCACACGTCAGCGACCCAAGCCCCGGCCCCGCCACTGCCATCGTGGATAAGTGGAGACGTACTCCTGGGAGTACGCTTTCCCTTATCGAAAGTGCATTCTGCTCTTCTTCGGCCCAGAATATGTTTTCCTCTCTGGAAAACGTATTTTCAGAAAAAGCACGTTCTGTTTAAACAGCCAGGGACCTGCTTGTAGAAGTTATTTTGCAGATTAGTCCCTGAGCTTTAAACGACCATATCTTTTTAACCGAGACTCCGATTGAGGTGATTCCAACGCCCACGTCTTCGTCTCGTCGAGCCCGTCGTGTTGGTATCATTTTCACTATGAGGTCCCACTATGTAAATGACCATTTGCCCTTGTCCGTAAACAGCCCCCTCCGAGAGAGAACTGTTTCCGGCAGTCAACTCCGCGGACCCTCCGCACTCCTTCCCGATGGTCCCTTCATCCCCAGGCAAGCCACAACTCTCATCTGCATCATCGCATTGCAATATCATAGTTTAACTACTTACTTTAACAGCAAGTATGAGTAATTTGTCAAATGAATTGGACTATGCAATGTTGGAGTTATTCTCGGATAGGTGACTACCGTGTTGAATACCGGATTATTAGTGACTAGTAGCTTACCCACTTGTTGATACTATGATGTTGAGATCACTGTCTATGATTATTTTGGAGTTCATCTGGCAGTTCGTAGAGATGAATTAGTAGCAGTGGCTTAAGCATACTGGTTATCGGAGTGTCAGCCATGACAGAAATATTACTCGGGGATTAGATATTTCTTGGTTGATCCTGAGTCACCTGTCCAGACTTATCCGTGCAGCCACATTTGCCGGTATGGGATGGCCTTGACTTGGTCTGATTGCGTGCTCTTTCACCGGTACCGCCCGATAGGGAAGGTTATGCGTGTGCGCTACCCTGGCCCGGTAGGCGGCGATAACCTTGTGAGCTCAGTTGAGTTATTTGGATCCAGGTCCCTGTTTGGGATAGTTTAGTTTGGCCACGATGGTGGCAGGTGTCACGCGGTGACATAGGGGCCACCCAGGGCAGGACTCCGGAGGAGTGTGATTGCCGGTGGTATGATGGGAGAGTCACGGGTCAGGCAGGTTTCGTTGGAGCAACGCTGGTCCACCCGAATGGGATCACGAGGTCAGTGCTCCATGGTGTGGGTAAAGTGCGCAACCTCTGCAGAGTGTAAAATCTATTCGAATAGTCGTGTCCACGGTATTGGACAGTCCGTCCAGACCTCACTAGATGGTCAACCATGGTAGTGATGATAATGATGGAAGAACTCGTCTTGAGAATGGAAATACTCGGTGAGTGTTCTGAGGATGTGAGACAACCCGGAAGAGAGTAAGTTTGTCAGACTTAAGGTATAGTTGGTATCAGGTATATGATATGTCAGCAACGGGATGAGTGGTCGAATGACCACATGATTGGACTTCGCACAGGTTTGGATTGGATCCTAAGATTATTCGGAGTATGGATTAAATATGCTTTACCTTACTGCATCTACTTTGCTATGATGTTGTCTTGCTTTAATGTTGATGTTTGCTGTGAGCTTGCGAGTACATTCAAAGCACTCACCTGGCATGTCATGCCAGTTTGCAGGTCTTGCCATGATTGCTTGCTTGTCGAGGATCCCGAGTTTGCGACCAAGGGTACGCGTTCTAGCCAGAGTCCCTGCGGAGTGGAGTCCATCACCGCCGTCACTGTTCCGCTGCCGAGAGAGTTACTCTGCTGTTAGCATAGAGCTACCCCGGGCAGGCGTAGTGTCGCCGTGCCGATGTAATCCATGTACCCTTTGTAGCCATAACCATTGTAATAAAGAGCTGATTTGTTCTATGCCAACAGTGCCGTATTCCAGAGGACTTGTCCCTGGGCTGGAATACTGGGCGTTCCGGTCTTCTCTGAGCCAGGGTGCCACATGTATGTATCGCTGCATTTTGTAATTCTGTAAGAGACAACGGGACCCCCGAACGACACTCAGGGGCTACCATTTTATGCCAAGCTGCTATGCTTCACACACTTCTGCGAATTTTCTTAAAACCTCCACCGCCGGGTTGGCACGACCAACCCGGGGGCTCGGGGGCTAGCCGGCTTGACCAGAATCCACTTTTTCTCGTTAGCACATCCCGGCGTGTCCAGGTTGCCAAGGCCCATCACTTCGCCCTTCGCCACAGTCCAGCTTCGGCTATCGGCCGGCAAGAGCTATGGGCCAAAGCACCTGCACGCTGCGAAACACTAAGTCAGGGATTGTTGGAGTGGTCAACCCGGTCTCACCGCGCTAACTCGCTGCACGATCGACTGCTCGCCAGCCGGCTTCGCCGGCTGCCGTCAGCCGGCCCAGTGGGTGTTTCGCTTACGCTCAATGTTTGAAGGACCTAAGTACTGTGCGCTCCTTCCAAGGACCGAACTCCTTGTCACGGACCGGAACCCGGCTGTTCGACTCGCGGGGGGGAAGTCCAAGGAAGGACCAAGCAAGGAAAAAAGGATCTGAAAACAAAGGGCAAAAGCGCAAACATTCGCAAGAATCTACATTACTAAGTCGCTGCACGACCGGCTACTCGCTAGCTATCACCAGCCGGCTTCGCTAGCTGCCACCAGCGGGCCCAGTGGGTGTTTCGCTCACGCTCAACGTTCGAAGGGCCCAAGTACTGCATGATTTTTCCAAGGACCGAACTCCTTGTCACAGACCGGAACCCGACTGTCCGACTCCGGGGGGGGGAGTCCAAGGAAGGATCAAGTCAGGAAAAAGCTTAGAAAATAAAGAGCAAAAGCGCTGACATTCGCAAAAATATTTACATTACGACAATACGGGCCCAAGGCCAGAGTTCATTGCATTCACCAAACACCCAAGTGGGTGGGTGGACCTGCTACTTAACAGAAATGCTAAAAAGATAAGCAGGACGACGTTGGCTTCAGACGGCTCCTGCGTCGGGTCACGCATCCACCGGCTCCTCCTCAGTGGCCTCCGGGTTAATCGAGGTGCCGGTGTCACCCAACCCAGCCTCGTCATCCGCGTAGATGCCCGTCTCCTCAGAGCTACCCTCCGAGTCGTCCAGCAGCAACCCGAAGTCGTCGGGCGGCACCACCCCGCCATCGTCCGTCATCTCCACCTGGAACTCATCATGGAACGCGAACGGGGCTAGGTAGCTAGCCCTGGCGGCAATCTGGCCCGCCTCCGCCCGCAGCTAGGGCTCCGCGCCGGCTCGTTGGGACACCAGCCGGTCCAGCGCCAGGTCCGGGTACCAGGACATGACGAACCTTAGCGCCACGTCGGCGCCGGCACGGGCGGCAGAGACGCGCCATGCATGAAGCCGCTCCGGCCTGGCCTCCAGCCATCGCGCCAGCCGCGTAAAGCTGTTCGGCGTAATAGCGCCGGGCTAGAGGGCCGCCGTCATCACCGCCCCGGCTGCGGAGACCCACGCCATCTGCTCGCCCAAGACCTGCAGACGGGCCTCGGTGGCCTGCATGATCTCCGGGAAGCTCCAGGCGATGTTCGGGTCGAGCCCGGCGTCCGGGTTCCCCTGAGGCGACCGCAGGGCACGAATGGCCTCCTCCACCATCTTCTGCGTCTTTGCAAAGTGCTCTGTCAAGAGGAAAAGCAAAACAGTTAGCAACAAAAAAAAGCAAAGTCGGCTTCACAACCTGGCGAAATCAACGAAGAAGCACTTACTGGCAAAGGCCTCGTCCAGGTGCTATCCCTTGAGCAACGTACCATGCCGCTCCAGGTTGCCGGCACGGTCGCACGCCTCCAACACCTTCTCCAGCTCGGCGCCTTTGTCAACGGCCGCCTTCAGCTCGGCGTCCTTGGCGGCGGTCGCCTACCCGTGCTCATCCTTGAGGCGGAGGAGTTCCACCTGGTGGGTTTCGGCCGCCTTGGCCGCCTCCACCTTCAGGCGCTCCGCCTCGGCCTGCAGCTGGCCCTTGTCGTCGGCCAGCCGATCGCGCTGCTGGCCGGCTTCGGCGAACGCCTCCTGGGCCTCCGTCGTCAGGCGTTCCACCTCGGCCTGGAGCCGGCTCTTGTCACTGACCAGCTGCTCATGCTGCCGACCGGCTTCGACAAGCGCCCGCCGGGACTTTGCCGCCTTCGCGTTCAGCTCCCCCACTTCAACCCGGAGCCGGCCTGCGTAGGCAACAGCCAGGTCGCGCTGCTGACCGGCTCTGATCAACCGGGTTCGCCAGACCGGTGCCTCGGCCGCAGCGGCTGCACAACAAAGATTTAGAACCAAGACAAAGAAAGAACACGAACACTATAAGATTCGACCCAACTACTACGTAGTTGGCCCAAATCTTGGGGGCTAAACCCAGTGGGTGCGCTAGCGTGCCCCCACTAAGAGCATGCGAAACATACCTTCAGCAAGGCGGAGTGCCTTCTCCCTCGTGGCAAGCCGAGCCGTGAGCTGCTGGTGCTTGTCCAGGAGCCGGTTGTAGACGCCGACCTGGAAGGCGTCCAGTTGCTACAGAAGAACGAGAATCAACACGAGACGAAGCATATGAAGATTCGACCCAACTACTGCATAGTTGGCTCGAACCTCGGGGGCTACACCCAGTGGGTGCGCTGGTGTGCCCCCACTACCCAGCCGCAAAAGAAAAGCCAGAGGAAGAAAAGACTCACCAACACGGAGCGCTCTAGCTCCCGTGCCCGCTCCGCTTCGGCCTGAGCGAAGGCCTGAACCCGCTCCACGCGGCTGCGGAGACGCTGGCTCACGGCGGCCATGGCCGCCTCCTCCTACATCAGCGGCCCAAAGGTGACCGCCGCGCCCGACCCGACCCGCACCTGCTGCGGCCCCGGCTGCCTGGCCAACAGGGCACGCCCACCGTCTCCTCCGCGACCGGCCTCGACTTCGGCACGACGGCCGGCATCTCCTCCGGCACCACGTCTGCCGTCACTTGCGATGCCGCGTCCGGCGTCGCCTGCGGTGCCCCATCCTTCATCGCCTGCGGCATCTCCCCCGAGGCGGCCCCGCCTCCGCCTCCCTCCACCTCCGCCCGCTCGACCACACCGGTCCGCGGCGGGGTGTCATCACCGATCACCACGACCTCCCGGTCGTCCACCGCCATCTCCGCCCGGCAGATCGGGCCGCGCTCCTCCTCCGTCGGTGGCTCGACAACCACCGGGCCCATGCCCGCCGTCGTCTCCGGCCAAGCCGGCCAGGACTGGGCCTCCGCCTCCAGCTCCTCGAGGGCCTTGTTTCGGTCCCTCCAGGTGCAGCGCTCCATGTCCGCCGGGTCCAGGCCGAGATCCTCCCCAGTCGGGTCCTCGGGCAGGTCGATGGCGCTGGTCCGGGTCTTCCAGAACGCGAAGCCCCCCCGGACGCGGCGTCTGTCGTGGCCAGCTCCAACGCCAACGGTGACCTGGATCACAGCAAGAGAAGTATAAGAAAGGAACAGCTCGACGGCACGCTGGAGCCTGCAAAACGATCTTACCCGGTCACAATCGGGACGGCCGGCCTTGCCGGCACCGCCGAGATGGCACGGCGCCTCTTCTTGGTGCCCGGCTTGCCGCCCGTGGCCGGGTCCGCCATGCTTTTGGCGGCCGGCTTCCTCGGCACTGCGTCCCCCTTCCCGAGCGGCCGGCTGGCTGTGGCCAGCACGCGGGATGACCCGGCCCCGGCCGCATCGCCGTCTCCTCCCCTCGGTGGCGCTGCATCATCAGCTTGCATCAAAACCCCCCACACCACCCTCAATTCGAGCTCCTCGAGGGATCAGGATGCAGAAACTTACCTGCATGGCGCACCTCGCCAACATCGGCGTTCGCCGCCTCTAGGTCCTCGGCGAGGCCTCCCGCCTCCTCCGTGCCACCTGGCTGGCTGACCGCTACCTACGTCATCGTCCCGTCATACGGATGCCGGATGGCGTACAAAGGCGCCTCCCTCGTCGCATCGGGGCCGAGGAAAAGTTGAGACTTAGCAAAGAAATGAGACCAAGGACTCACCGCAGGCGCCGGGTGACGAGGAGATGTATTGATGGTAGGGTAACAGGCCTGACCTAAAGACCCTACCCTAGGACACCACACACCTTATACTAGGCCCCAGGGCCAGATCAGCAGTCAGATTTTCTGCAGAGTGACATTCACTCGGAAGGCAACAGACCACTCGGAGCATAGCACTCCACTCGGACAAGCAGCATACTATCCACTCGGACAAGCAACGTACCATCCACTCAGATGACAGTTCACCACTCGACCGTACGACTCACTTGGGTATACGAAGACCAGCAGGCAGCAAAGCAGTCAAAGCATCATTCTCATAGTGAAGGCTTGGTAGTGAGCTGGCATTATGGCATTCATGCCCCACTTTGTAACATAGGAGGTGGGGGGGGGGGGTGGCGCACTCTATATAAGCCACCCCCCACCACTA
The DNA here is from genome assembly GCA_011799875.1 of Thinopyrum elongatum. Classification (NCBI taxonomy): domain Eukaryota; kingdom Viridiplantae; phylum Streptophyta; class Magnoliopsida; order Poales; family Poaceae; genus Thinopyrum; species Thinopyrum elongatum. Next base: position 566,881,420 of record CM022300.1, read on the forward strand.
GACTTGGGGGCACTCATTCTTCCCCTCCTAGCTCTCTCTCTCTCTCGCCATTAGTCTCAGGACTTGTCCAGGCATGAAGATCCGTTCTTCTATCTCCCACACATCCATTGTAATCTCCGGATACATACTCAGATAAAGCAAAGCCTCTCCGGAGCACGAGACGTAGGGTTGTTATCTCCACCGTGAAAGGCCCGAACTCGATAAAACCACCGTGTCACCCATTTGCATCTCGATAGATCATGCTCCTTTACCCTACCCCCTTCGTACTATCGGAATCGTTCCCACGACAGTTGGCGCCCACCGTGGGGCATGGCGTCTATCGACCCATGATGCACATGGTTTTTTCTTCAATCTTCAACCCAAGCTCTTTTGGGATGATCTCCCGAAGATCATACAATCATCACCATTGACTACTAGAGTTTTCAGCCATCACATCAACCAAGAGAAGGCAAAATACTCATACAAAAAGATCAGGGAGCACGCGAGCTCACGAGACTCATGCAGTTTCGACCGGTGGCTCAGCTCACGGACGACGAAGCGACCCGTCGTTGAGTCCGACCTCGTCCGCGCTCCGGCACATGAATGCCGGCGCCGTCCGCCGTCTCCGCCTCATATGCGGCGTCGTCCGCTGTCTCCGGCCTCGTCCGTGGCGCCGTCTACCGTCTTCAGCCTCGTCCGCGCCACTAATGCCGCGCTCCGGCCCACGAACGCCGGCGCCGTCCACTGTCTCGGCCTCGTCCGTGGCGCCGTCTACCGTCTTCAGCCTCGTCCGTGCCGCTAACGCCGCGCTCCGGCCCACGAACGCCGGCGCCGTCCACCGTCTCCGCCTCGTCCATGGCGCCGTCTACCGTCTCCGGCCTTGTTTGCGCCACTAACACCCCGCTCCGGCGCACTAACGCCGGCGCCGTCCGCCGTCTCCGCCTCTTCCTCATCACCCTCTTGGAGCTGCTCTCCGGAGCCTCTGACGGCCCCGTCCCCGGCGAGTTCGTTGCCTACCAAGGCCGCGAGATCTGGTTCGGCGAGTCCCCACGGCATAGCAATAAATTGCATGCGGTGGATGAGCCGTGGGGAAAGGAAACTCCCTTTGCATGCTGAACCGGCTTTAACTCCTGCTAATTAGCATTAATACCTCTTTCATGCAGATCCTGCGTACAAATTCTGACATCCGCAATTGACTGCAGGTCACCTGTCGCCTGGTCCAGATCGCTCAACTTAAACGGGTGGACCACCCACGATTTGGCGAGAAACCGCATGCAGGGAGATAAATGACCCGTGGAAGAAGGAAACTTCCAATGCATTCAGTACCGGCTTGAACGCTTGCTTAATTAGTGCTAACGCCACTTGCATGCAGATTCTGGACCCGTACGTGTCTCTGCCCGCCTCCAGTGGAGGGAGCAACGCTCGTGCGCTCATGGGCACGTCCACACCGAACATCACCAACACCTCCGAGCCCAGCACTCCGCGTCGGCTTGCTCAGCCAGCTCCACACCGACCGGATCGCAACCCAGCTGTGGTTCCCTCGGACCAGCGGATGCACTTGGATGAGGCGTCCACTCGAACGGCGCTCACTCGGTCGTGCAGCCCCTGGGTCCACTCGGCCGGTTCACCTTTTTTCACTCGGCCGGCTAACGTCCAGAACATCATCAACATCAGCACTCGGCTGTGGGCCGGGCGTCCTCAAATTGGCCGGCAGCCCGGCTCCCCCGAGCAACAAAGCATGATGGCCGGCAGTGCTGCTGCTCCCTCCGGCGTGGACTGCCGGACGCAGTGCAGCTACTGCACCCTTCCGCTTACCTCCGGGCACAAGCTATTCTTTCTGAGTTTCTTACTCTGTTTTTCTTGGCTCCACAGGCCCGACGCGGCAGAAATCCGAAGGCTGGCCATGCCTCGAGCGCGCAGTGGCTCCTCCCTTTGCGGGCTCGCGGCGTCCGCTTCCATGACGATGAACTCGAGGGAACAAGTCCCCAGACACTTGGCACAGGATTGAGGACCTTATCCTCTCCAATCATTTTACAATTTAGCTCACAAATTACTCTACAGTTGCTTAACAGTCTCGTTTCTGTTCGAACCCAGGTTCACTCGGACGGGACTTAAGCTCATTGGAACGCATGTTCGGTTGAATTTGCTCGGATGGTTAACAGACCACTGCGGCAGTCGGACACAGAAGTTTTGGTCCAGCAATCACTCGGTTGGAAATGTCCTAATCACTCGACCGCCCTGCACGCAGTGAAAAAGCTGCTCGCGTCGTCATCAACTTGCCTGCCTCGGCCGCCCCGCGCGTCGCCACTCGGTTGGTCATCTCATCACCACTCGGCCGCCCCGCGCGTCGCCACTCGGTTGGTCACCTCATCACCACTCGGCCGCCCCGC